>CM072511.1:132092130-132144630 GCA_036898135.1 Oncomelania hupensis
TCTTTCAATGACTAAGGGAGTTCGCAGCCAAGTCACGTGGTTTTGCCCTTGTGTTCGATACTTCCGGTTGCAGAAAGTCTTATGTCCGCATCATGTGGAAGTACAAACCATGGACCAATTAGATGACCTTGTTGAGGCATGTAGATACTTTTTCCTTTCTAAATTTCTATGTACTAACGAAGAAGAAAAGTGTAAGTACTAGCTTTAATGTTCTTCATCGATTTTTGAAATGTGAAACCTGATGTTTTCGACTGTGCAAATAGCCGCTATCGGAGAGACCGCCATTGACTTGTCATTCACTCATTGTAACTTCTTCTTCTTCTTCTTTGTAATACTGTGGAAACCCCGTATTCGAGGAAAATTATTCCACAAAGTGCATGCTGGGTGAGTTCTTGTTACCGGCACTCACCCGTCTAGGACATGAGCGTCAGGATCTTTAAAGTCCGTTATGATGGAGTGTATGCGACACAGACTAGACCTCGGTTTATACTCTCATCCGAAGAAGTAGGAAATGGGAGTAAAAACACAATTCCCCGGGCCTGGGCTCGAACCCGGGACTTTTAGATCCGTAAGCCAAAGCCCTACCAATAGGCCACCGTGCTTCCCTACGCCAAAACTTGCGAGGCAGAGATGTAGATTGTAGTCATTTCATATCATGGACATTTTCATGATACATTTGTAACTTTAGTAGTGTATATATTTAATATATCGTTGTTTTTGACTTATTTCTGTTAGTTTACGGCGAAACAGCAGCAACTGCCCTGAGGGCGACGTTTGGCGGACATGTCAAAAGGGTCAAAATATCACTATCAAAACATGTACGCCATTCAGCAACCGGAAGTTTGGAACACAAACGTCCAAAAAAGACGGGAAGCAGAGAACTTCGGGCCTTCTCGCCAAAAGCCGTGCATCCATATACTGAAGAATCCATGGGTTGCAACAATATGTGTGTCCCCATTATCACACCTTATCCCTCAACCTGTCCCCCATTATCACACTTTATCCTTCAACCTGTCCCCCATTATCACACATTGGCTTATCCTTCAACTTGTCCCCCATTATCACACCTTATCCCTTAACCCCATTATAAAACCTCTATGTCCTTCTCTCTCCTTCTCTCTCTCTCTCCTTATCTCTCTCACAGTCCTTCTCTCTCTCTCTCTCTCTCTCTCTCTCTCTCTCTCTCTCTCACTAAATAGCTTACACCTTTGTGTTCAGCACAAGGCGAGTGACGGGGCTCATCGACTGTGTTTTATGCAACAGAGAAGCTGTGAGAAATTCCGTTTGGCTTGGAGCTGCGTTCAGTGGTGTCTGTAAACACCCAAGGTCTGCACGCTCCAACACTGAACAGATTACGGAACCAGAAATACCTCCTGGAACTCCAAAAGAGCACAGGAAAGTGCAGGAGAGGCACGCAACCAGCATCCACACATTCGGGACACCCTCTTTCTAACTCCTTGTACTAACATCCCTCTAGCGCTGTAGTTCCATTTTACTATGTCAGAGGAGCGCAGCCCCCCCCCCCACCCCCTCACACGCGCAGATCTTTTACTTCTCCCTAACACCCATGTAACCTGCACCCCAAATATAATCTCTTACCTTAATCCTTTACAAACACCATGGAAACTCTATTACTATCATCTTCATTCTCGCACGTCATCGCTTCTTGCAAACACACAGTGCCGACACCATTGTATAACCTATGATTTATTGCTCACTCTATACCCGTACATTTCCTTTTGGGTGCCCTGAGCATGCTGCCAGCTTGGAGTTGTGCGCATAACAAGTCGTCAACATCATCAACATCATCATCATCACCATCATCATCATCATCATCATCATCATCATCATCATCATCATCATCATCATCATCATCACTATATTACCTCACGTTTTCCAATACCCATGTAACCACACAATAGACTAATCTTTTACCATCGGCAGCCTAGCACATCCTCTCCCCTACTTACATAACTGCAAGCCCTATATCTAATCTATGATCATCATCATTCTGTCATTTTGCCAACACAATGGCCCCTTCAACAATTGTCTTCTCATAAAGCGTACCTGAGACTTGACTGAGAAAAGTCTCAGCCATGCTGAAGCTTTTATGTCTCTATTTTCAACACTTCACTTAAATTCTCTCCTAATTCCCCTCCAAACCCACCTCTCTCTCCCTCTCTCTCCCTCTTTCTCTCTCCACACTACGTACACATCCCTCCATCAATCACACAAATGAGTACACCCACAACCTCGTTCCCCTCTTACTTATCTCTCTGCATATCGTCTTCACCTTAATAATGCGAACCTTATAACTTAATCCAATTTAATCTTCATCTCAATGATTGCACCCATTCCCTTACATCTTCTTAATTCCTTCGCCACACCTCATCACCTTTTTCACAATCTCACACTTTCACCCAAATCCCTCCTGTTGCAGAAATAGCATCCCAACCGCCCCATCCCAACCCCATCCCCAAGTGGCCTACATTCTGCTTCTGGCTTTTAGTTTCTGTTAAAAAAAGGGAAAACAAACCTACCAAAAAAAACATACAGTATTTTCTATACCACCTACCCCCGAGACAGTGCACGTGCGTTATACAAATCATCATCATCATCATCATCATCATCATCATCATCATCATCATCATCATCATCATCATCATCATCATCATCATCATCATCATCGTCATCATCATCATCATCATCATCATCATCATCATCATCATCATCATCATCAAAATGCTTTCTACCATCTACTTCCTAACCCAATACGCCCACGATTATGTTTGTTGTTTTCTGTTTTTGTTTTCAACACTATGATTATCACCCGTCTATTTCAAATGTACAAGTTCAAGCTAACGCCGTCATCCTTCACCCTAACAAAACCTACCCTCTCACCGTAAGGTTCGAAATCACATTTCCATCTCCGATTTTTTTCTTCTATAATTATCCATTCCTTAGCACCCCACTTTCCCAATCCCCATTTCCGTTCTGCCCTCTTCCTTCGTCCCATAATTTTATATTTTCCAAATTCTTCTCATCACCTTTCCCTAACATCTCTCCCCTCACCTCTTGCTCTATAGCTATCCCCATCGGATTCTTCTTCTTTCTTTTTTTAACTCCTTACCCCCTACCCCAACATCTTTTAGCCTGGCCCGTCTCTCTTCCCTTCACTCGATATTTTTCCACCAAAATCTGTTTGTCTCTGTCTCTCTGTGTCTCTCCATTTCTCTGTCTCTCTCTGTCTGTCTCTGTCTCTGTGTCTCTCTCTGTATCTCTGTCTCTCTCTGTCTCTCTCTCTCTCTCTCTCTCTCTCTCTCTCTCTCTCTCTCTCTCTCTCTCTCTCTCTCCAAACGACATCTTCATCTTTTCTTTTCTGTCGTCTTTTTTTTTACTGCACTGGTGTGGAAAAGCGCATGTTATGCAGCCAAAAAGGTGAACGAAGAGGCAATGGTATGTCAGGTAAGGATGATGGATGAAGTGTGTACACAAACACAGACACACCCGCACACACACACACACACATAACCTCATTGGCTCTAAACACTGATAGAGTGACAGAGAATGTAAAACGATGGAACTGAAGCTCGTTCTCGGGAAGAAAGAAATAATGGATAGGGTCTACTGTGGTAAATTCGTTTCAATGTATGACGTGTACAATACGCTTTAACACTAGAACACTAAATATATCAAACGTAAAATTATGAGTCTTGCGAGCCAGATGAGAAAATATAATATATATGTGAAATATTAGAAAAGATAATTTCGCTATTTGATTTTTAAACATGAGTTCATCCGCAGATGGACTACATGAAATGCAGGATTCCCCGATTTTGCAGAATACAACTTTCTCGATGTCCTACAAAATAAAAATGGTAACAATGGGAAGAGAATTGCAACCTGGAAAGAGAGTTTAAAAATTAGTTACACAACGCTTTAAAATTCGCGGCGCTCCCTCCCCACACCTTTTTCAGACACCCACCCACCTCACCTTTACTCACAAACCCACTCCCTCTCCCTCCCAAAAACACGGATTCAGAGCGTAGGACTAAACCTATTTTTATGTTTTATTTATGTGCTTTTGTGTGGTGCTGCAGCGTTGACCAAAATGCATTCCTTGTGTATTATTCACTTGGCAATAAATTATCTTGAATCTTGAATCTATGCCACGCAGCGTAACTGAGACTCGCCAGAACCAACGTAAGCCTCAGCTAGTCTCAGCTACGCAGTGTGAACCGACGCCAAGTCCTTTCCTATCCTATTCCCGAAACTCGAAAGTCGTTGGGGCACCATAGATGATCGTTTAACCAGCGTACTCCATCTTTCTCTGTCCTCAGCGACCCTCGTGGCTTTACTCGTGTCATGCCAGTCCATTTTCAACTGTTGTCCACCTCTTTTTCTGTCTCCCGCTTCTTCTGCTTCATTGCACTGTTTCTTGCAGGATGTTTTTTGCAAAGGCCTGATGCCCTGGTGACGTGGTCATACTATCGGAGTTTCCGTTTCTTCACCATTTTGAGCATGGTATCGTATTGTCCAATGGCTTGTGTAATAGTCCGTGGGACTTCTTCGTTGGCGATGTGCTATCCTATCCTATCTTGTAACACGAAGGTCGTTGGGGCAAAACAGATGATCGTTTAACCAGCGTACTCCATCTTTCTCTGTCCTCAGCAACCCTCATGGCTTCGCTCAGTGTCAAGTCAGTCCATTCGCGAATGTTGTCCTCCCACCTCTTTTTCTGTGTGCCTCTTCTTCTATCTCCTTGCACTGTGCCTTGCAGGATGGTATTTGCAAGACCTGATGCTCTGGTGACGTGGCCATTCCATCGGAGTTTCCGTTTCTTCACCACTGTGAGCATGTCATCGTGATGTTCAATGGCTTGTGTGATCGTCTGTTGGACTTCGTTGTTGGTGATGTGCTGAGTATAAGAAATGCAAAGAATCTTTCTTTTGTAGCACCTCATCTCCATGCTTTGTATTCTTCGTTGTAGATCTGCTGTGAGGGTCCATGTTTCGCAAGTGTATAGAAAGGTGGAGATGAAAAGGGAGCGCAGGAGCCTTACCTTGGAATGTAGACTGATGGTACTGTCTTTCCAAATGAGCTTCAACTTTGTCAGGACCGCAAATGTTTGTGCAAGCCTGGTCCAAACGTTCAGTGTGATCCACGGTTTCTTCTTTGGGCGGTGTTTCCAAGGATCTCAGTGGCGGCATCTGTCACAGCTAAGTTGAAGGTGGTGGCCATGGTGGCGACATCTACTTCAACAGCTCCCAAAATGAGCAGTGGTCTAAATTCCCTCCAATTGTGGGTTGGAAATATTTCTGGCACCTCCGGGTCTTGCAGTTTGTCAAGGTCGAACTTCAGTCTGATGCACTTTGCTGTGTTTATTCTCTTAAAGTGCAGCCGGAAGGACATCATCACGAGATCGTGGTCACTTCCGATGTTTACTCTTGGAAAACTGCGTGTCCTGCCAATGTTGATGCTTAATCTGAGGCGTATCTTGACCATGATGTAGTCAATGTGGTTGTGATGCTCCTCGCTGGGACTGTGTCATGTCCATCGTCTGCATTTTTTGTGGGGAACAAGCGTGTTTTCCAGTATCAGATTTTGTATCTGGCAAACTTCAAGAATCTTAGACCCCTGTCATTTGTCTCGTTCTTGAAGTGAGGTCCACATGTGTCTCCCCAGTTGTGGTGCGCATCTTTGCCAACCTTGACATTCCAGTTACCTTGTACTAGTACTATGTCCTTCTTCGACACTTGGTCAAGAACAGACTGTAGTTCATAGAAATTCTCGACTTCGTGGTAGTCATAGTCTGATGTTTGGGCATATATAGCGCATAGGCCTGGATGATGGTGATGTTGGAAGGGGCTGCTCTCGGACGGATGGTATTGAGTCTACTGGAGGCTGGGTGGAAACCCATGACAGTGGATAGAATGTCTGTGTGGACCAAGAATCCCACACCGTGTTCGTGCCTGTCATCTCTCCCGCTGAAATAAATTTTGTGGCCTCTGTCAGTCGTTGTTTCACCCAGGCCTTCCCAGCCCAATTCGCTGATACCTAAAATGTTCCATCGATAGTGGTCCAGCTCGTGGGCCAGTTCTTCTAATTTTCCCTCCGCAGTTAGGTCCCTGATATTTCAGGTTCCTGTGACGATTTTGTCTCTAGTGTGAATCTTGCTAAGTTGTCCATCAGTAGAACACTTATTACTTCTGGCCTGGTGGCCAACGGAAGGCGCTGTCCTTGGTGACCCGGGCGACGACCGATCCCGTATGGAGTGAGTCGATCTTTTTATCATTTGGGCAAGAAAGATCTGGCAGGGCCCAATCCTCTCCAGGCTGCTGGCCATAGCCGAAATCCACGAGTACAGTGTGGCTCGCCTTAGCTCCGAGCACGTGGTCGTTGGACCTGTAGTAACGTGAGATCCCTCTGTCCTGGCCGGTGAGTTCTGGGTAGAAGACTTTCGCCCAGTGATGCCATGCTAACATCACCCCTTTTAGTCACCTCTCTCGACGCACCGGGAAACGTTAAGTCTATTCTATTCGGTGCCGAACCCACAGGGCGACGCCAAGTACTGCTTTATTACCAATTACGGAAACCTAAGAGTGCATGGTTTATGTAACATTGGCCTTGGTGGAAACATCATGTGAAAAACCTCTCGCAGAATGGCTGCATCTGGAAAACCTGTACCCGAGGACTAGTTTATTCTACAAACCTAATACTAGATAGAGCAATTTGGAATGCTATAAGAAAGAGGATAGAAAATCTCTAAGATTACTGGTAAGATAGCCCTAATTCGAAATGCTACGTAACTGACTGTTGGCAGAGGAATATTGATCCTGCCCAGTGGCTCTAGCAATAACATGGAGGTGGCGACCTTTTTGACTGCATGTGTCTGGTGTCCTGCAAGGAAGTTCAGTGAAATAGTTCCCTCACCGAAAAAGACAACAAAAGATGGCTCAGTGATCACAGCGCTACCGAAAAAAAAAAGAAAAAAAGAAAAGAAAGTCTTGAACGTTACACGAATTGTGCTCAGTTGCTCGTGGCGTTATAAGATTTGCTTAAAGCAGCAAGTTGGCGCCTCGGGTGGCTTCAGAATTCGTGTTTCTTCCAGGGTTTTGAGTAGCTCATGAGCGGGGAGAGCGCTATATAAGAAAATTTACAATGATAATGGCTCGTGATCAGCGAACTTCTCTCAGCCTATATATAGATAGATAGCCTAAAGAAAATCACACTGACGAAACAGTATTAACCTTTAGCAATGAACCTGTTTTGGTCTGTTCTTATGGATTCAAGGAATGATCACCGTCAGTGCTAACATAATGTACACGGCAATGTAGCATACTCAATGCGGAAAGAATTTGACTCTGATACTCTGTGTAATGGCAGTCGCTGACCTCTCTCACTCTCCATCTCGCTGGTGCTGACCAGTGCAGTCAGCAACACGCAACCCCTGTCAATGACCACGGGAACCATCTGGTGAAGGCAGACTTAATTTGAGCTACAAGAAGACAAAAAAGCGCGCACCAACAAAGAGACAAAATCAAAGTGCATGTTACTCTAGTTTTCCTTAAGATACATATTTGAAACTAGTCTCAAGTCTTGTATTTATTTTTTATCTTTGGTCTTTGCACTTGTATTAAAATTAATTTTAAATATGTTAATTTCGTTCAAAATGAGTTAGCTAGAGTTGCAATCAAAAAGTCCTGCCGAGTAAATTAGATAAGAGAGGTGAAAGAAAAATATCACCGACTTTTGCCACGCAGGCAGACGGTCAGTATTTTATTAAATTAAGACTAAATAGTTTAATTTTGGCAAATACTGTTTTACCCGTGTTAGTTTTTGACTTGCCTTTCTCTCAACAAAACTATTTTAACACATAAAACATACACACCGCACAACCAGAAAGCGCGCCCACACGCACACAACAACAACAATAATAATAATAATAATAATAATAATAATAATAATAATAATAATAATAATAATAATAATAATAATAATAATAATAATAATAATAATAATAATAATAATAATAATCTTTTATACTGCGCAATTTTCCATTAAAACTGAGCACACACAAATACACATGCGTGCGCGCACACACACACACAAAAACACACACACACACACACACACACACACAAAGCAAAAGACAATATAATTATTACAAAGGCTTCATTCTCTTGAATTAATACCTATGACAAATGGATAGATGCGGAATGTCAATTATAAGTCTCCTCTCTGAAAATCCTTAACGGGAAGAGAGGGGACTATAAACTGAAAAAAAAAATAGATGCGGCTGTAAAAATGTTAGTTGTAATAAAACGATTTACGGAGAATTTAGGTTGGCCACACATTAAAACAGGGTAAAAACTGCTATGTTCAAACAAAAGTACATTTTTATTTTAACAAAAGAGATTTAATTCATTTGTTCTATTTCTATAGCAATTTTATTTTTATTTTGTTACCGGGCAATTTCGTTTAATGTCATTACGTAGTGACATTTTTTCCTTCAGTTTATGTCATTGTTGGAATTGAAGTGCACTCTAAATGTTGCGCGAGAAAAAAAAAGTCAATAAAAATGGTAATTAATTATTTAATTCTAATTGTGGAGAAAAAATAGCCCATTTAGATTTTTTTTTTTGGTTGAAGGAAGCAAAAAAACCCTCAAATTTAAAAGTGACCGTTGATCACTGTGACCGTTGGCGCCTCGGGCGGCTTGAGTTAGATCCTGTATCGGCCAGCGCCTTTAAGTCGCCAAGTACGGCGAAATATGTGCGCTATACAAATCCTCAAGAATGAATAAAAGAATCAGTAAAAGAAAACACTGATGAAATGTCTAATTCACGCTAAGAGACGACTATAAATTTGCTGAGATAAAACATTTTCCTGTGTGGAATATTTGCAAAATATTAATCTAAGCTTCGTTGTCGAGCGTTGTAAAAGATTGCCGGTATTATCAGTACATGCCTTAGAGCCCATCGTGGTAGCAAACGAGACGAAAGAGGAAAACTTCGAAACGGAATCATACAGGTCACCGTAGTATCCGAGGATCTGACACACACAAACACACAGTTATCCTCCCTCGGTGATCGCAGCTGCATGGGAGACGTCGTTCGCTGTAAATTCTTGTCTGTGGCCACACGATCCCTTCTCTTCTTCACCGCAGCACAACTGGGATTTGAGCACGTGAAGCCCGTTAATGGAGTTTGGGGCTAAAGAGAAGAAGAAAAAAAGTGAGTTATTTTTCCAACAAAGCAGCCAGTGAGTGACAGTAATGACCAGTAATGAACCCCTGCCCGCTTGTCCCTCCTCATCCCCAATCCTACCTTACAAGATTTTGGGTTTGGAGTAGTTGGGTGGGGACCGGCGTTGTGGAGAGAAAAGGTCAAAGGATTTAAGAGTAGCCCGAAAACCTCTTCCCCAATTGGGTCTCGATTTCATCTCCCAACCCACATTACAAAACTTCGATATTCCGAGGAGTTGGGTGGTGGGGATAGGTTTGGGGCTATGCTGTGGGTACAAAGTTGGAAGGAATTTCATAGTTGCCCACAACCGACTTCTCCAATTCAGCCACACAACATTTGCGGTTTTTCGAGGTGTTACACTACACTACATGATTATTGCTTTAGGTCCAGCGGACTCCCCCGAGCCAAATCAGGACCGGACAACCCCCGATCCGCATAAAAGATCTGCTGAAACAACCCTAGTGGTAAAACTGAACGCTCTCCACCAGCCAGTCACTTTACAATAAAGACATCCCACACAGGGGACGCTGAGGCTATACTCTAATTTATCGAACCCCCGTTTACAAAAACAAAATAGAATACAAACATTATAAATTATCAACGAAACACATACATATAAAATGCCTACATTGCTAAATAATAACATCATAGAAAGCCCTAGTGACCACCTGGCAGAAAGCGTCCAATATTCCCAAGCTGATACCCCCGTTGGGGTGCCGGGGGTTTCAGTATAAATAGTATCCCCACTTTCTGGAAATTTAGTGCTTTAAATTCCCACTGTCGCTGTCTTCCTCATTTACTCTTTCCCATTCCTGCTCTGTCCTATCACTCTGCTATACTATCTTCTTCTTCGCTAGATCAATGACCTACCTTTTTTCTTGAAAACTCTTCCTGGACAAAACTCCTTGTTTGTGTATGAGGTCTGTTGGATCAGCTTGGGAGTGTTGGACGCTTTCTGCCGGGTGGTCACTAGGGCTTCCTATGATGTTATTATTTAGCAATATAGGCATTTTATATGTATATGTTTTGTTGATAATTTATAATGATGGTTGTATTCTATTTTGTTTTTGTAATCGGGGGTTCGAGTATTTGGGGTAAAGCCTCAGCCGTCCCCTGCGTGGGATGTCTTTATTGTAAAGTGACTGGCCGATGGAGGGCATTTAATTTTCCCACTAGGGTTGTTTCAGCAGATCTTTTATGCGGATCGGGGGTTGTCCGGTCCTGATTTGGCTCGGAAGAGTCCGCTGGACCTAAAGCAACAATCAATCAATCAATCAAAAACCCAAGCTGATCCAACAGACTTCATACACAAATAAGGAGTCTTGTCCCGGAAGGGTTTTCAAGAAAGAAAAAAGGTAGATGACTGGTTTAGCGAAGAAGAAGATAGTATAGCAGAATGATAGAACAGAGCAGGAATGAGAAAGAACAGATGAGAAAGACAGCGACAGTGGGAATTTAAAGCACTAAATTTACAGAAAATGGGGATACTATTTATACTGAAACCCCCGGCACCCCAACGGGGGAATTCGAGGGGTTGGGGTGAGGTGATGGGAGTTTGTGAGGGGAAAGGTCAAGGAACACAATTCAAAAGTAGAGAAATCATACCTATCACTCTGCATCTCCCAAGCCCTCTTACACGATGTAGTCCTGATGGGCTCTTTGCAGCCCGCTGGACCCTATAAACAATGACTAACTAATCTTACACGTTTTTATCGAGGTGTTCTAAAACAAGAAGGGGTCAGGATAAGGGTGGCACATTTCAAATTACTCCCCACAATCCTTCTTTATCTCAATCCCACCTCACACGATTTGCGAGGTCTTTTTAAGGGTTAAGAAGTTGGGTGGAGCTGAGTCGGTAGATATGTGTGGGGAAAGGCTTATGAAAGGAGGACTCATTTCAGTGTAATAACCTCTTTTTATATCCCCACTTGTCTTGTCTAATCCCATCTTCCTCTTTTTTTTTTGACAGGGGGTGGGGTGAAGGAGAGGGGGGGAGAGTGGTGGTGGATGGTACTGGTTTGTAGAGATACGGTCAAAGAACACTAGTAATGAACGCCTTCACCCAAAAATCCTCTTCACATACCATTCTCAGTCCAACATGGCAATATTGTCTTCTTCCTGTTTCTTCTCTTTTTGTCGAGTTGATTGTTGGAGACAAAGGTCATGGTCATGGAACGAAGTGATAAAGGAGAATTGCCCACTTCAACGTAATGAAATCTTCTCCCACACTTCACTCTTCTGCCTCGACCTCATTTTTACCCCACATGTGTTTAAGGGGGTGGGTGGAAGTCTGATAGGGTAGGCAAAACAAGATCAAGGAACGAAGGGTATGCTTCAATTTCACCCAAGCAATGTATTTTATTTTGGTTAATGCTCATTCCTGCAGGAAACCACCAGTAGAAACATTCGGTCGTTAGTAATACCCCAAATATACAAGCTTCGTCAGGTTATATTAAAGATCTGCGTCGTTGTTTTATACTGTAGTGGTAGTTGCGTGTGAAGCTGCATGGACTGTGCTGTATTTGTAATGTAACATGGCATCGCACTGTGTTCTGTGATGTTGCATGGACTGGACTGTATTTGTAATGTACCGTGACAGCTGTGTTGTTGCATCGTCTTGGACTGCAGGCCTATTTTTGTGTTCATGGTGTCCTCCTGCGTTGTACTGAATTGTACTCTGCTTTGTTGTTGTGAGGCTGATGACGACCTTTAGGACTAGCTAGGGGATACGAGGCAAGCAAAGAGGATGATAATTATTGCCTGTCAGACTCCTTCCTTCCTTCCACTCTTGACGACCGACCTACAGTAGCGGATTGTCTTCATCCGATTGGCAAAAAGACCAGGTATTTATTTCATTACAGACCTAGAACGCGCGGGACTCCTGCCTTGATTGTTCAATTCGGTACTTCCTACTTCGACAGGCTGCATTTTGCGCTTCCGTGTGTTAGCACGCATGAGTGCCTGTATAATCTACGATGGTTAAATACCTAAGCATTACATTACATTACATTACATGATTATTGCTTTAGGTCCAGCGGACTCTTCCGAGCAAAATCAGAACCAGAGAGCCGTTATCTTAAAATATTATAAAATGGTTCAAATCTTAAAATAAACAAGCCTGTTACTCTTAAATACTCAAATAAACTTTCACATGCAACCTCTTCAAAATTCTTCTTTAAAACTGATGTATTAAAAATACGTTCTCTTTCTTCAATCAAATCACTAAATTCAGTCTTACCAATAAAATCCAACCAACACAAAACAAGACGACATGTTTTATATGCGATAAAACAAACCAACATCATGTAAGAATTGAAACAGGTGTTGAAATACCTAAGCCAAGATATGCAATAACACACACACACACACACACACACACACACACACACACACACACACACACACACACACACACATATATATATATATATATATATATATATATATATATATATATATATATATATATATATATATATATATATATATATATATATATATATATTAGCGCTTTCTCTCTCTCTCTCTCTCTCTCTCTCTCTCTCTCTCTCTCTCTCTCTCTCTCTCTCTCTCTCTCTCTCTCTCTCTCTCTCTCTCTAAATGTAAAGTAGTAATCTTCATGCTGATGTCATGTGATCACCACAAAGGTAGAAGTCCCGCGGCTATGCCTTGATGTCGCCAGAACCTAAAAAAAGGCGGAATTATTTCTTCGTCCCGGCAAAGTATCCAAAGTACATTAAAAAGAAGAAGAAAAAGAAGAAGAAGAAGAAGAAGAAGAAGAAGAAGAAGAAGAAGAAGAAGAAGAAGAAGAAGAAGAAGAAGTGAAGAAGAAGAAGAAGAAGAAGAAGAAGAAGAAGAAGAAGAAGAAGAAGAAGAAGAAGAAGAAGAAGAAGAAGAAGAAGAAGAAGAAGAAGAGGAAGAAGAAGAAGAAGAAGAAAAAGAAGAAGAAGAAGAAGAAGAAGAAGAAGAAGAAGAAGAAGAAGAAGAAGAAGAAGAAGAGAAGAAGAAGAAGAAGAAGAAGAAGAAGAAGAAGAAGAAGAAGAAGAAGAAGAAGAAGAAGAAGAAGTCTGCAAACCAATATCTCAAGCAGCCTGACAAGCAAGACTAGATGGGTGTCATCATCCTCTATACACCTTGTCATCCAGGAGACAGAATTCGTGCCACAAGTGTATCGGAAGCGGGCCCGGGCCTCTCACGTCCGGGAGACGAGAAAGAAGCTGATAGCAGGCAGCAGTACAAGCACCCGACTGCCCCAGGCCTGATCGCTCTTTGTCACGGTATGTAGAAAGAGACTGCACCACATAATTATACATTAACAGCCCAAACATAACCAAGATTATTTGCTTACACATTCTCATTGTTGCTTTGGTATTTCGGAGTTTTATAGTTTGATTTGAACAATTTTGTTTATAATGGGGGTGGAATTGCGGACGCTTCCAGTCCAGTCACAGCAATGCCGGAAAGTGGAGAATATAGCTCCCCCAACTCTTTAATCGGTGTTGCTAATCCCTGGTGGAAAGACTAGGACCCATTGCTGTTTTCATCATGGACATTTTCATCTTCAGAGCTCGGGCCTTGTGTTGCTTCCCACACAGTGCTTCGCGGGCAACTCTCTTGTCGTCAGTGCTGAAGTACGCTGCAGGAAAATAGAACTCTTCTATTTATTTCGAAACACAGGAGTACTCGTCCCCGTTGATCCACTTATGGAAAGGGTGGGGATTGGGGGAGAGAGAGAGAGAGAGAGAGAGAGAGAGAGAGAGAGAGAGAGAGGGAGAGGGAGAGAGAGAGAGAGAGGGAGAGAGAGAGAGAGAGAGAGAGAGGAAAGCGAAGCTGCTCGTATTTCAAGCCGGAAGATTTGTTCAATGCTGCCAAACTAAAACGCTTGCCTACTTCCGGTGAATGGATGTGTACTTGTTTCGCTTTAAGTATTGGGAAAGGTATAACAAAGCAGCAAGGAAGAAGAAGAAGGTGGCCACTATGTCATACTGGCATGAGATAATGGAGATTCCTAATGGCCTGTCTTAGTTGGAAGATTCGGGGAGCTTCAACAACTTTTTCGAGGTTTTCAGATTCCAAATCTAGGTTGTTGAAACCCATGGATAAAAAAGCTCATGGTTCTAGGTTCGGGATCTGAGAACCTAGAATAAAACGTGTTTGAACCTCCCTAAACCTTCCACGAACGTTCCAATTAAGACAGGTCGTAACTTCTCAACTACCGAAGGTTACGAGAAAACCTATATCTACGTTAAACAAAATCTATTTAGAAAGCAAGTTTAAAGAAAACAACAACGGTTTAGTGAAAAAAGAAATAACACAACACCAGATTAAAAAGTCTCAAAAGGTCTACATGTATTTTGCTAAAATGATTCGTTAGGAGTTACATGTCGATTGAGATATAAAATCCATTTTACAAATATTGTAAACAGCACAGAGGAGAAGTCATTTTCAGTATTCCACCGAGCGCGTATCCCCAGCTGACCAACGGGTGGAAAGCGGAAGAGAAAGAGAAAGCGAAGATGCAGTGCTCGTATTTCCAGCATAAAAAGCAAGAGGGTAGCGCTGTGCCTGCAGGGCAAGGAGCTGCGCGTAGGCAGTAATAGCTTCAATTGGATCTGATAAGCTGCGGTTAGAGGGGACCCGGAGAGATCTAATAGGGCCTTGCCCCACATTCTGGATCTCTCTCTCTCTCTCTCTCTCTCTCTCTCTCTCTCTCTCTCTCTCTCTCTCTCTATCTCTCTCTCTCTATCTCTCTCTCTCTATCTTTCTCCACATACCCCGCCCACCCACGCCCTTCCTTCCATTGAGAAACACCCCAAACTGAAAAGAGATCACAAAGTAATGATTTTCACTGATCAAAACAGCAAAGACAGATGAAAGGTAGGGTAAAATAAACTCCAAGTTAATAATACTGTTGTTGCTGTTGCTGTTGCTGTTTCTTCTTCTTCTTCTTCTTCTTCTTCTTCTTCTTCTTCTTCTTCTTCTTCTTCTTCTTCTTCTTCTTCTTCTTCTTTCCTTTCATCCTCCTTTCATTTTAACGTCTATCATGGATACCGAAAATAACTATTATGATTTAGAATGTCCAGCTATTGAGACACAGTTCCATTATAGATAACGCCTACACTCGAAACTCGGGATCCAAGGGTACCAAATAGCACACGCCAATGAAGAAATAAATTTGAAATAACTGAAACACCCAGAATAGCCAAAGTAGACCGATGATTTTCGTTGGACAACATAAAAGACAAATAGGGTTCAGCCCGTTATATATAGAGATTCGCTCACTTCTTTGTGAAAAATGAATATAGAGGGTTAGTCTCAGAGGGTTACCAGACTATCCTATCCTATCCCGTAACTCGAAAGTCGTTGGGGCACAACAGATGATCGTTTAACCAGCGTACTCCATCTTTCTCTGTCTTCAGCAATCCTCATGGGTTCCTTCAATGTAAAGCCAGTCCATTCTCGAATGTTGTCCTCACACCTCTGTTTCTGTCTCCCTCTTTTTCGGCCTCCTTGCACCGTGCCTTGCAGGACGCTCTGGTGACGTGACAATACCATCGGGCTATCCGTTTCTTCACCACTGTGATCATGTCATCGTGTTGTCCAATGGCTTGTGTGATTGTCTGTCGGACTTCGTTGTTGGTGATGTGCTGGGTATAGGAAATGCCCAGGAGTCTTCTGTACCACCTCATCTCCATGCTATATGTATTCTTCGTTATAGATCTGCTGTGAGGGTCCATGTTTCGCAAGCGTATAGAAAGATGGAGATGACAAGGTTTGATGTTGTACACTCTCATGTTTGCCCGCAGAGCTGCATGCCAGTCTCGGTCAAATGCTTTCTTAAAGTCTACAAACACACGCTATGGATGTTGTTGGTGCTGTAGATATTTCTCGCAGATTATTCTGAGGTTCAAAATCTGTTAAGTGTTTCTTCGCTCTATCCTGAATCCTTCTTGTTCTTCAGCTATTATTTGTTCAGCTAGGGGTTTCAATCTGTTGAGTATTATTTTCCTTGCAGGGATCATCCTGAAAATAATACTCAACAGATTTAAATCCCAAGCTGAACAAATAATCTGTTAAGTACTATTTTCAGAAGGATCTTGCTAGGATCCCCCCGTGGATATACCGGGGGTTTCTGTATAAATAGTGTCCCCACTTTCTGGAAATTTAGTGCTTTAAATTCCCACTGTCGCTGTCTTTCTCCTTTGTTCTTTCTCATTTTTACTCTTTTCTATCAATTTATTGCACTATCTATTTCGATAGACCAGTCACCTACATTTTCTTGAAAACTCTACCGGGAAAAAACTCCTCAGTTGTGTGTGAGGTCTGTTGTATTCGCTTGGGAATATTGGACACTTTCTGCCAAATGATCACTGGGGCTTCCTACAATATTATTATTTAGCAATGGATGCATTTTATATGTATGTGTTTTGTTGATATTTTATAATGATGTTTGTATTCTATTTTGTTTTTTTAAATGGGATTCAATAAATTAGAGTATAGCCTCAGCGTCCCCTGCGTGGGATGCCTTTATTGTTAAGTGACCGGCTGGTGGAGTGCCTTCAATGTTACCACTGGGGTTGTTTCAGCAGATCTTTTATACGGAACAGGAGTGAGTCCTCTTTCACCCAAGTTGTGGTCTTGATTTTGTGGTCCTGATTCGGCTCTGTGCAGTCCGCTGGACCCTATAAGCAATGACTAACTAACTAACTTGCTGGGATGACTGATAAGGCTGATGGTGCGGTAATTTTCACACTCCTGACAAGCGACTGAGTCTATGGTGTAGGCAACTCCCCACTCTGCCATTTCTTGTTACATATAATGGTGAGGGCGTCTATCATCGCTTCTCCTCCTGCTTGAAGCAATTCTGCGGGTATTTTGTCCACTCCCTCTGACATCCCCTTCTACAGCGATTGCACTGCTGCCTCAATTTCTTCACGGAGAATTGGGAAGATTTCATTTTCTTCTCTGTTCTGAGGACATGCTGGAACTCATATTCTCCGTTTTGTGTGTGGTTATAAAGGTCAGAGCAGCACTCTGTTCATCAATCCAAGGCTTCTTGTTCTTCTGTAAGGCATATTCCAGACTTGCTTTGTATCGTGGAGATCTTTGACTGTTTAACACTTGTCAGCCGCTTCACAGTCTGGTAGGTCTTCTTGCTTTCTTGTTCAGACTGTTCTCTATTTCCTGGCATTGATCTTCTATCCAGTTTTCCTTTGCTGTGCGCATGCCTTTTTGGATGCCATTGTTGATTTTTTGGTAGGCATCACCTCTTTGTGAGGTCAGTGATTGAGATCACGTACAATCGTACGTGTTTCACGTACTGAGTTGGGAAATCACGTAACGAAAATGTAATGAAAGGGTATAAACACGCACAAAGTCAGTGCCAAAGGGGTATGAAAACGTAAAGCTAAGTTGCTGGGAGCTCCGTATCATCAGGTACGACTATTTCGGTCGTGCGTACAGCTTTCGCTCGATTTGGATCGTGTGCCTGTGCGTCCTGCGCGACCGCCTACCACCCTCTCGCCCCCTCCTATTCATTCTGTCGCTTCCGAGAAACAGCCAATCATATGCACGATAATATTCACTATTTTTTCTCGACGCTTTTGATTGGCTATATAAGACTGACAACAACCCAACATTAAACATGGCCGCCAAGCAGCGATCTGAGGGGAAGCCGAAGAAAAGGAAAAATAAAGCAGACAAAACTAATTATTTATTACGTATGTTGGTGTACCCTTTAAAATACTGAAAGGGGTATAAAAAAAAACCTTATGTTTGCAATGAGGGTATGAAAACCCCCACATGTTTTGGTTGAGGGTATAAATACCCCTAGCATAAAAACTTTCTCCATCACGGGAGGTGTTCTTTTTCTTTTTCATTATACGAGACTAATCAATGTTAATTCATATTTACAAGAAGACGACAATGGCGATGTTACACTCAGTTCGATGATGATGTTTTCTATCAGTATCTGATTCAGCCCCGATGCTTGAATTCCTGATAGTTGTGTAACTCAGATTCGTTTATTCACACAGCCCGTCCAAACAGCATACAAGTCACAAAGTCGACGTATGAAGTTTTCCACTTTTATTCAGCACACACCAACAACTGCATACAATTCTCAATTCAACTCAACAACTTTCACAGCAACTTTCCAAATCACTATCAACAACTTTACTATCCTACAGGAACTCGGCACACGATTAAATAACCTCTCTCTCTTCCGGAAGGATTTCGAATACTGTAGAAATGACGCACTGCCACCAATCGAATAAAAGATCGTCATCACTGACTTACGTCATACATTATTATTTCTCCTTCTGGAACGACCTCTTGCTTCGACATGTATCGGGAATTTTCTATAGAAAGTAAACACTCAGATCCAGAAACTTCTACAGTAATATAGACCAAAGCACATTATCAACGTTATACAAAGCCTCTCCTAACAACAATGCAAACTCAAATCAAAGGTAAATAAACTCCATTATTGAATACTTTGCAAAACGAAACGATTAGATCTATCGTGCGCGCTTCCGACATACTTTCGTTCACGTTTCAACGTAACATAACCCCCCACTCAAGAAGAAATTTACCCAATTTCTTTCAACAACGTTGAAACGTAATGCACAAACAAAGTTCAGAATTAAAACTTACTTCAGACTGTCTGAACACTATCAATGTTCTCAGCTCATTCACACAAAGTTTCTCATCTGCAAGTCTTTCTGGATACTGTCAATGTTCACAGATCATTTACCCAGTCAACGTTTTTCATTTTCAAGTCTGTCATTACCAATATTCTTAGTTCGTCCACACAGTCAATGTTCTTTCGTTCGCAAGGAATCGACGCCCTCGTCAGTTGCGGTCGTCATCGGCCCAGGGTCAAAGACGATGATCACGTGGGCTTCCCCGGAATCAGTGCGTCCTCCGTTGTCTCCTTCTTCCATCGGATGTCCGACGCAGTCGACGTTGTCAGCTCCCAGAATGCATTCGCTGGGTCTCACGGTCAGGTTGGCTTCTGCGGGACGGTGGAACAGCTCCCTCATGGTCTGCAGATGCTCCTTCCAGGTCTGGGTGTGGACTTCATGTTCGACCAAAGTTGTAGAGCCAGGGACATCGCTGAAGTTGTGGGGAAACTCGCCCATAAGGTCCTTGAGTTCCATCTTTTGACCTTCCGTCAAGCTCGGTCCTAGCTTAACATCATCGATGCCTTCTCTGCTGTGGAAGTCTCCCAGTTCCAACAGTTCTTCGCTGTCAAAGCTGTCGTCGGTCACAGCTGCTGTGGCTGCGTGCACAGTCTCTGATGGCCTTTCCACGTACAGCTTAAGGAGGTTGGCGTGGTATATCTTGGAATGCTGGCCGACCTTCACCTTGTAGTCGTTGATTCCCACCACGGTCTCCACTTCGTACGGGCCTTTCCACTGCATCAGCAACTTATTGTGATCGGTAGGTAGCAGCACCAGCACTTTGTTGCCAGGTTTGAACTTCCTGTTCACAGCCCTACGGTCATAGTAGTGCTTTCCACAGTCCTGGGACTTCTTCAGGTTTTCTCTGGCTATATCGAGAGTCTGCTCAAGCTTCTCCCGTAGCTCAAACACGTACTGGTAGCTGTTCTTCACCTCTGGGGTGTCTACTTCTTTCGTCCACAGTTCTTTTAGGATGTGCATCGGCCCTCGGATGGTTCTTCCGTACAGCAGCTCGAACGGAGAGAATCCGGTGGACTCCTGCGGTACTTCTCTGTAGGCGAAAAGTAAGGCGTTAATGTAGCGATGCCATTGTCTGGGCTGCTCGCTGCACAGTTTCTTCAGGGTGGACTTCAGCGTAGCATTGAACTTCTCGACAAGCCCGTTGCACATCGGATGGTAGGGTGTCGTAGTCAAATGCCGGATGCTCAGCAGTCTGTTGACCTCCTTCATACAGTCAGAGACGAACTGTGTCCCGAGGTCTGTCAGAATTTCTTCAGGCACTCCAAGTCTACTGAACATGTCCACCAGTGCCTCTGCTACAGTTTCAGTGTCAATCTTCTTCAGTGGCACTGCTTCTGGGTACCGAGTCGCATAGTCCACTAAAGTCAGTACCCATCGATGACCTTCTTCACTCGGAGGTCTTATTTCGCCGATTAAGTCTAAGGCCACCCTCTTGAAAGGTCGGTCGATCAGAGGCATCTTCTGCATAGGCACTTTCGGGACCCTTCCTCGAGGTATGGTCTTCTGGCAAATGTCACATGATCGGCAGAAACGGCTGACGTCCGCGTGAAGCCCTGGCCAGTAGAACACCGCCTGGATTCTGTCCGACGTCTTCTTGATGCCTAGGTGACCTCCCATGATTGAGTCATGCGCTACTTCCATCACTTGGCGCCTTAGAGGTAACGGTACCAAGACTTGACGTAGTGGTTTCCCTCCGTTGACCCTCGGGTGCTGGAAGATTCGATACAGGATCTTGGCCTTCACCTCAAAATAGACCGTACCACTGCCTTTGGTCACGTGGTCTTGGCGGTTCCTGTACTTGTTTAAAGTACTATCAGCTTCCTGGAGCTGGATCAGCTTATCTCTGTCCACGATGGCAGCTTTAGAGTTGTCGGCGACCTTCAGTGGCGTAGACGTCTTGTCTCTCTTGGCCTGGGCCCTGGTAGTAACAGCACCGACAATCTCTGGTCGGCAGGGCTGAGCCGGAGTAGCCACATTGTCCCGTAGCAGCTCTGTAAGGTCTCCATCGGGAAACGGCAATGGATCCTCCTCCACAACTTCGACGCGTTGGATTGAGGCAGGACTCCACTCTGGATCGGGGTCGTCGGGTCGTCTCGCGCCGTCGATATTCCCGATCATCAAATCATACAGCGGCTTCTTCAGGCAAACCGCTTCGACTTCGCCTATGTAGAAAGGGGTGTTGACATGAATCTTCGCAACTGGCGCTCTCACACATTTGCTGTCGGCCATAAGTGTCCATTTTGAATCGCCAGTGAACTGTTCTTTAGCGATTAGGTCTTCTCTGACGATGACCCCACTGCAGCCAGAGTCTCTTAAAACAGTCACTTCATGATTTCCGACGCGTCCCTTGGAAACAGGCATGTTCTGTACGGTCACAGCTGCGCTGGCGACGACGGGGATGGATTTCCCGTTGGCAAGGAGGAGTTGGCCATCAGTCATGCACTCTTGCACGTCCGCAGGGGTAGCTGTGCGCTCGGTCTCACTCGGAAGAATGACGCTCCCGCCGCACACTTGATGGTCAGATCTACTGGTTTGCCGTTGATTGGAGAACCGCCTCTGCCGGTTGCCCGCCGCTGCGTTGTCCGTACTGCTCCGCTGTCCGCTACTTTTGTTTTGAGGGCAGTTAGCTGCTCTGTGGTCTGTAGCGTTGCAAGTGAAACAGCCTCTTGAATGCCCTTCTCTGGGAGGAGGCGTGGAGTCTGTCTGTCTCTGGCTCGTCTGGCTTCCCTGGATCTGGTTCACATGGTTTCCAGTCTTCTGAAAATGTTTCGTCGCGCTGGGTGGCCCCAGGGTTTTCCCATGAGCGATAAGATATCTTTCAGCAGCCTCAGTCACATCTTTAAGCGTCTGCAGCTTTTGTTCTTCTAAGTGGGTCGCTAGGTCCTTGTGACAGGCATTGAGAAATTGTTCCTTCACGATCAGGTCATGGAGACTGTCGTAAGACTTCATTTCGCCTGATAATTCCACCCACTTGTGTAGATATGACGACAGGCGCTCCACAAACTGCTTTGGCGTCTCGTCTGACTTAGGCCGGCATTCACGGAAGCGTTTACGGTAGCCCTTCTCTGTAAAGTTGTAGCACTGCAACAGGGCCTCTTTCAAGACGTCGTAGTTTTTGGCGTCATCGTTCGACAGTCTGGTGTAAACTTCGAGAGCTTGCCCCGTCAGAAGTGCACTCAGTCGAATTGCCCAGTCTTGAGGTTGCCAGTTAGAGCTTTCAGCGAACCTTTCGAATCTCGCCAGATAACTGTCAATCTGGTCCTTCCCGTCGACGAAAGCTGGCAATTTTGGAGCCGTGTTGTCACTGATAACTTGTGGCGCATGCTGTTGTTGCTGGATGCGCGCCAACTCTAGTTGGAACTGCCGATCAGCTTCTCTTTCCTCACGCCTGCGCTCATCTTCTCTTTCTTGCCGCTGCTGTTCAATTTCCAGACGCTTCAGTTCAAATTCTCTTTTTTCACGGCGACGCTGCTCTTCTACTTCTAGACGCTTCTGTTCTAGTTCTATTTCTTTTTCTAGACGCTTCTCTTCCAATTCTCTTTCTTCGCGGCGACGCTGCTCTTCTAATTCTCGTTCTTGTATTCTCTCCTGGGATTTTACGTACTCCGTCAGCTGCTTGCCTTTTAGATTCAGTTCAACCCCTTTCTGCCAGAAGTCAGCCATCTTGATGCTTCTGGAAAGTTCTTTTCAAGAAAGTTCTTTTTCTAGAAAGTTCTTGACTGTAGAGTTCTTTTTTTTTCTGGAAAGTTCTTGACTGTGCTGTACCTTTCTAGACTGTTCTAGAACAGCACGCTTTCTGCAGTAGCGCTGATGCTTGTCACTAGTCGCCTTCGCTGACGCAGGCCCCGCTGTCCTCGTCGTATGCGACGCTGCACCACGCTGGTGTTGATGTATACGCTCCTGTGCTGAAGTAGACGCGACGTCCGCTCGCCGCTCTCTCTAATACTGGCGATGTAGCTCCGAGACTGTCCCTCGACGTAGTCTTACGGCAGCTACGTAGTCCCGATCTGTTGTTCGCTCACGAAGCAACTCTTCAGCGACTACACGCCCTTGCAGTCAACCCGAATCTATCGGATGTAGTCCCAGTATGTTGGCCCCTCTCGACGCAACTCGATGGCGGCTACCCTCGATGACTGCCTCTCGTAACGTTGACTCGCTTGTAGCAGTTGAACCCTTGGCTATGGCGTGAATCGCGGCTTGACCCCCAAAATGTTACACTCAGTTCGATGATGATGTTTTCTATCAGTATCTGATTCAGCCCCGATGCTTGAATTCCTGATAGTTGTGTAACTCAGATTCGTTTATTCACACAGCCCGTCCAAACAGCATACAAGTCACAAAGTCGACGTATGAAGTTTTCCACTTTTATTCAGCACACACCAACAACTGCATACAATTCTCAATTCAACTCAACAACTTTCACAGCAACTTTCCAAATCACTATCAACAACTTTACTATCCTACAGGAACTCGGCACACGATTAAATAACCTCTCTCTCTTCCGGAAGGATTTCGAATACTGTAGAAATGACGCACTGCCACCAATCGAATAAAAGATCGTCATCACTGACTTACGTCATACATTATTATTTCTCCTTCTGGAACGACCTCTTGCTTCGACATGTATCGGGAATTTTCTATAGAAAGTAAACACTCAGATCCAGAAACTTCTACAGTAATATAGACCAAAGCACATTATCAACGTTATACAAAGCCTCTCCTAACAACAATGCAAACTCAAATCAAAGGTAAATAAACTCCATTATTGAATACTTTGCAAAACGAAACGATTAGATCTATCGTGCGCGCTTCCGACATACTTTCGTTCACGTTTCAACGTAACAGGCGATAATAAAGGTGATGATGATGATGATGATGATGATGATAATGATGATGATGATGATGATGATGATGATGATGAAGTTGATGATGATGATGATGATGATGATGATGATGATGATGATGATGATGATGAAATTGATGATGATGATGCGGATGATGAAGTTGATGATGATGATGATGATGATGATGATGATGATGATGATGATGATGATGATGATGATGATGATGATGATGCCAACGGTGACGATGAAACGTCGACGATGGTGACGACGCCAACAACGACGACGACCTCGTCCACACTTTCGCACTACATCCCCATCCCCATTCCCATCCCCTGACATACACACACCCACACACACCCACACAGCCGAGGTTACACAGTATTATCATGACTTTCCCGAAACGCCACATACATTGTGCTGACAATGGGTCGTATTTCGTCCCCATTTTTAAGAACTTTGAAATGTTCGAACCCTAACCTTAACCCTAACCCAAACCCTAACCCTAACGGATCATTGTTCTGACGTCAAAACATGTAGGCATGTCAATACAAGAAGTTATGTAGATGTTCACTGATTTTATTCCAGATAACACTGTGTAAGTGTGCCCACACACGCACACACACACACACACACACACACACACACCCACACACACACACAAATATATATATTTCCGCTCCCTTCACATACTGTTCCATACAACCACTTACTTGTTGTGAAGCTATTTCACAGTAGCCCATATAACGAAGACGTCGCGCAAGGTCAGCCCTCCGAGGCCAAAAACATAGCATGAATTAGGCTCTGTCTTCCAAATGAGCCCCATTTTTCTTTCAGTATCCAAACTATCGATCCCAGCCCTTGATTCGTTCCTCTCAGACGTCGAAGGAGTATCGGAGATTTGTGAGGGATACACACGACTGCACTAGATCATCATCAAGTAGAGCTCTCTGACACTCAGTGTAATTCTCCATAGAAGCTATGATGCATGTTGGAGAGCATCAGAATTATTGTACGAGTCCACTGCTGCCGTGATTTGACAAAACCGAGTAAGTCCACCTAAGGTCGAAAATGAGTTTTTTGCGCCATCAAACTTGCAAGAGAATGACGCATCTTACCTGTAAAAATCAAATCCGAACTATGTTTAGATTTGGAGATATCATAGAGTAAGTCCTTGTTAAAAAACATTTAAGTGGGGGAATAAACTAACAAAACCAAGCAAGTCCACTGCGATTTTGTTTCGGCGATCCTCTGGCTGATGCTCGAGTTGGCATGATGACGTCATCTTCTATAATAAACTGACAAAAAAAAGTAAGTCCTCCCGACCAATGAGAAAGTGCCTTACGATGAAGTGGACCAGTGAGAATCCATGTTATTGATGCTGTGCAATATTATTTTCCTGTGAAAAAGATGACGAAATTTCAGTCAGCAAATGACGTGTTCGGCTTTTTGAAAAAGTTTTCTTCATGTACTTTCCTGCCCACCAAGAAGGATCCTGTGGCTCTTCCGCCTATGCGGCAACTTCCACGAGGTGTGGAAACAAACAAACTATCCTATCCTACACTACCCTGTCCCGTAACCCTGAGGTCGTAGGGGCACCACAGATGATCGTTTAACCAACATACTCCATCTTTCCCTGTCCTCAGCAGCCCTGATGGCTTCGCTCAGTGTCAAACCAGTCCATTCTCGAATGTTGTCCTCCCACCTCTTTTTCGGTCTCTCTCTTCTTCTACCTCCTTGCACTGTGCCTTGCAGAATAGTCTTTGCAAGGTCTGATGATCTGGTGACGTGGCCATACCATCGGAGTTTCCGTTTCTTCACCACTGTGAGCAGGTCATCGTGTTGTCCAATAGCTTGTGTGATGGTCTCTCGGACTTCGTCGTTGGTGATGTGTTGGGTATAGGAAAAGCCCAGAAGTCTTCTGTATCACCTCATCTCCATGCTTTGTATTCTTGGTTGGAGATCTGCTGTGAGGGTCAATGCTTCGCAAGCATATAGGAAGATGGAGATGACAAGGGAGCGCAGCAGTCTTACTTTGGAATGTAGACTGATGGTCCTGTCTTTCCAAATGGCTTAAACCTTGTCAGTGCAGCAGTTGTTTGTGCAAACCTGGAGAGGACTTTCTGTCGGGACCCATTGTCTGATACAATGGCTCCTAAATATTTGAAGCTATGCACTGTGTTGATGGATTGACCTTGGACTTTGATGTCCGTGTTGATGCCATTGGTGTTGTTGGTCATCATTTTGGTCTTCTGTGCACTTATTTCCATTCCATAGGCATTGGAGGTGGTGTCAAGCCTCTGTACCAGCTGTCCAAGTTCTTGTTCCTCTCCAGCCAATCCATCAATGTCATCCGCAAAACGAAGATTGGAGATTGCTCTACCCCCTATGCTGACTGTGCCTTCGTGATCTGCAAGAGCATCTGACATGATGCGCTCTAGGAAGATGTTGAAGGGTGTTGGAGAGAGTAGGCATCCTTGACGCACACCGATTGTTGTTCTGAACCAGTTTCCGATGGCGCTGTTGTGGAGGACTGCACTTGTAGCCTTGTCATACAGGCGTTTGATGGCTTCAATAATTTTAGGGCTAATATTGTATACTTTCATTGTTGCCCATAGAGCTACATGCCAGACTCAGTCAAACGTTTTCTTGAAGTCTATGAACACATGATATAGATGTTGTTGGTGCTGTAGGTATTTCTCACAGATTATTCTGAGGTTGAAAATCTGTTCAGTGGTACTTCGCCCTGCCATGAATCCTGCTTGTTCTTCAGCTATGATTTGTTCAGCTTGGGGTTTCAACCTGTTGAGTATTATTTTCAGGAGGACCTTGCTGGGATGGCTGATGAGGCTGACGGTGCGGTAATTTTCACACTCCTGAAGGTTACCTTTTTTTGGGAAGAGCGATGACAAGCGACTGGGCCCATGGTATAGGCCACTCTCCACTCTGCCAGATCTTGTTACAGATAATAGTGAGGGCATCAATCATCGCTTCTCCTCCTGCTTGTAGCAGTTCCGCGGGTATGTTGTCCACTCCCGCTGACTTACTTTTCTTTACCGATAGCACTGCTGCCTCAACTTCTTCCCGGAGAATTGGGAGGATTTGTTCTTCTCTGTTCTCGGGACATGCTAGAACTGATGGGTCTCCATTTGGTGTATAATTGTAAAGGTCAGATCAGTACTCTGTCCATCTGTCCAAGACTTCTTGTTCTTCTGTAAGGCATATGCCAGACTTGCTTTGGATCGTGGAGACTTTGGGCTGTTTGACATTTGTCAGCCGCTTTACAGTCTGGTAGGCCTTCTTGCTGTTGTTTTTGTTCAGACTGTTCTCAATTTCCTGGCATTGATCTTCTATCCAGTTCTCCTTTGCTGTGCGCATGCCTTTTCGGGTGTCATTGTTGATTTTTCGGTAGACATCAGCTCACTGTGAGGTGTTCTTTTTTTTTTCTTTTTTTTTTTATCTCTCTTCGTTTATCACACACATCCAAAAGTTCAGGTGTGATCCACGGCTTTTTCTTTGGTCGGTGCTTGCCAAGGATCTCAGTGGCGGCATCTATCACGGCTGAGTTGAAGGTGGTGGTCATGGTGTTGACATCTATTTCACCAGCCCCCAAAATGAGCAGTGGTGCAAATTTCCCTCCAATTGTGGCCTGAAATAGTTCTGCCACCTCCGGGTCTTGCAGTTTGTCCAGGTCGAACTTCAGTCTAGTGCACTTTGCTGTATTTACTCTCTTCAAGTGGAGCCGGAAAGACATCATCAAGAGATCGTGGTCACTTCCGATGTCTGCTCCTGGAAAAGTGCGTGTCCTGCCAATGTTGATGCTTAATCTGAAGTGTTTCTTGACCATGATGTAGTCTATTTGGTTGTGATGCTCCCCGCCGGGAATGTGCCATGTCCATCATATGGAGTTTTTGTGGAGACCAAGCTTGTTTGCCAGTACCAGATTGTTGTGTCTGGCAAGCTCCAAGAATCTCAGATCCCTGTCATTTGTCTCGTTGTTGCAGTGGGGTGCACATGTGTCTCCCCAGTTGTGGTGCGCATCTTGGCCAACCTTGGCATTCCAGTCGCCTTGCACTATGACTATATCCTTCTTCGGCACTTGGTCAAGGACCGCCTGTAGATTTTCATAAAATCCTCCACTTCGCTGTCGTCATAGTCTGATGTTGTGGCATAGGCCTAGATGATGGTGATGTTGAAAAGGGCTGCTCTCAGGGGGATGGTAATGAGTCTACTGGAGACTGGGCGGCAACCCATGACAGTGGCTAGAATGTTCTTGTGGACCAAGAATCCAACGCCGTGTTCGTTCCTTTAACTTCTAACGCTGAAATAGAGCTTGTGGCCTTTGTCGGTCGTTGTTTCACCTAGGCCTTTCCAGCGCAGTTCGCTGATGCCTAGAACGTTCCATCGATAGTGGTCCAACTCGTGGACCAGTTCTTCTCATTTTCCTTCCGCAGTTAGGGTCCTGACATTCCAGGTTTCTATGACGATGTTGTTTCTCGTGCGGATCTTGCTAAATTGTCCATCAGTAGCATACTTAACACCTCCGTCCTGGTGGCCAACGGAAGGCGCGGTCCTTGAGCCGTGCGACGACCGATCCGGTATGGAATTAGTGGATAGTGTCATCATGTAGTGTGTCTTGGGCAAAAAAAGACTTGACGGTGCCCATTCCTCTCCAGGCTGTTGGCCACAGGGGAAATTCACGAATACAGTGTGGCTCGCCTTGGCCTTGAGCACGTGGTCGTTGAACCTGTAGTAACGTGAGGTTCCTCGCCCTGGCAGGTGACTTCTGTGTAGAAGACTTTCGCCCAGTGATGCCGTGTTAACATTACCCCTGTTAGTCGCCTCTTACGACACGCCGGGAAACGTTGGGTCTATTCTATTCTGTGCTCGAACCCACAAACAAACAGCAACAAATATATTACAGACACACAACAAGGGCAACAAAATACAAGACATACACGTGGTGTAAAGGCAGGAAGATCGCTACAATAGGAAACTGAAAGGAAAATAGTTTTGTAGTTTTAAAATTAAATTGGCTGCATCTAATATTATTTTGAAGGGAGGGAGGAAACCGGAGTACCCGGAGAGAACCCTCGGTGACCCGTAAAGTCTCATAAGAATCCTAAAGTTTTTCCCCGTGCGGAGCTCGAACCCGCGACCATCGGCATTGAACACCGGCGCCTACCCACTGCGCTACGGGCTACCCCATAACCATGACTCCTGCATACCAGCTGAGGAATATTAAGTGAAGAATGGCTAAAAACAATAACAAACACGCACACACATACATACACTTTAACTGCCGCACCCACATTTTACAAAACCCGAACTTATGTGACTCATCTCGTCAGACTTTTTAACAAAGAAACGGCCTATGGGACTTACTTGGTTTGGTGAATTTTGAAAACAAGGATTTACTTAATAATAAACTGAAAAAACCAAGCGGATTTGACTTACTTGTTTTTGTGAATTTTTTTAACAAGGATTTAATTCAATAATAAACTGACAAAACCAAGTGGGTGACTTGCTTGGTTTTGTCATGTTCTCAACAAAGACCTATCTCAAGAATAATCTGACAAAACAAAGCAAGTCCACAAATAGTCTTAAAACATCAAATCTATCAAACATTTCTTTAACATTCAAGGTATGCACTCTTAAATCGAGGAATTGCATTATAATATGCCCTTAAACTTCCAGAAACGATCGCGTAATATAGCGCAACACAAAACGTCGATTTTCTCGAAAGTAGGTTTTGTGGACTTGCTCGGTTTTGTCAGTTCACGGCAGACTGGGTCTGTGTGAGTATGTGGGGGAAAAAGGGAAGGGAGGGAGGAATATCGAGAAGCTACTTTGTATCAGGGCTTTCTTACATGCGCGCCTAAACCGCGGTGGTCTTTTTTTTTCAAGATCACGCAGAGAGTATCCGCCCATTACAAAGAGTGGGGTTTGGGGATGAAGTGAGTTTGATTTTCTATAGATTCTGACTCCGATCCTGAATCTCAAATCCCTTGACCAGAAGGACATTCATCTTAAATTGTGAATCGACTTTATTCAACCGTAATGGCTTTTTACAGCGCGCTCTGAGAGAGATAGAGAGAGATAGAAGGAAGTGGGGGGGTGCTAAAGAGAGAGAGAGAGGGAGAGAGAGAGAAAGAGAGGAGAGAGAGAGGTGAGAGAGAGAGAGAGAGAGAGAGAGTGAGAGAGAGAGAGAGAGAGAGAGAGAGAGAGAGAGAGAGAGGACCTGTCAGTGGCACCGTGTCGAGGACTAAAAATCATTCCATCTTCAGAATTGCATGGCTTCGGCACGTAGAGATTCCATGGCCTTGGCATATGTTTCGGTTGTTCCACAAGGAAATAGGTCTATGGGAGATTGCAGCCTCGACGTAAATTTTGTTAATTGGACACTTATTTTTGGAACCTTTTGAATCCTTTTCATTCCAGGCCTACAGCTGTTTCATTTTACAGTTGTTTCCTTTTTGATAAATACGTTCGTTACCCTCTTATTTGCATTCTTTTCATTGATAAAATGATTTTAGACTTTCACAAACATATACACACATGTATTTATACACACACTGGCGTGGCGAATCAAACTGCTTCACATAAGTAACTTTCCGAAAATAAAATCTTTTTCAATTGTCAGAAATTGAGAAAGATCGATGGTTGGGGATGAAATAATGTCTTTACGTAACTGTAGAAAGTGCAATTATGAAGTATCAAAAAGACTGGCCGAAGTAATATTACATGTGTTGATCAAAGACGCTTGCGGAACTCCTGAAGAAGAAAAAAAGAAAGCCAAGAATTCGCTTTTTACATAACTTTGAAAATAAACTTCTGAAAATAAAATAGTTTTCAGTTGTCATAAACTAAGAAAGATCGAGGATTGTAAGATGTGGTTCAATGATATGACGTCTTTAGAAAGTGCAATTGCCAGGTGTCAAAAAGATCGGCTAAAGTGAAAATGCATGTGTTAATCAAAGACGCTTGCGGAGCTTCTGAAAAGGGAAATTGACATTATCATCGAATGTGGGTCTTAGTGCAGTGCCCCAAGCGTGACTTCTTGGAAAAGGTGATGTGCGATAAACAACTTACAAGAACACGTCTGATCAGGCTGGATTGAATTATTGGCGGTGCTGTCATTTTAAGTTAAAACACAATAATTCAGATTCAGATTCAGATTCAGAAAACTTTATTATCTCCAAGGAGAAATTCTAACATGGATTTGCTGTCAGCAAAAGGTAATAAAATGTAACAATACTATAAACATGTAAGCATGTACGTGTAATCACGCTTATGTACATATTAACAAGAACATTTCCGACACATTGTAAAACTTAAAATACATGTCACACTACATGTCCTTATTGCACTTCAACATAAATAAATAAAACACCTTCCCACAAACACACACACCCACACACACACATCCACACACACATGGGTTAGACATTAGATTATATAAAATTATAAACGTTATAAAGCATCTTAAAAAAATATACAATCATCAAACTCTGCGTATCATTCTAACACTGACAATCACAGATTTTAAAACTTATGCATTAGTTAACTTAGATACATACTGAATAGTTGAAAAATTGCTGCAAATATTATAAAATTCATCTCTAGTACTCCCATAAACCACTCGCACCCAACTCATTCAGTCAACACTTATTAAGAATTTGTACTGATTTGGGTACAAAACTGTTCTTAGCTCTAACTGTAGAAACATTTGGCACTCTGAAACGGCGACCAGAAGGAAGGAGCTGGTAGTGCTGGGCTAGGATGTGAGTGGAGTCTCTTACAATCATGCTCGCTTTCTTTCTTACTTGCCTTTCGTACAACACACACAAACTCTCCTGCTTTTCACCCACCACTTTCCCACACACCTTCACAATTCTATCCAACACATTCTTACTCCTCACACTGAGACCTCCAAACCAGCAAAGAAAACCAAAGGTCAGCACCGATTGGATAAAACATCTGTAAAAGTTACATAAAACAGACTTGTTGACTTTCAGAGAGCGCAATTTCTGGAGGCAATATATTCTTGACTGACATTTCTTATGGATGGAAGTAGTGTTGGAATCAAAGGTAAGCTTATTGTCAAGTATTGTTCCCAGATATTTGTATTCCAAGACTCTCTCCACCCTTTTCTCCATCAATCACTAAGTCAGGCACAGCAGATGGGTTTTTTCTAAAATCAATAATCAGTTCTTTAGTTTTCTTCACATTTATATTTAAAAAATTCTCTTTGCACCATGCAATAAACCTTTGCACTTCCTTTTAGATAAACAGTTGCAGAGTTGGAGAGGTCTTGAAGGGCAGAGTCATCTGAGTACTTAATGAGAGGTGTATTTTCAGAGCCGGTGCAATCGTTGGTGTACAGAGTAAACAGAACAGGAGATAGTACAGTGCCCTGAGGGGAGCCAGTTGATGTAGTTCGAGTAGAGGAGAGAGCTCACTGGAAGCTCGCTGAATTGGCTCTGTGTATGGAAAATATAACATAATAAGTCAATCAATCTTTCATTTAATTACTGTTCATGCATTTAAATGTTATTAGAATTTCATATTTAACTAATAAAACGTAATAATTGTTAGGGGAAAACACAATCATATTATTCTATAAAAGTCATACGAATAGGAGATTTTTTGCAATAACTTTCACAACTCATAGGCGAGTGCCGCAGAAGGAGTGTGAGAATATAGCAGCTCTAAACAAGTTGCGCAGTCGACAAGGGAATAAGTCTACCAAGAGAAAGAGGGAAAGTGCATGTATTGCGTGCAATGAAATAGTTTGCTGGCCTACAAGTTGTCCTACCATTAAATTTCTGCAACTGTAAAGGAAGCTGTGCATGTCAACTAGAAAAGCAGAAAAGTCATTATGGATGAGAAGAGAGTTTGGAGCGCGATCTCAACGAGTGAAAATAACGGAAGAAAAATGCTTGTGCAATGTGAACAAAATGACAAACCATTCACATGAATTGTCAGATGCTCTCTCTCACACGTACGCACGCACGCACGCGCGCGCCTGTATATTAATACAGACGCATAGCCGCACAGACACAAACGCGCGCACCCACACACGCATGCACACATACACACACAGCAAAAAAAATCTGCATTTTAAAAAAGTATTAATTTTGGTGACGATGTTGCGACTCGGGTCTGCTCTATCAAAAAGAAGCAAAATAAAAACACAGCATCTTGGGCTGCTATCTTAACTAGTAGCCACCAAAAAATTATCAATATCGGTTTAGCCAATTTTGAAATAAAGCACAAACCGTCTTTATAATATAATTGACCTCGGCCTCCGTCACACTAGTACTGACATTTAAGAAAGAGCAAAATGTGAATGACAAACACAAACAAAACAACTAGTTACGGTTAAATAGTACAGTTGATCAAAACTGCTTCAGTCATTCTTAAAATAAGGGAAATAAATGTGTTTTTAACAAAATAGTGACAATCGGAGCGACGGCCCGAACGACTGACTGACTGACCGACAAAACCACCGCCACTGAATGATTGGCCACGATTGTATATATATCAAAATTCATCTAAATGGGTTCAGCCAATGTTTCTAGATATTATTAATAACAAACATTACTTAGTAAAAAAAATTGATCCAAGCAACTTGACCTTTCGAGATAGAGCAAATACGATGACCCAGGAAGCTTGACGCTAACCCATCACCTATGAAGGTCTAACAACCCATGCAGTGGTTATTGAGATATAACGTGCAACGGACCGATAGACGATTCGCTCGTTATGATTCCAGACTATTTCAAAGTCTGTTTTAATATTACATGGAAATGTAACATAAAATTTAAAAAAAAAAGAGAAGAACATAAAGATGACAGTGCAATGTTGGAAACATTGGTAGTTCTAGTAGACCAGCAAGAAGATGAAAAGAACCGAGAGGCCAAAAGAAGATAATAGTCTTGGGAGGAGGAGGAATAGGAGGGGAAGAGCAGGATGGTGCTTGGTGAGCAAATAAAAGACGACGGTGCAATGTGAGAACAGTATGAAACTGGTGGTACTAACCTACACTCTGTGGGGAGTTAGGAGAGGGGAGGGAAGAGAAAAGGAGTGTAGTCCGTGGACGGAATGAAGAGTTCTGAAAGAGAACAATACATTTTAGAGGATCAGCTCTGTGGGCCTGACAATGGAGAATCTAGGAAAAGATATTTTGTAGAGAGGGAGAGGTGAGAGGGAGAAAGGTGGGCGGGTGGGTGGAGGGTGGTAGGAGCCGCCGCAGGGTTCAGACAGGGTCAACAAGAATCAGGATGGAAAGAGCGACGACGACGTCTCACATTTTGTGTCACAACCTGTGTCTTCTCTCTCTATAAGCCAGTGACAAGGAAACGTGGATTGACCCTATATCCTTCTTCACGTTGTATCGGTACCGAAGCTCTCTCGTTTGATTCAAAACAGCACCATGTGTCCGCTCCGCTCCTTAGCCTTGTTTCTTTGTGAAATAAATTTCAATGGGGGCGCTGCTTACCAGTTCAAAGAGAAGCTCAATCACCGGACCACCGCGATCAAGCGTGCACACAATAGTTTGCTGAAGTCAGAATCAACCCTACAATTACCCTAGACGCACGCCCGAACGCTTCAGTCAAGGACCCATCGATACAGCCCTTCCAAGTTGTAAATTGACTAAGTATGGGACCAACAAATCTAAATATAAACCTGTTTACACTGGAATAGGCTACTAAAAGAGTGGACATACCGTCCCTGTTCTGTCAAGCTAGAGACTGTAGGTTGCCTCCATGTTGTACATTTCGGTGGTACATGCACCATTCTGTGAGTGCTGTGAGAAAAGACCTGTGTGTGGGAGGGTGGAGGAGGAGATGGGGAGAGAAGGATATGGGGTGAAGGGAGGGGCAATATAATCGAATTTACCTCCCTGGCTCGCTATGTCAATGAAGTTACGAGTGTCGAGAATGACGTGATGTTTGTCGCATGCCGTCCACCATGCACTTCCCGTGCTAAATGAAGTTGCTTTAAGTTGCGTCAAAGTTTATAAGTGTAGGCAGTTATGTTGCAGCGGATTCTTTCCAAGGTTGATATTGCGTGGGCTCTTATTGCGTAGGTTGTTTTGGCCTATGCAGTTATATTCACTAGTCAGTTAATGTATGTTAGGCGTTCTGGCCCAAACTCATGCATCGAACTAAAAATAAAAAAGACATTCAACATTGTTGCATGTGTAATTTAAAAAAAACCACCAACTTTTCAAAGTTCGACTTTGTTGCAGCTTAAATCTGTAGAGATGCACAAAAGCTTATTTCAAAGGTGTACGTTACTTTGGGTATAGACTTAGAAGGTCACTTTAACGACAGATTGTATCGCTAAGCAATACTATTGTTAATAATTATATCTTTAAGTGTAGGGTGCATAGCAAATACACTTTTGAGCCTAATTCAACTCTGTTTTCAATAAATATAAAATACAGTAAAGCTATGGGGGGGGGGGGGGGTTACGCCGTCACTGGTGAATGTGACACCACAGTTACATCAAGTATGGCCAAAATGAAAGCCTACAGAAGAAGCAAAACTTAGGTTAACGAAACCCACTTGCATCCCTCTATTACTAAAATAATACAAAATACATTAACGAAACCATATTTCAAACTAATAATGAATGGTGTACCGCGTTTTGCACTGAAAGAACTAAGTTGAAAATCTTATCAGGTCTCCATGATGTCATAATGCAAAACAATGTGCAAAATATTTTGCTAACAAACTATCTTATGTATACATAATTATATCCTCATTTGCTTTAAGAAAACCGTGTGTCGATCTACAAACTCCCCTTGCAGTGCTAAAAAGTGCGGGTCTGCGCCGTAAGCTCTAAATGGAGATAATAAAGAAAACCCTTCTCGTCTGAATAATATGCAAAAAAATATTGATGCAGTAGTCCAGAATCCAGAATTAAGGTCAGAGCTGTCTGTGTGAAACCTATTTTGTCTTCCTTGCTACAAAAAAATGTGCAAAGCATGTACTCCATTTGCAGTGGTTAAAAAAGGATTTTCCGAGCTGTACGCTCTAAAAGGAATTCATCTGTTGGTTGGAAGAGCCCTGAGGGACAGACGGAGGACGACGGAGAGCTGACGGAGAAACCGGAGATAGCTTTTCCGGCCTTCGGGGATCAAATGTGAGGGGATTCACATGTAGGCGTACTTACCAAGGTCATACAAATACATATAAACAGACAGTTTGGCTAGAAAGGTAAAACAAAAGAAAGAAAAATCAAACATTCATAAAGAGGCGCATATTAACATGTACCAAATAGACGCCAAGGTCACACAGATAGACACAATATAACGATCCAGTATGGCTGCAAAGTAAAAATGTAACAAGGTGGCAAGCCGTTCACATGTATTTCTAGACACTCACATACATAGCAGATAAAAGAAACATTTTCAAAAGTGTAAATTTTATTGGCAGTGTTGTGACTCCAGTTCATCCTACAGAAGCCAAAGGAAAACTTAAACTGATAAGCCACGATTTGAACTGTCTGCAAGTAAAACAAACCACCATTAACCAAAACGGATAAGCCCGTTTTTAGCTAAAGCGCAAAACGTGTTTAGAAAATAGTGAAGCACAATGAACTTGACCTTCGAAAAAAAATACCAATACAAATGATCCAGCGTGGTTAGCAGTAGCAAAAAGAATGCACCAAGTACAAATGATGAATTTCGATTTTGTTATTCTTGAGATCAGGCAAAATGTGTGTTTTGAACGAAAAAAAAAGTTATACTCGGACTGACGGACCAAGTGATTGATCGACTGTCCAACATCCGGACTGCTATTGAAAGACGGCCCATATATTGAAGTACCCGTATACCAAAATTCAACAAAACGGCTGTTGGGGTCGGGTTTTTTTTTTTAAGATATTGAGCAAAACGTGTTCAGAAACAAAAAGACTCCAGTGATCTTGACCTTTGCGGTAGAGCAAATATGATGGCAAGGGAGGCAGAGAGAGAGAGATGATGATGATGATGATGATGATGATGATGATGATGATGATGATGATGATGATGATGATGATGATGATGATGATGATGATGATGATGATGATGATGATGATGATTGATGATGATGATGATGATGACTGATGATGATGATGATTGATGATGATGATGATGATGATGATTGATGATTGATGATGATGATGATGATGATGATGATGATGATGATGATGATGATGATGATGATGATGATGATGATGATGGCCATGCGTTGGTGATGGTGGTGGCAGTGGCACGCACACAGCTCACACAAGAGTCAGACAGAGGTTCCAATCTGGAGGATGAGAGCGTTGTGGCCAAGTGGGCTAAGGCGGGACTAACTTGCCTTGCCCACAAGCCGGAAACGATGGCGCCTGACAGGTGTGGGTTCGAGCCAGCATCTGGGCGTTATGTTTCTCCGAATATTATTTACTTTCGACTCGGGCAACGTCTCGGGGGTTTTCTCCGGGTACTCCGGTTTGCTCCCCCAGCAAAACATTTCAAAAAATAAAAAAATTAAAATTACAAACAAATAATGTTAGGTAGGTTGGGTTTGGGCGCGCCACTGGCTGCGACTACGCCTTCCCCGGGGGAGGCGGCCCAGAAATTCCCGATAGAAAGGGATAATAAACTGAGCAAAAATAGAGGAATAGCATAGTCTGTATGCTTGATACCAGTTATTTGTAGTTACGCATTGATGTAACATAGCTACTGATTTTTCATTACTGCAATGATTTCTTCTTACGATAACGAACACATCTCTAGATTGACCAATATTAGAAGTAAACCACATTTATATAAAACAAGAACTAATTTAATACGCCATTTTACACAAATGAATATGCACACTATTTTATTTTAAATAAACAGTTCTAGTTTAGTTGCTTCTTAGTAGTGTAACTTCCTTAAATCATCACATAATTTGTACCGACAAGTATGCAGTCTGGTTAAGGTCGTTTTACAATACAAGGGTATTAATGGGGGGGGGGGAGGAGTTGGTGAAGCGGAAAAGGAAATTGGCTCCAGGCTGTACTAAGAAGACATGGGTCTGTATGCAAAGACTAGCTCGAGGACAGAATTTTACACTGACATGGGAGGAATATGCTGCATAACCTCTACTCAACTCAAAAATGCGAGAAATGCTACATGCCGCACCTAGGCAGTCGAATGTCAATGAGCGTCCATAACCTCCAGGTCAGATTGTGGTTGCTTCCGGAAGAAGAAAAAGAAAATTGTATCGCTCGATTATTCAACGAAGTTTATTGGCCAAATTGACATAAAACATGCACATGGAATATGTTGCGATGTGGCAGTAACATTCATAAAACATACATGCAAACACACGTTTACCAGCTAATAAAATACCTATCAAGCGTGCATCAATATGTTGCGATGTGGCAGTAACATTCATAAAACATACATGCAAACACACGTTTACCAGCTAATAAAATACCTATCAAGCGTGCACACATACACACGCAAACAACAAATAGTTAAAAAAAAAGTTGAGAAAAAATCAGAAATTGTGATACAATACAGCAGACTAAAAAAACATTATTCTCTATAGTGAATCTGGGGTGGCCTCGTTGCGCAGTGGATAAGTCGCCGGTTTCCTATGCCGAAGGTCGCGGGTTCGATTCCCGCAAGGGGCGAACGTATGTGACTTAGGTACGAGACTATTGAGGTTACCGAGGGTTTTCTCCGGGCACTCCGGTTTCCTCCCTCCCTTCAATAATGGTACAGGATGCAGTAAATATAAAAATTTCAAAAATAAAAATTCGGTTTTCTTCCGTCTTCTAATAGCGATTTCCCTGCCTTTACACCACCTGTTTGAGTAATGTATGTGTATTTGGTGTGTGTGAGGGTAAATGAGACACGTGAGCGTGTATGTTGGTATAGATCGCCGCGCTTTGAGCCTTGGGGAAAGGCGCGTACATAGCTTCCTGTATTATTATTATTATTATTATTATTATTATTATTATTATTATTATATTATTATTATTATTATTATTATTATTATAGACCTACATGTATTTCGCTAAAATGCTTCTTCGGGGAGTTAAAAAGCCAAGATTTTTAACTCAAAAGAGTCCATCGAGATACAAGCCACCGAGATCCAGCTTGACCAATATTAGTTAGTAAGTAATTGTTTATAGGGTCCAGCGGACTGCGAAGAGCTGAATCAGGATCAATGCCATAAGAACGGAGGATCGAGTCCAAGACGCACAAACTGTTTCGTGCGCCAATGCGTGATCGTCTCTTTGCGCCCACCTACCGCCGTATCTCAGTGGTACAGCGTTACCCTGGCATACCTTTTCCACCCGGATTCGAATCCCGTAGTGGGCCAGATAAAAGTGGCCATTTTCACTGTCCATCTTAGCAGATCGATTGCTCTGGAGTTCAATGTTGATTGGGGTCTCTTTCAGTTTCTCTTCCCTGGGCCGGTTATCCCCGTCTGCCGTATCTCCAATGGTGGGTTTGGATGTTAAACTTCAATGGTCATTCATTCATACTTCTCTTTGCGCTTCGTCACAAGTCGATCGCTAACCATAAAAAATACTCCATCCCCTGAGAAGCCGTGTTAATACTTTGCGGAAGTTATACTCCTTCCGATGAGAGTATAAACCGGGTTCTTGTTTGTGCACGCACGCAATCCATCGCACGGATCCTGAGGCTCTTGTCCTAAGCGTGTTAGTGCCAGATACACAAGTACGCCCAGCAAGCACTAAGGTCCTTTCTCCTCCGTTCCTAGTCGCCCAGGATTGTGCTCAGTTGTCTGGGCTAATATAATGCGCCTAACGCATCAAGGGGGCGTCTCGGGCGGCTTGAGTTAGATCCTATATCGGACAGGGCCTTGAGCAGCTCTTGAACTGTTAAAGCGCTATGTAAGATAGTTTAAATAAATAAATAAATAATGTTGATGCACGTTGGCAATAAATTGCAAATAAAGCGTTAAGGTGATTAGCATTATATTTCGTATATCTAAGGCGTCCCAAATGTCTCTTTTTGCGACGTGGAGTTGTGCGTTAAACAAACAGGACATGGAATTGAATTGCGTTGGCCTGGATTGTATTGCATTAAGCTTACAGTCACACGATGTATATTGGATGAAAAGTGGTGCACCACTACGATTTAGATGATGTATCCAAGCCCGCGGTGGCGTATTTTCTCATCAGTATGTATGGCGAAGAAGCCAAGAGCAGGCGTCATTACCATGTTTATGGTTCCCGGAGACCTCGCGACCTTCCTCAATCAGTCTGCTTCTATCAGAATAATCCCATAGTCCTCTGCGCTTACTGAGCATCAGAGACCTTTCAGGGCTCCGCTCAGGCTCACACACTGAGAATCGGCGATTGTAAAGATAGTTTGGTTTTGATAGGTCTCTGAAGCTCAGTGTGCGCTATTGCAAATTCTGCTACACAAGGGTGATTGTTGTGTACGACTTGCAGGAGGCAACTCGCTTGCACTGTAAAATGTCTTGTTGTTCATACTTAATAACCTATCTTTCGAGCTTGAAAAGTGCTAGATAAAAACAATTACAACAAAAAATATATTATGCCAGAAACCAAACTCTGAGTCTGCTCTAAGCTCTCAATTGGCAGAAAATCTGAGACAAACTATTTCCATAAGCCCAACCACATAGCCCGTTTCATACGATAAGAGGCTAGAGTGATATCCTGCTTTAACAACTAACAGAAACAGTATTAGCCTATATATGAACAACAGTAAACGTAGACATACTGCTCGCGCCCTGAGTAAAAGTATATATTTGGCCTCAGACAACATACGTTAAGCATATGATTTTGGGAGACCACGCCGGATCTGCAGTTCTGAAGCGCCTAATTATTAGGGAAGAGAGAGGCTGTTGGCGAGTACAAACCAGGGGGACAAAAAGTGTACGTAGAAGTTCTCCTTCCTAAAGGAGTGGCACTGGGGTTTAAGGACAGTATCTTAGATATCATCTTTATTAGACATTGTTGTGTTTTAACTTTGAACCTATGGGGAACTATATAAACTTACATGGTCATTGATGGATGGGGTAAAACGACTTTGATCGTCACGATGTTATTTATAATCTTGGTAAATTAAGTATTGGTTTTTTTTTTAATCGCCATAACGTTAAATTGGCAGTCAATACAAGCAGGTCGATGGCCGTTTGTTGGTGTTTTTGCCTAGCTAGATGACCTATCACTATCCTCCGACCGTCGTCTGCCCCAATTTGATGGCCATTAAGAGAGAGCGATGAGAGGTAGGATTTGTTTCCACTAATGGCCCTACCTTCCGTCTCTCCTATAGATCGTGTCGATTCAGTGCACAGTCTAGACTCCCCATTTTCCCATTTGGAGGGCAAGACAGCAATCCCAGTCCCAGGGCATACGGGATTGGACACGACCCGCCATTTGTATACCTAACCTCACTTCCTGTTTACTGGAACACCTTTGTGCCCTGGTCATGGGGTGCATGCATGTACAGGTAAAATAAAGCAGGTTAATTTTGTCTCCCTGCTTACAGAAGAGACAGACAGACAAAGAGACATAGATATAGAGAGAGTGAGAGAGACAGAGAAAGAGAGACTGACAGACAAATAAAGAGAAAGAGATAGTAGTGCGCTTAATGTTTTTTTCTTTCTTTCTGATAATCACAATCATGCTACACCTTTGAAACCACAAACATTATAATATTTGGCAGATAATCTCTGCTCTAGACAGGCCTTGCAGAAAGGCATATACAGTAATATTTGTTAATCCCTCAATGAATGTATTGGGGTGGCCTCGTGGCGCAGTGGATAAGTCGCCGGTTTCCTATGCCGAAGGTCGCGGGTTCGATTCCCGCAAGGGGCGAACGTATGTGACTTAGGTACGAGACTATTGAGGTCACCGAGGGTTTTATCCGGGCACTCCGGTTTCCTCCCTCCCTTCAATAATGGTACAGGATGCAGTCAATATAAAAATTTCAAAAATAAAAATTCGATTTTCTTCCGTCTTCTAATAGCGATCTCCCTGCCTTTACACCACCTGTTTGAGTGATGTATTTGGTGTGTTTGAGGGTAAATGAGACAGGTGAGCGTGTATGTTGGTATAGATCGCCGCGCTTTGAGCCTTGGGGAAAGGCGCGTACATAGCATCCTGTATTATTATTATTATTATTATTATTATTATTATTATTATTATTATTATTATATGTTCTATCCTCTGTGTACCACACTGGTGTACTGCTCCGGCAGGGAAAGGTTTAAATGATTTAGAAAGAGAAAGGAGCGTTATTATTGTTCTTATATATAAGATTGATCACATAACAAAAGGAGCTTGTCAGGTGCTGGTTGAACTCAGGAGAACGAACTCAAGCCCCTCCTCCCCCTCCCTTCCCCCATCACTCCACCCCCCAAGACACGAACTTAACTGCCTCTTGCGCACTAACGCCATGGACAGCAATAAGAAGGCAGGAAGGACAAAAACGAAGAAGGGAACAAAGTTTGAGAAATAAATATGAAAAAAAGAAAAGGACGGATGGAAAGAAGATACTACTACTACTACTACTACTACTACTACTACTAATAATAATAATAATAATAATAATCACCATCATCATCATCATAATAATAATAATAATAATAATAATAATAATAATAATAATAATAATAATAATAATAATAATGATGATGATGATGATGATGATGAGGATGATGGTGATGACGACGACGACGACGACGATAATGGAGGCGGTGATGGTGAAGCATTCTGTTCTGTTTAAGAATAAATATTCGCTTTTATTTGGGCAATGAAATTAAACAATGTTTACATGTTTAGCCTTGGTAGGACATATTTGAAAGTACAACAAAACAATGTGATATTATAACAAGAGGATATACAGCATACATTACTCTTAAAGTGCTGTCTTGATGCCTGTTTATAATTACAAACACATTTGCCGGAAAGTCATGTCCATGCAAGCTCGGAATCTTATTTAATCTACCGGAAGTCCACTAAGTGTTCGCATGTTGTTGTTGCTGCGGGTTTATTGTTGCTGCGGTTGTTGTTGTTCCTGTTGTTCCTGTTGTTGTTGTTGTTGTTGTTGCTTTTAACAGCATGCTGATGCGGGCGTTGAATTTATTTCATACTGTGATTTGCCATGACAATGCTGAATCACTCTAAACAGAAATAGTGTTCAGCAATCAAAACATCGTAGACGTTTACTTCTCAAATTATAATTGGATTTATGGAAGACAAAAAACATGGACAGAGACTGGCAGATGAGATGTGTTAGAAGAATATTTACATTACAAATAAACTCCTACGCTTGAATGCATCGAACGTATTCAACTTTGACAAAATGACGACGTTTATTGCAACAGACTCGATAGAATTGCTGTTGATTTTTCCTCCGAACAGAAGAGAGTACCAAACCTGAGTTAGTTAGTTAATTAGTTAGTCAGTCATTGTTTATAGGGTCCAGCAGACTGCAAAGAGCCGAATCATCGCCACAACTTGTTTGAAAGAGGATCTAGGACTCACCCCCAATCTGTGTAAAGGATCTGCTGAAACAGCCCTAATGGTAACACTGAAGTCACTCCACCAGCCGGTCACTTTACAATAAAGGCATCCCGTGCAAAGGACGCTGAGGCTGTATTCTAATTTATCGAACCCTTGTTTACAAAAACAAAATAGAATATAAACATCTTTATAAAATATTAAGAGAACACATACACATAAAATGCCTACATTGCTAAATAACAATACCAGAAAGAAATCCCTAGTGACCATTTGGCAGAAAGCGTTCAATAGCCCTAAGTTGACCCAAGAGACCCCATACGCAAATAAGGAGTTTTGGGAGAGTTTTCAAGAAAATAGGTAGGTGACTGGTCTAGTGAAGAAAGATAGTAGATTAATAGTACAGATTAGGAATGAGAAATAACAAATGAGAATGACAGAAACAGTGGTAATTTAAAGCACTAAAATTGCCACAAAGTGGGAATACTATTTATACAGGCCAATCTCGGCACCCCAACGGGAGTTTCCAAAATTGAGTACGTCAGTCCGTTTTCGACAAGTAATATATGTGATATTTTTACGTTCCTATAATTATGATTAGTTGGATGAAAAAGATAGTCAAGAAGGAGCTTCGAAACAATGAGATTCTTCTGTCTATAGCGGAACAAACAATTAATAATGCTTGCCGTGTAACAGAGCTGCAAAAATAAAATAAAATTAAATTAAATTAAAATTAAATCATATTTCAAGTTAAATTGTTTAAAATAAAATTAAAATAAAATATTATGACATAAATAAAATTCAATGAAAATAAAATAAAACAAAGGAATAAACTAGTAATAATAAATTGACATCAAAACATGCCGAATTGTGAGCGTTTCCTTATATGCAGCAAATTCTATATCTGCCAAACATGTACGATTAAATCGGTAGGCCTTCTTGCAAAACAACGCCTCGTCACAGTGTGTTCTCTCTGCAGAAATTAAACGCCAAAGTTGTCGGATACTTACGATATATGACAGTATAACATTGTTTAAGAGATTAATTATGTCCCTCCTTGTGGATAAAGGGCATGATATAGCCTACCTGTGCGTCAAGATTATTCAATACGTTTCCTACCACAACATAATTTCTTCGTCCCCTTACCACTTTCCAGTCCATAGTTTTGTTCGTAGTCTTTTACCACTTCTATCCTTATGTGATGGATAGTGAATTTGGTAAAATGCGCTGAAGCCATTGTCCTTCATTCAATGTGCTTTCCCCTTCATATTACATTACATTACATTACATTATTATTGCTTTAGGTCCAGCGGACTCTTCCGAGCCAAATCAGGACCGGACAACCCCTGATCCGCATATAAGATCTGCTGAAACAACCCTAGTGGTAAAACTGAAAGCTCTCCACCAGCCAGTCACTTTACCATAAAGACATCCCACGCAGGGGACGCTGAGGCTATACTCTAATTTATCGAACCCCCGTTTACAAAAACAAAACACAATACAAACATCATTATAAATTATCAACAAAATACATACCTATAAAATGCCTACATTGCTAAATAATAACATCATAGGAAGCCCTAGTGACCACCTGCCAGAAAGCGTCCAATATTCCCAAGCTGGTCCAACAGACCTCATACACAAATAAGGAGTCTTGTCCCGGAAGGTTTCTCAAGAAAAAAGGTAGATGACTGGTCTAGCGAAGAAGAAGATTGTATACCAGATTGATAGAACAGAGCAGGAATGAGAAAGAGCAAATGAGAAAGACAGCGACAGTGGGAATTTAAACCACTAAATTTCCAGAAAGTGGGGATACTATTTATACTGAAACCCCCGGCACCCCAACGGGGGAGCCCCTTCATATTAAATATAACATCTCATTATTTCATTCCACGGCAGTAGGCAGCCTAGTGTTCCAGTCGCATCCTATCTTTCCTCTTTTTTTTCCAAGCTGCTGCTTTCTGCCCGTCTTCTTGTCACTCTGATGGTGATCCCCCCCGTTCGGCCAAGCTGTATGCTTTGGGGCTATCCTTTTGATCAACCTGTCACTTCACATAGGGCTTACACGGAGTGAGCGGGTTATTATGAATGAGAGCCGATTTGGTGGGTACTGGTCTAAATTTATCTCACGACCTAGACTCGTTACCGCCGGAGTGGACTAAACAAGGAACGAAAAAGAGGACACCACGGAATATTTGAATTAAACAAATGCAGCAGCAGCAGCAGCAGAAGAAGAAGAAGAAGAAGAAGAAGATGATGATGATGATGATGATGATGATGATGATGATGATGATGATGATGATGATGATGATGATGATGATGATGAGAGTTGGTGTGGATCGTGTGGGGTGGGGAAGGGAGAGAGGGTAATAAGTCACTGAAAATCACAGACATAAACAAATACAGAGAGCGCAAAGGAAGGGATGGGGGTTGGGTGGGGGGAGTATGGGGGAAAAGGGAGAGGGAGGAGGAGATCGTACGTCATCGACACCAGTCTAGACCGAATGTCAGTAGTAGTATTCTGTTAGCAATGACTGTCTTTGATCTTTGCAGGGATGTAATGAATCCTCTCACTCTGCAATGCTAATTCCGTTCTCCCTCTCTCTTGCTTCTTAACAATGTTTTAAAGCATACTTTAAATTCATATTGCCTCCCTCCCCCTCCCCCCAACCTAACTCCCGCTCAGTTTTTAAGACTTTGTGTCATCATATTGCTTATATTTCCCTTAAACAAAATATTATAATGTTATAATATTATAATGTTTAAATAACGTTTTGACCTGTGGATTCGGACACTGAATAGAACAGACCCAACGCTGGGCGGAAGTCTTCTACACAGAAGTCACCGGCCAGGACGTAGGAACCTCACGTTACTACAGGTTCAACGACCATATGCTCGGGGCAAGGCGAGCCACAATGTACTCGTGTATTTCGGCTGTGGCAAACAGCCTGGAGACGATTGGGCCCTGCCAGGTCTTTCTTGCACAAGACACATGGTATGATGAAAAGAATCACCCACTCCATACAGGATCGGTCGTCGCCCGGGTTACCAAGGACCGCGCCTTCCTTTGGCCACAAGGACGGAGATGATAAGTATGCTATAGATGGACAATTTAGCAAGATCCGCACGAGAGATAACATCGTCATAGGAACCTGGAATGTCAGGACCCAAAATGCGGAGATAAAATTAGAAAAACTGGCCCACGAGCTGGACCACTATCGATGGAACATTTTAGGTATCAGCGAACTGCGCTGGAAAGGCCTAGGTGAAACAACCACCGACAAAGGCCACTATTTCGTATTTCAGCGGGAAAGATGACAGGCAGGAACACGACGTTAGATTCTTGGTCCACAAAGACATTCTCGCCAATGTCATGGGTTGCCGCCCAGTATCCAGTAGACTCATTACCAACCGTCTGAAAGCAGCCCCTTTCAACATCACCATCATCCAGGCCTATGCCCCAACATCAGACTATGACGACAGCGAAGTCGAGGATTTCTAGTAACATCTACAGGCTGTCCTTTATCAAGTGCCGAAGAAGGACATAGTCATAGTGCAAAACGACTAGAATGCCAAGGTTGGCCAAGATGCGCCCCACAACTGGGTAGGCACATGTGGACCTTGAGTGACTCCGGCAACTTGGCCATGGCAAAGGTCACAAAAAGTGTGTTGGTAGGGATACGCTTGGGTCCTTTGGTGACAAATAACCTCTGTACAACTGTGACTCCCTCGCTGGAGAGCTCGTCACGGATTTGTACTTCAGAAATGTCAGTCAAGTCCTGGCATCGGATGACTCCCTTGGAGGAATTCAACCGTCCATACACAGAAACTTTTATTTGTCTATCAACAAAGACGGTCAAATTCCTCTTCAACAGACAGTCCGATGCCCTTTTGGTCGAGCACTCCACCAGATAGGCCCCAGATCTCAGTGTTTTTACATCTTTGAAACCAATTGTGCAAACGGACTGGAAACCTTTATGGATTGCGAACGGGGACAGCTTGTCCAGTGGCATATCCGGATCCGCCCCCTCCACAACCAAAAAACGAGGCCAGGTCCCATCTACCCCAGAGTCATAAGCTTTTTGTCTCATGTCCAAGTCACTTTCCGTATCCGTATCCGATCCGTCATCGTGCAGTCGGGTTTTTTTGGTTTTTTTTTTGGTAGATGCCATGTTTTAAAGTAGTAATTCATCCCCTCTGCTCTTCACCCACCACGGAGTCCAACAAGGGGATGCGTCCAAGCGGAAAATCCAGCAAGGAAACGCACCAGGGCTACAGGGGGAATATACACCCAGACAACCCCGCACTGCCACTACGGTCTTGTTCAAGTTTGACCCATGAGCCGCAGCCTTCTAGCAGAGCTAGGGCAATATACGACTAGCCGCTTGACTGGTGCGGGCCACCTTTTCTTCTACCTTCTTGCATTGTGCCTTGCAGGATGGTCTTTGCAAGGCCTGATGATCTGGCGAGTGCAGAGAAGACCAAACTGATGAGCAACAACACCAATGGCATCAACACGGACATCAAAGTTCAAGGCCAGTCCCTCAACACGGTGTATAACTTCAAATATTTGGGAGCCATTGTTTCAGACAATTGCACAAACAACTCACAGTATATTTACAACGAAGAATACAAAGCATGGAGATGTGGTGCTACAGAAGACTTCTGGGCATTTCCTATACCCAACACATCACCAACGACGAAGTCCGATGATTACATGCTCACAGTTGTGAAGAAACGGAAACTCCGATGGTATAGCCATGTCAGCGGAGCATCAGACCTTGCAAAGACCATCCTGCATGGCACGGTGCAAGGAAGCAGAAGAAGAAGGAGACAGAAAAAGAGGAAGGAGGACAACATTCGAGAATGGACTGGCTTGACACTGAGCGATGCCATGAGGATTGCTGAGGACAGAGAAAGATGGAGTACGTTGGTTAAACGACCATCTGTTGTGCCCCAACGACTTTCGAGTTAAGGGATAGGATTGGACAGGATAGAATAGGATAGGATAGGACGTTTAAATAATTTATATTATTTTTGACGCATTCCACACACATAATTATACACACAAACAAACAAACAAAACACACGCGTGCTCACACACACACACACACACACACACACACACACACACACGAACACACAAACAGTGCTACTATAACATATTATGCCTTCTGCTCTAATACCAGTGTCTTTATTCATTTATTTATTTATCAATCTATGAATAAATAAATTATTTTTACAAGAACAACAGCAGCAAGGCCCACTAAACTGTGAAGCAGCTGACAACTGTTAAACAGCCCACGGTTTCAACGATCCAGGGCAAGTCCGGCATATGACTTATAGAAGAACAAGACGTCTTGAATAGAACATAGTACTGCTCTGACCTTTACAACCACACACCAAACGGAGACCCATCAGTTCTAGCATGTCCTATCCTATCCTATCCTATCCTGTCCCATAACCCGAAGGTCGTAGGGGCACCACAGATGATCGCTTAACCAGCATACTCCATCTTTCTCTGTCCTCAGCAGCCCTCATGGCTTCGCTCAGTGTCAAACCAGTCCATTCTCGAATGTTGTCCTCCCACCTCTTTTTCGGTCTCCCCCTTCTTCTACCTCCTTGCACTGTGCCTTGCAGAATGGTCTTTGCAAGGCCTGATGATCTGGTGACGTGGCCATACCATCGGAGTTTCCGTTTCTTCACCACTGTGAGCAGGTCATCGTGTTGTCCAATGGCTTGTGTGATGGTCTGTCGGACTTCAACGTTGGTGATGTGTTGGGTATAGGAAATGCACAGAAGTCTTCTGTAGCACCTCATCTCCGTGCTTTGTATTCTTCGTTGGAGATCTGCTGTGAGGGTCCATGCTTCGCAAGCATATAGGAAGATGGAGATGACCAGAGAGCGCAGCAGTCTTACTTTGGAATGTAGACTGATGGTTCTGTCTTTCCAAATGGGCTTCAACCTTGTCAGGGCAGCAGTTGTTTGTGCGATCCTGGAGAGGACTTCCTGTCGAGACCCATTGTCTGACACAATGGCTCCTAAATATTTGAAGCTGTGCACTGTGTTGAGGGATTGGCCTTGTACTTTGATGTCCGTGTTGATGCCATTGGTGTTGTTGGTCATCATTTTGGTCTTCTCTGCACTTATTTCCATTCCATAAGCTCTGGAGGTGGTGTCAAGCCTCTGTACAAGCTGTTTAAGTTCTTGTTCCTCTCCAGCCAATCCATCAATATCATCCGCAAAACGAAGATTGGAGATTGCTCTGACCCCTATGCTGACTGTGCCTTCGTGATCTGCAAGAGCATCTGACATGATGCGCTCTAGGAAGATGTTGAAGAGTGTTGGGGAGAGTAGGCATCCTTGACGCACACCGATTGTTGTTCTGAACCAGTTCCCGATGACGCTGTTATGGAGGACTGCACTGGTAGCCTTGTCATACAGGCTTTTGATGACTTCTATAATTTTAGGGCTGATGTTGTACACTTTCATGGTTGCCCATAGAGCTGCATGCCAGACTCGGTCAAATGCCTTCTTGAAGTCTATGAACACATGATATAGATGTTGTTGGTGCTGTAGGTATTTCTCACAGATTATTCTGAGGTTGAAAATCTGTTCAGTGGTACTACGCCCTGCCATGAATCCTGCTTGTTCTTCAGCTATGATTTGTTCAGCTTGTGGTTTCAACCTGTTGAGTATTATTTTCAGGAGGACCTTGCTGGGATGGCTGATGAGGCTGATGGTGCGGTAATTTTCACACTCCTGAAGGTTACCTTTTTTGGGAAGAGTGATGACAAGCGACTGGGTCCATGGTGTAGGCCATTCCCCACTCTGCCAGATCTTGTTACAGATAATGGTGAGAGCATCAGTCATCGCTTCTCCTCCTGCTTGTAGCAGTTCCGCTGGTATGTTGTCCACTCCCGCTGACTTCCCTTTCTTCAGCGATTGCACTGCTGCCTCAACTTCTTCCCGGAGAATTGGGAGGATTTCTTCTTCTTCTCTGCTCTCGGGACATGTAGAACTGATGGGTCTCCATTTGGTGTATGGTTGTAAAGGTCAGAGCAGTACTCTGTCCATCTGTCCAAGACTTCTTGTTCTTCTGTAAGGCAAATGCCAGACTTGCTTTGGATAGTGGAGACTTTGGGCTGTTTAACACTTGTCAGCCGCTTCACAGTCTGGTAGGCCTTCTTGCTGTTGTTCTTATTCAGATTGTTCTCTATTTCCTGGCATTGATCTTCTATCCAGTTCTCCTTTGCTGTGCGCATGCCTTTTCGGATGTCATTGTTGATTTTTCGGTAGACATCAGCTCCCTGTGAGGTGTTCTTTTTCTTTTTTAACTCTCTTCGTTTATCACACAGATCCAAAAGTTCAGGTGTGATCCACGGCTTCTTCTTTGGTCGGTGCTTGCCAAGGATCTCAGTGGCGGCATCTGTTACAGCTGAGTTGAAGGTATTGGTCATGGTGTTGACATCTACTTCGCCTGCCCCAAAAATAAGCAGTGGTGCAAATTTCCCTCCAATTGTGGCCTGAAATATTTTTGCCACCTCCGGGTCTTGCAGTTTGTCCAGGTCGAACTTCAGCCTAGTGCACTTTGCTGTATTTACTCTCTTCAAATGGAGCCGGAAAGACATCATCACGAGATCGTGGTCACTTCCAATGTCTGCTCCTGGAAAAGTGCGTGTCCTGCCAATGTTGATGCTTGATTTGAAGCGTTTCTTGACCATGATGTAGTCGATCTGGTTGTGATGTTCCCCGCCGGGACTGTGCCATGTCCATCGTCTGGATTTTTTGTGGAGACCAAGCGTGTTTGCCTGTCCCCAGAACAGAAAAGAAGAAATCCTCACAATTCTCCGAGAAGAAGTTGAGGCAACAGTGCAATCGCTGAAGAATTTGAAGTCAGCGGGAGTGGACAACATATCCGCATAATTGCTTCAAGCAGGAGAAGAGACGATGATTGACTCCCTCACCATTATCTGTAACAAGATCTGGCGGATTGGGGGAGTAGCCTACACCATGAATCCAGTCGCTTGTCATCACTCTTCCCAAAAAGGGGTAACCTTCAGGAGTGTGAAAATTACTGCATCATTAGCCTCACCAGCCATCCCAGCAAAGTCCTCCTGAAAATAACGCTCAACAGGGAGAACAGGTTCAAAACAAAAATCGGCATGCGTCAAGGATGCTTACTCTATCCAACACTCTTTAACATATTCCTGGAGCGCATCATGTCAGATGCCCTTGCAGATCACGAACGCACAACAACATAGGGGAAGAGCAATCTCCAACCTCCGTTTTGCGGATGACATTGATGGATTGATTGGAGAGGAACAAGAACTTGAACAGCTGGTACAGAGGCTTAACACCACCTCCAGAACCTGTGGAATGGGAATAAATGCAGAGAAGACCAAACTGATGACCAACAACACCAATGGCATTAACACGGACATCAAAGTTGTCACAATTGGCTAGTTGGGACACTGCAGTTCATCCTTTTTTGGCCTTTGTAACTTAAATTCGAGGCCTAGAAGACGACAAAAGTTAGGATTGTTCTAAGTCTTTGTAGTGAACATTTTTGCTAGGTAGGGCGGCCGTGGCATAATCCAGCTGACCTATATCCATCAGCCCCCGCGAGGGCGCAAGGGTTTATGGGAAATCGCGGGCTTTAGCTGCCCACACCGTTACCGTCAGTCTTTGTTAAAACCTCACCCTAGTAGGACGGACGCGCTGAAAGTTCTTTCTCAGATGACTACGCAGGCGACGGGTAAAATCCATTCATCGCAGTATAGCCATAGCCTGACATTGTCAAAAAGGTAAATTATCGATCTTTTGTTTCACAGCGATTTATTGATCTTATTATTATTGGGTTATGCTTGTGAAGTCTTGCCATGTTTTATAATTGTGAATGTTAGTAAAACTTTGCGTGACCACGTAGCTGACCCACACGACCGTTTTTCGAGAGGCCACGAGGTAGCCCCTACTGACCCACTGTTGTTTCTCCTATTGGTATTATTGCAGACCAGTGGCTGTACCGGAGAAGGTGTATATTATTAATTACTTCTCCCTGTGGTTATTTTAGCCATGATGTAGATATATATAGGAATTATGTTGGAGATTCCAGTGGATCACGGACTTAGAAGATTGTTCGTCTCTTATCTGTGTAAGTGGAGACGATCTCGCTGAGGGCTGTTTCTGCCAACAGTAAGACACTCT
>CM072511.1:132149630-132159630 GCA_036898135.1 Oncomelania hupensis
TGCATAGACAAGTCTCCTCTCTGAAAATCCTTATCGGGAAGAGAGGGGACTATAAACTGATACATACATACATACAATACACCTGCATAGTGCTTTGCAATATATTTTTCCAATGTAATTGAACAGTATTAAGTTAATGAGTGAGAAACCTGCTTCAAGTATTGTCCAGTAAATTGTCTGATTTCAATCTGAGCTGTATTACGTTAAAGCAACAAGACGGCCTTTTGTCTGTTCCAAAGTACTGTCCAATACAAATGTTGCCATGAAACATGAGCAAACATGGCGTTAAAGAAGTGAGAAGGTGATATAAGACCACAATCTGGATGTAGGAAAACCCGCCACCACATCACATGTTGTGTGCAGACACAAATAGAACATAAGCCCGTCACGCTTTCGGTTACGTATGATCTACCTCACTGGCACCCAGTCAATCTTCTCCATCAGGATCCTCTCTTATATCCGGCGGTCGTCCTTTAATTTCCGGTTATTGACCGAGGCTGGCTTAAAAGTGAGGGCGGCATTGCGCCTGGACGGTTACCTATGAAAATCAAGGTTTCTTCTAACGACAAGATAAGTGTGCTACATGTAAATCAATACATTATATAGGCAGCTCCCCCTCCTACCCCCATCCCCACACCTCAGGTTATCGTTTATCTTCGAGTTGCGATAGGACCTCAACTCCAGACTTGCAAACGATGGAAGAATAAATTATTCGAGGTTCATGCAGACAACATGTGTGGCTATTATATATTCTATGAGCAGACATATACTCTTATGCCTTCCATATGAGATGGTATGATGCAGCTGCATGAAACCCTCAGCCTTAAGTTAGATCCAATAACCGTGGCTAATGCATAAAAGGTCCTTTCACTGGCGCCCCTGAAACTGCAATGTGGGTTACCAGCTAAAAGAAATAAAAACAAGGACTCGTTTCAGAAATACATTTTTAGTTAAGACTCAAGCTGCTCTTTGCATGTTTAGCCGTCTTTGTGTTGATGCCTTGTTGTCATGCTGACCAGTATTTTAAACAGGCATGCCGTCGTGTGATCATGCTGATTCCAAAGAAGATGACAAGATGGGCACTGATACCAAAAAGCACGCTGCATTCAACCGATGTTACTCTGAACTAACTATTAATGCATCGGGTTAGTCAAATATTAGATTCACATTTGCTTCGGCGTCTTTTTACGGTGTTTAGCGCCTTCATAAATTCTCTGAACTAGTAACTGCGCAATGTAAAATATATAACTTACTTCAAGCGTCAAGAGAAACTGTTTTTTTAACTATGATCCTAAGCAGAAACCTATTCAGGAACTCTGTTGTCACCCCTAATGTCTTTAGCTGAAGCTGTAACAAGACCGGTATAGGGTTTTATAAGTACTCCCCGTCCCCTTTAAAAGTACTCCCCCGGGGAGTACTTTTGGGATATCATAGAACTACTCTCCTCCCCAATTCCCAGAAGTACTGCGCCCATCCTCTTTACCCCTTCTCACATCTTTTTACCCTTTAGCATGTTCTTGATTCTTTAAATTCTTCATAATTCTTGATTCTTCATCTCTCTCTGTACGATTCCTTGTGTGTACGTGCACTGTTGGGTCTGCGCATGCATGTATGCATGCAGAGAAATAGAGAGAGAGAGAGAGAGAGAGAGAGAGAGAGAGAGAGAGAGAGAGAGAGAGAGAGAGAGAGAGAGAGACAGAGAGAGAGAGAGAGAGAGAGAGAGAGTGAGAGGGAGAAACTGAGTCGTTTTCTTGGGGCGCGCTTTATGAAGCCTGCCTGCCAGGCATGTTTCCACGTTTGAGCCAGACATTTCTCTGGCACCGGAAAGAAAGTTCAGTACCTTAGGCATTTAGGCAATAATAGTTGTTAAATAGACATATTTCATATCAAATTAAAGGTAAAAGAGTGAAGAATAAGAAAACAACCCACAAAAATGTTAATTTGATGATGTTATTATTGAAATATGTGTTTTGAAAGCATGTTGATCTTTTTGAAATGATAAAATAAAATAAAAATATTTCTACATACCACAGTGATAAAAAAAATCTGGAGGAATAATTCCAATCACTGAATCAGCTTCACACACCAGAAAGAATTTTTTTTAGGATCAAAATACACTTTACAGTTTGAAATTATATTGATTATTAGCAGAGTTTGATACACTGTCGATTGTGCCCATCACAATCTTAGTAAAATGCACAAAAAACACTCTAAAAACGAATCAATTTGAAGAAACCACGCGCCTGTCCATCGAGAACGAAAGTAGAAAGAGTTATCTCTCTTTGGTTAAAATAAAACTTGGATTGGACTGCGCAAGAAACCGGAACGAAACGGAATACTGAAATCGACGATATATCGTAGATTGGCAAAAACATGGCGCTCAGATCGACCATATATCGTCGATTGGCAGGGAAAGAGTTGTTAAAACACCCTTGTTCGTACTCATTTTTATTTATTTCAATTATTTCAACATTAACGCCCTTTTATCTGATAAGCATCAACATCATATTCATACTACCTCCTCCACCCAACACCACTCTCTTCATCACACTTTCTTCACCCCCACCACCACCATCCACCCTTCGCCAGTAACGTGTCCACGTCTCAAACCATTGAAAGGTACACGTGTTATGAGTTGAGTGTTTTCCGATCAATAGAACATGGCATAAATTCGTTCAGTTTTGTTTTGTTTTGTTTTGTTTTTCGAAAAAAGCTTTTCAAGTTTTAATATTTAGTTTCGAGTTGTTTGGCTATACATGAACAAAACCTGGGTTTATCTAGTTATACTTGATACTCGAGACTTCTTAGCTCAAGCCTAATGAATAGAAGCCCCTTCCTTATTTCACAGTTGAGCGAACACACACTGAAACGGCTATACAAGGACATGGGGCAAGTTATCCACCCTAATTTGGGGGCCTTTTTATTATAGACATTAAATAATATATTATATATAGTCTCCATAATGCTACCCAAAACACAAAAGTTTGTTGTTGTTGTTGTTGTTTTAACCGTATCACATGTTACCACTTTGCCGAAAAGAACTCGCTGTGTCATACCCATGGAAGGTGAATATAACTGGAGAGGGCGTGATGTCATTTTTCTCTACTACGCGAGTGCGCATCGTAGCCACTCCCCCTAATTGGAAAGCAGAAATTTTCTCTTATCGTCATGTAATTTGTTTGTCAGTCCTTATTATAAATACAGGTTTTTATTTTTTTTAAATTTATTTTGCAGTGTTTATTGTACCGCTGTGCAATAAACATGAACTCTCCTCCTCCTCCCCCTCACATTAGTGTGGAGAGTACTTTGAGATATCTCACAAGTGCATTAGAGAAGAATTTGCTTTTAAAAATTGGGTGGGGTAGTACTTATGGGATATCCCAAAATTACTCTTCCGATGTCTCATGAGTACTCCCGGGGAGTAATTCCGGGACAGCCAAGCTGAACCAGAATACTCCCCCCTTTAGGCTTGGAGGAGGGTGGGAGGGAGTGTACTTCTGGGCATGGGATGAGCCAGAATTACTCTAGGTCATCCCAGAAGTACTCCCTGGGAGTATTTCTGGACCAAGGGGAGAGTACTTCTGGGATGTCCCAAAAGTACTCCTCTCTGCATTTCTTTACAAATTATATTATGTCTTGCTTGTTTGTAAGTTTGTGTTTTGTTTGTTGTTTGTTGTTTTTTTTTTGTTTACAAAAGTGGACCTTTTCACAGGGGAAGTACTTTGAAGAAATGGAGAGGGTACGGGGGGCCGGAGGATTAGGCTGGATTTACTGCTCGATGAGTACTTATCGGCTGATCCAGAAGTACTCCCCAGGGGAGTACATTTTAGGGTGGAGTACTTATGGGATGCTACAGCGGAGTTGATACAGATGCGACCGTAGTCTGTAAATATAACAGGAAGTTTGAATCTCCGGACACGCTAAGTAGCATAGACCAAGGTCTCACAATAACTCAGAATAATGTAGCGAGCCTAGTCTGGCCCGCTTTCAATACAAGGGCTGCTATGAAAACCAGGCAGGATCTCACATTCTTCATCGTCCTGAATATTATCAAGGGTACATTATAGTTCTACGCTTTACAACTAACAAGCGAATATTATTATTATTATTATTATTATTATTATTATTATAGGATCTGATTCCCATACGCGAGGAAGATTAGGGATGGTACTTAATAGAAAAGGGAACGTTGTACACAACACCGAGGTGGTGATTTTCATTGGCAGATCCGACAAACGAAGAGCCATCCCGTTTTGCTGCTCGCAGCAGCACATGTGTCGCACATCGATCTTGTTAAGCCCTGCTCCTTTCTTTATTATCTATTTTATTTACTTACTTGATGATATCGATGTAGTAGGTTTAAAAGACCTGTTCATCGGTCTAGATTCTACACAAAACTTAACAGTGGCATGCGTGGCAATAAGGTTCATAGGCAGGATGAAAGTGTTCTTGGGTACTAACAGTTGCATTCTGGGTTGTACAGAGCGAGGCTATCCTTCCAGAAGAAGTCAAGTCGTCCCTTGAAGCTATTGACAGGCGGGGCAGTGACAACACTATCTGGCAGACTATTCCAGGTATTGACAACTCTCTCTGGCAAAGAAATTGCTGCAGATGTTCAACCTACAGTGTCCTTTCACTAGCTTCAAGGAGTGGCCACGCGTGTCTCTGCTGATAGCAAATTGAAAGCTATGTCCTTCAGCTGCGTAGATACCATGAACGTACTTGTAGTCATCGATGATACGACAGTGTTCTAGACATAAGAATGTTAGTGTTGCAAGTCTTTCGTTGTATGGCTTATCTTTGAGAGAAGAGAGGAGTTTAGTGGCTTCTGCTTCTTCTTCTTAATTAAATTAATGTCCCCGGACACATAGAGCGTATATGGGACGAGTTTAGTGGCATGGCATTGCACGTCTTTTATGTCAGCACAGAGGGCTGCGTGGCGTGGTTGCCATCAGAATGGTCATATTCTAGATTTAGATTTGGAATTTGGACAATATTTTCACGGTTTAAAGCGGTTTGCCTACATAATATCTTTATATCCCGCCAACCCCCCCCCCCCCTCCTTTCAAACCACCGCCTCGTCTATCTTCCAAACCGCACTCAAACACCCACTTCGACCAATCAAGAAATAATAACATCTTAAAATGCTAATTTGGAAAGGGCGCCCTTCCTCTTTCATTTCTTCCACTTCCGCACTAAACTCTCACTCTCCCTCCTCCCCCACAAACTCCCGTTGTTTGGGGACGTTAAGGTTAGATTATATCTTATTTTATGTTACGAATAACACCTGTTTTGCCATTTCCCAACATCAAATTATATCATGCTACTGAATAACGAGAAAACAACAAAAAGAAAATAATAAAGTTGTCCATTACATTTTATTCTGCTAATAAAGTTTTCCATTAGGTTTTATGCAGCTGAATAATAAGCATAACGCATTTGAAACACAAACACACACACACACACACACACACACACAGTTAATTCATCTTGGAGATGAAGGCACTGAATTTGGGTGACCGTGACATTACTCTTTGGCAAAAGACAATGCTTAATATCAAACAAAAATCAACCGCTTCTTCAGAGGACAAAGAGGTCATTAGGATTGTCTCTAGGCAAATTATTGTTAAGTCTTCCGGGTTTGCATTTTGTCGGTCAATGCTGACTTTCAAATCCCGTCCACTATCCGAACCTAAGCTTCAACTCTTATTTATTTGTCTCCCTTTATTCACCGATCTTCTATTCTAACCCATCACTACACGCAACCAGATCTGTCTGTCTGTCAGCCTGTCAGCCTCTCTCTCTCTCTCTCTCTCTCTCTCTCTCTCTCTCTCTCTCTCTCTCTCTCTGGGAAATGGTGGTGGTGATTATTAGGAACAAGCAAGAAGGTATCTCCGAATACCATATGAATCACTTGACAATGACCAGCAAGAGGTTTAAGAGACAAAAGCAGGAAGCTTGGATTTGCAGGGATAAAAGTTAAAAGCTTTAAGATGAGAGCTGGAGAGACATTTTAGAAATGTTACAGAGAAACATGTAAAATCTGAAACGAAGTTTAGGACTTGGCGCTGATTTGATGTCGGGAATGCAGGGAGAGGTAGCGTTCCCATGGTGATAGAAACTCGGCTTGGTCACCAGGATAGCTTTCGCCTAATTGGTTCTCGTGGGTCAGCCCCAGATCAATGACCAATCAGGAACTATCAGAGACTGCGGCAGCGCCATCTACATCACAATGCAGACGTTGAAAACGACCGGAGACATCCCGGTTCCTGGCTGTCACGAGTGATAAGATAGTTTTTATACTGTCTGCAGGTCGAGTTTCACTGGGAATCTGAGCCTGTGTCAAAACTTTAGAGACAAACGTTACAGGAGCTATCAGTTTTTGCGTTATAGATTTATGTTAAATATTATATTCTGTGTTTGTCTAGAATCTACTCAGAAAGATATTATTTATTCGTAGATAAAACCACAGACAACACAAGCCATTGGACAACACGATGACATGCTCACAGTGGTGAAGAAACGGAAACTCCGATGGTATGGCCATGTCACCGGTGCATCAGGCCTTGCAAAGACCATCCTGCAAGGCACAGTGCAAGGAGGCAGAAGAAATAGGAGAAAGAAAAAGAGGTGGGAGGACAACAGTCGAGAATGGACTGGCTTGACACCGATCGAAGCCATGAGGATTGCCGAGGATATTAATTCAATTCAATTCAATCAATTTATTTATAGTCTGTTCACAAATTATGTGATATTAGACTATAAAACAAATAAACAAAATAATAACAAGCCTATAAATGATAATATGGGAAAAGGAAATACAAATAAATAAATAAATCATAAATAATAATAATAAAAAGAAAAAAATGAATGAAGAAAAAAAAACTGCAGCAACAACAAACCTATAAGAACTAGTACTGATTAAACAATGTAACCTAATATTGGAACACCATCATCTTAACATCTAAAGTCATCGAATAAAATAATTATAACACTTTTTCTAACTGTGTACACGATATAATGGATCCGATTGTCAGCATCAATTCATTATCAGCTAATATCTTTTTAAAATCATTGTACTGTTTGATAACAGTATTAATATTATTTTCTGTAAATAATTTGTTCAGACATGGGCAATGTACTATCAAATGTTCTACAGTCAGAGCATTTGAACATACACATTTAACGTCTTTAGAAAATTTAGTTTTCCATGAATTTAATTTTAACTTGTTGACAATTTTTGTCAAATGTCTGGAGCCAGATAAAATATTATGGTGTACATTTTTAAGAAAATAATTTTCTACTATTGATATCAATTCATAGTAGGAGAGGCTCATGTTATGATTAACTTCAGTAGGCTTACTTGCAAAATCTTTAGCTAGTTTATCGGCTAATTTATTACCCTTTATTCCACAATGAGAGGTAACCCACAGAAAATCAACTGTAACATTTTTTATTAATAAACAGTGTAAAAGGTATATGATTTCAAAAACGAAAAAAAGGATTGCTGAGGATAGAGAAAGATGGAATACGCTGGTTAAACGATCATCTGTGGTGCCTCAACCACCTTCGAGTTACGGGATAGGATAGGATAGGATAGTGTCATGAACTGGCTAGTTTTAACTCTGCTTGTTGACTATTTAGCCTTGTGTAGTCTTTGTAACAGTAGAGAGTCAGTATAGTACACAGCAGCAATTAAAGTACACATCGCGAGCCCGACCCACGCTGCGCTGTGACTCAGCACTTGAGCTTTGAATCGGACCGTTTTAACCAATCAGCTTAGGCTAAGCGGTTCGAGCCAGTTTGACTGGGTCCGAGCCTAACACAGCTTTGGTCAGTTGGGAGGAATACACCAAAGTGTTAACAGCTAGAAAGCTGGCAGAGAAATCTCTCCACACTTAGACCAGGAAGCAGGACTTTAGAATCTTAGAATTCTATCAAGCCACCACGGGCCTGAACTTGTCAGACAGGTAAATGAACACCCTTCTGTTTCATCGTGATATATTTATATTATTGTGGAAATTATGTTTGTGGAATTTGCTATGCATAAATGTGAATTATTAATCCGAATTTGCCGTACCACGTGGAAGAGTCGACCACGAGCCGAAACACGACCGGTTGCGCCGCCATGTTGTATACCGTACGGAACCACTGTTGTTTAACTTATATGTATGTTTGCAGACCAGTGGCTGTACCACTGAATGTTTATAATATTATTAATTCTGTATGTGTATAGTTAGCCACGATTGATATTTAGGTATGTATAAGAATTTAGAGTGAGATTCCAGTGGACCCCGGAAGTAGCAGAATGTTCGTCGCTTATGTATAGAGATGTGGAGCTATCACTGAGGGCTTTCAGTGAGACGCTCTGCACAAACCGATTATTCAGGGTTGTGCAGAATTTCGTCTCTTATATTACAGACGAGCAGGCGAGCTATCCTGAGCTATCCTGTGAACCCCACTCCACAGAAACAAGTTGGCGGAGTATCCTCTACCGCACAAGACGGAAAGAGCTACCCGGAAAAACACCCTGTCAGACCCCACAGCGTGGCAAGGGAACCCAACTACACAACGACAAAGGTGTCCCAGAAGCTACCTCACAGAAGGACTTCGACCGCACCATCAGAAAGTTAAGTGTAATCTCCGAAGGTGCACTTAAACTGATCATAACAGGACCACAGTAGTCCAACTCTTCAGAAACTGTAAATCGGACCACAGTAGTCCAAATCTACATGAGAACTTATAGCAAGTGCCCGATGAAGATATAACAGCTACCTAGACTATCAGCGATCGAACTATTAGCAGTAACTGAGACTTTTTAAGTTAGATTAGTACTTAGAGAATCTTGTATAGAGTAGAAGAAATAAATGTGTGATTTTAACTGTTATCAAGTGGCTGGACTACATATGATTCATAGCCGTGTGAAAGCTAGTGTGACAGTAATCTTTTACCATTTTTCTATCTATTTCTGTACCCCAACCTTAACACAGAACGAGCTAAACAAATAAATTTATTAAAGTAATTCATAGGGTGACGTACTAGCAGTTCCCACCGAATAAACGTGAGGGTCCATAATTCCATTGTGCAGAGCCCATAAACCCCACGTGACAGATAGAATATTACAGATCTTCCCAGCATCTGCCGTACATAAGATAAGTGACGCTACTGTAACATGTATGGGCTACATGTTTCACTATTCTGGGTCTCTGCATGTTAACGCATTGCCGTCTGATGGCAGCGATGGCATTCTACTGAACGAAGGATATAAAGCGCACTGAGAGTGCTAGGAATCTTGGAGTGATCATAGATTCCACTCTTTAAATGAAGAAACATGTCCCCAAAGCCTGCCAACATGCTACTTTCAGATGAAACGAATTGGCTCAATAAGGCGATTCCTTACAGATGACAAAGACCCTAGTCACTTCCTGTATTCTGTCTAGACTAAATTATTGTAACGCTAGTCACGCTACACGTCAATCACTCCAAAAAGTTCAAAATTCTGCTGCTAGACTTATTTTAAAATCTAATCGCCGTCAGCCGTGCACTCCTCTTTTGAACAAACTCTACTGGCTTCTTGCTGTTTCAGAGAGGATAAGGTATAAAATTGCATCCATCTGCTTCAATATAATCACTAAATCAGCTCCTGTCTATCTTACAAAAATGGTGTATCTATACAAACCTTCCAGATCTCTGCGTTCATCGGGTGACTCTAGGCTTCTTCGTCAGTGTGGCAAGACTCGTGGTTTTTTTTATCTTTTTCTGTCTATGGACCTCAGCTCTGGAACTCACATCCTTTTCACATCAGGCACTGTTCATCTCTCACATCTGTCAAGTCCAGCCTCAAAACTTACCTTTTTCAGCAGTACTATCAGTAATCAGCACAAAGTAGATGGTGTTAGTATAAATGTGTGCGTGTGTGTGTGTTTATGTGTGTGTTTGTATGTGTGTACAAGATTTATTTTTGTTTGTTTGTGTGTGTCTCCTCCTCGTACTCACTCAT
>CM072511.1:132162130-132394630 GCA_036898135.1 Oncomelania hupensis
TCGACTTCCTGGATTACAAAGAGTTATAGTAATAATGATTTTCCATATAGTTTGGGTTTTGTTGTAACTTAACAAAACTAAGGATGCAATTTCCTCTTTAATTCATATCATTTACTGCACTACTGATCTGAAAACCTATATCCGGCTCTGGGGGAAATTGGCAGATCACACAAAAGTTGGAAACAAAAGATGAAAGAAAATCTGAAAATTGATTGAGGCGAGCGATAATGGCGGCCGATTTAAATGGAAATGTATATAATATATATTGGAAACAGAGAATGATAGGTTTATATTTCTATCCTTTCTAAGCCATATGGTAATGATTACGTCAGTAATAATGGAAGGAAATATAAAACGCCTTTAACACATGATTAACTTAAATGAAACACTGCACGTTCACGACCCTCTAATCGCATTGCTGCGTTCAGCTGACAGCGTGAGGTGTACTGAGAAAGCAGAAGAAATCGATTAAAGCTTGTATTGGGAAACAATGGGGAAATACGACTTGCGAAAAAGGGGAGTTGGGAGGGACGATAGTTGAGTTGATTGAGACCGAGTTAGATCCTGTTTCGGCCAGCGCCTTGAGAAGCTCTTGAGCTGGACACGCGATATATAAGAAACGTTAAAGACATTAAATTTTTATTTCAACCAGACTCCATAAGAAAATCAATCTAAAAATGCATTGGAAAACAGTGAAGGGAAATACGAATGGCAAAAATGGGAAAGCTTGAAGTTGGAGAGGTGGGTAGGTGGGGTTAAAAAGAGCGGGTTAGTGACAGTGGAGAGAGAGGAGGGGTTGGGAGTAAAGACAATAGCTATCGCGCAGCAATTAATTCCAGAAAATCAATGTGCAATTTTACTCCAAAACAAAGAGAGAAAAGAGTTGCTATCGACAAAAAATAAACAAACAAAACAACAACAACAACAAAATTAAAACATAGCCATTGTTCGAATAAATAAAATCACTTACTAGTTCAAAGAGCTGTTCAAGGCGCTGGCTGGGAAAAAAACATAATCTATCTCAAGCCGTTCAAAACGCAAACATGCAACATCAAGCGCACTGTCAAACGCCCCTTCTCAGTCACCCTGAGCGATTTACATGTTCGTACGCACGGTTACTTGAGCCTGTCACGTGTTTTGTTGTTGTTGTTGTTGTTGCTATTGTTGTTGTTGTTTTTATTTTTTAAACGAACGACCCGGTTTTGTAATGTGCAACTGCGGCGACACAGATGGAACTGTATAAAGTCATTGAAGAAAGACTGTTGGTTTTTTGTTTTTGTTTTATTGTTGTTGTGGCTAAAAAAACGTTTCGCGTCTTCGTCTAGATGCAAACCATACTCTCCCGCACGACAGGCGCGGCGTGTTCTACCTTTAAGCACGAGCCATTTCGCTAATACAGAGAAATTCGGGTGGGGGAGACAAAACATGAAGATTAAGAGGAAATAAAAAAAACCTGAAAAGGCATTTATCACAGCAACAAAGAAATTCTGAGCTGATGTGGCGGATTCGATAAAATCATAAAAATCAATTTAAATTCCCAAAAGAGATAAGCTGAAATGACAGATTCGATAAAAGAGCTAAGATCACATCAGATACGCTGAACAGACAGATATATCAGGAATATCGATCTAATTCTAAAGTGCAAAACAACGGTGAAAAATATTTTTTAAATATAGAGAGGGCGGGTTGGGAGGGAGAGGGTGTGGTGGATTGGAAATAAAACAATAACTCCCAATGGATCAAGTAGAACTGCATGAGAATGAGAATGCAGCTGACCGTGAGTAAGGTGGTTAGAGTCATTGCGCAGAAGGGCTTATAGTCAAAATAAACCGTGGTAAACTGAGGAAGAAGTGGCAAGGTCTAATTAATGAAGGAAGAACTCATTTCAGTTAGCAATGAAGTTGGTGTGTTTTTTTTCTGAAGTTTGACGTAAGCCTTTATAATTCCATGAAGCATTTAATACTCTTAAATCCCTTAATGCGTAAATCTTGGATGAAACGGGTATAAAACACGATACTCTGGCAAAGTAGAAGAAGACGCCTCAAAAACAAGTTTCAGCAACAACAACAGCAACAAGGTGACAACAACGACGATGATGATGAGGATGATGGTAATGATGATGATGATGATGATGATGATGATGATGATGATGATGATGATTTTCAGCAACAACAACAGCAACAAGGTGACAACAATGACGACGACGATGATGATGAGGATGATGGTAATGATGATGATGGTAATGATGATGATGATGATGATGATGATGATGATGATGATGATGATGATGATGATGATGATGATGATGATGATGATGATGATGATAATGAGGAGGAGGATAATGTGTATAACGACAATAATTATCTTTATTTTGATGAATGATGAAAGTGCGACATGTTGACAAGGAACAAGAATCAATGAGCAACTCAATGAAAAGTAAAGCACATAAAAAAGTGGTAGACGTGCAACAACAACAACAATGACATCACTACCACCACCAACAACAACACCACCATCACCGCCACCACAACCACCTCCACCACCACCACCAACAACAACAACAGTGACACCACCATCACAAACACCAACAACTATATCCTTACGAAACAGCCCAATACTGTACTGTATCGTTATATACGCTTAATAAAGAATAACTATCAGCTTACCTGTGGAAAGAAGCTTTGGTCTGTTAAACTGCACGCTGTACACTACAATGCAAGTTAGAACTTTCACTGTGGCCACGTTATTCTCACAACAGTCACAGGGGCACGTGCTGCCCGTCCAAATTGGACCGGAAGTTCCCCTGTTGCGTAGAGCAGTACCTTACAGACATGCGTTGGATTGCACAAAACGCTCAACAGAAAGAAGAATGATACGATTTCGGATTTTTGCAAAATGAGCATAAGAGAATAATCACACGAATTTATAGGCTGAACAATATATATCCTATCCTATCTCGTAGCAATATTATATAAACCTATTTGCCATGGCAAAACAATTATTGCAACATTGAACGTTGCGGGCAGTGCTTCAAATTCCAAAGGTTTACGGTCTGGAATGCCGAACAAAACAAGGAGACCCTAATGTGCAGGCAAGCGCCTCCTACTACTTTCGGATGAGAGTATAAACCGAGGTCTAGTCTGTGCACACACAATCGTTAACAGAACCTGACGCTTATGTCCTAGATGGGTGGGCGCGAGCTACATATATACAGCCAGCAAGCTATGTAAGAGCAAAAGCATTACAACAAAATAAAGTCAAACAAGAAGAAAGTAACTATTACGCATGGACTGATAGGACAAAGAGGTCTGTGGTTAATCCAACAGTATAGTGTACTAAGTAACAGTATAGTGTAGAACTCGGTTTGAAATGGAACAACAGTCATTGTCTAGTACTATTATTTAACACCACTCCATGCATTAGAGGCCAGTTTGGGATTCCTGTTGACGCTACATTAAAGAAACAAACATTACAATCTTTGTTTCTACAGTAGCCACAGATACCTTTCACACGAGTTTAATTGGGATTGCCCCTACGACCTCCGAGTTACGGGATAGGATAGGATAGGATAGGATAGGATAGGATAGGATTAATTGGGATTCCTGATGGCGTCATATAAAAAAACGTTAGAGCCTATCATCGTGTATGTCATGAATTATTGGTAGGTTCTAATGAAACTACATTGGAAGATGCAAATAAAAGTGTTCAAGATATCAAAAACACAGAATGGATGTAATGTAATTACACTGCATATAACGCTGACAACCCTTGTAGCATATTTGTACAATTACAAGAATTTTGTAAAGTTTTGCCAAGTTTACAACTAAATCTCTGCGTTGATTAGGACGGTCAGAATCGGGTCGCTAAGCAGTTTCATGCCAATGTAAAATCCTGAGTGAGTTACATGTTGCCCCCGCGGATGGGATCAAGCTGGCGTACATTTTGATGATACGTAAACCTTGCATTCTAACCATCCTCATTTAACGATATAGAGACAAGACGGGTTCCTAAGAAACAGGAAAAAATACGTTTTCCAGAGACAATGACAGCAGATGGCCGATCTTGTTTCTTAGCCTTCTATATGCGGACGGATGTTATTGTGTGTGTGTGATAATAGCTACAAGGCAGAACATAAAACATAACTATTGCGCAGAAATAAGCATAGTTATTACGCAGACGTTTATAACAGCGTCAACTCGCCATAACATCGTCATCTTTATCATCTCAGCTCTTGCCAAGCGATTAGGTCTAATAAAAGCATGTTGTCGCATTCCTTGGCGATCCGTAATAATATCCTTTGCTCACTTTGTGGCTCTCCTTTGAGAGAGGACAGTTTGGATGACAAGCTGGTCTCGGAACAAGGAAAAGAGGGAAGAGAATGCTGCAATTTGAACCCAAGGCACGCAATCTTGTCTCGAGAAAACAAGGTGAAAATAACGTGGCTGTACCTTATTGCCATTTTAAGCACGGAACTGACGAAGAAGAAGAAGAACAAGAAGAAGAGAAATTCAACGCATGGATCAAAGACGAAGAAGATTTTTCTTTGAGAAAATGCATAAAGAGAAGAAGAAGAAGAAGAAGAAGAAGAAGAAGAAGAAGAAGAAGAAGAAGAAGAAGAAGAAGAAGAAGGAGGAGGAGGAGGAGGAGGAGGAGGAGGATAAAAGCACACAGAGAAAATTCAATATGCCGATCAAAAGACGAAAAGATAGCTCGATGTAAAAAAATATAACCAAAAAAACAAGACAGCTAAACCTAATGTTCTTAGTTCACTGACATGAAGAGCCAAGAGTTGCAACCATAAAGACACTGAAGTGAAAATATAACTCCCACTAATGAAAGACTCAACAGGACAATGTCTGTCAGCTTCCATCACCATTATCTCTCTCTCTCCATCCTAACCGGTAAAATATTGGGCAGTCCGTCATGTCAGACCTGTAATGCGAGAGACGACAACAAAAAAATAGGGTACAGGGGGCAACATGACATTTCAAGACATTTCTGCCGTTGCGATAATCCGAGACAGTCTGACTCCTCTCTGCGAATGCATAAAAAATAACAGCTGCATGTGCGAATCCCTGGCTGTGCCTTATATTGTGCATCACTCTTGCCGCCACCACAACCAGTGAGACAGATAATGAGCAGCGGAAACGGGAGGAAAGAGTGAGGGAGAAAGAGATAAAAGAAACAATATTATTATCTAATATGAGGTGAAGTGGGGTTTCAGCGGCGAAAGACGCTTCCAGCATCGGCAGGCAGGAGAGCGAGAGAGAGAGAGAGAGAGAGAGAGAGAAGAGAGAGAGAGAGAGAGAGAGAGAGACAGAGAGAGACAGAGAGAGAGGGTAAGGTGTTGTTGTTGTTGTTGTTGTTGTTGATGATGATGATGATGATGATGATGATGATGATGATGATGATGATGATGATGATGATGATGATGATGATGATGATGATGATGATGGCGGTTACGACAAAGGGAAAGATTAAAAGTTAAAAAAGGGAAGAAAAAAAACAGTTCAAAGTTTGTCAATAGTTATTACATATTTAATGGGAAGGGTGATAGACAAATTAAGAGTATTGAAATACTCATAAAGTTCTGAACTAATTCTCTATCATTGAGGGATTAACTCACGTTCCTCATGGGATACTTTAAAATATCACACAGTTCTGTTTAATTGACGTTAAAAGAACTCCATTGAGAAGTTAAAATTGAGCGTCAGTTCGTACACATTCAACTAATTAAAAATCAAGATGACAAGCCATACAAATGTATTTCCAGACTCTAACATTAATAGCAAAACAAAATAAGCATTTTCAAAAGTGTTAATTTTATTGGTGGTGTTTCAACTCGGCTTTATTCTATCCTATCCTATCCCGTAACGCGGAAGTCGTTGGGGGGCACCACTGATGATCGTTTAACCAGGGTACTCCATTTTTAAGCTTTTTCAGTCCTCAGCAACCCTCATGGCTTCGCTCAGTGCCAAGCCAGTCCATTCTCGAAGTTGTCCTCCCACCTCTTTTTCGGTCTCCCTTTTCTTCTGCCTCCTTCCACCGTGCCTTGTAGGATGGTCTTTGCAAGATCTGATGATCTGGTGACGTGGCTATACCATCGGAGTTTCCGTTTCTTCACCACTGTAAGCATGCCATCGTGTCGTCCAAGGGCTTGTGTGATGGTCTGTCGGACTTTGTCGTTGGTGGAGGTGCTGAGTACAGGAAATGCCCAGGAGAGGACAAGGGAGTGCAGCAGCCTTATCTTGGCGTGTAGACTGATGGTCTTGTCTTTCCAAATGGTCTTCAATCTTGTCAGGGCAGCAGTTGTTTGTGCGATCCTGAAGAGGACTTCCTGTCGGGACCCATTGTCTGATACAATGGCTCCTAAATATTTGAAGCTTTGCATCGTGTTGAGGAATTGGCTGTGGACTTTGATGTCCGTGTTGATGCCATTGGTGTTATTGGTCATCATTGTGACCTTCTCTGTACTTTGTTTTTCATCCCAAAGTCTCTGGAGGTGGTGCCAACCTCTGTACTAGCTGTTCAAGTTCTTGTTCCTCTCCAGCCAATTTATCAATTGCTCTACCCCCTTTGCTGTGTGCCTTCGTGATCTACAAGGGCATTTGACATGATGCGCTCCAAGAAGATGTTGAAGAGTATTGGAGAGAGTAGGCATCCTTGACGCACGCCGATTGTTGTTCTGAACCAGTTTCCTATGGCACTTTTGTGGAGGACTGCACTGGTACCCTTGTCATACAGTATTTTGATGACTTTAATTATGTTAGGGCTGATGATGTACACTCTCATGGTTGCCCACAGAGCGTCATGCCAGACTCGGTCAAACGCTTTCTTGAAGTCTACAAACACTAAGCGAAGCCATGAGGGTTGCTGAGGACAGAGAAAGATGGAGTACGCTGGTTAAAACGATCATCTGTGGTGCCCCAACGATCTCCGTGTTACGTGATAGGATAGGATATATATCCTATCCTATCACGTAACTCGGAGATCGCATATACACACACTAAAGAATCATAAAGAAAACGTGGAATCATAAACCACGATCTGAACTATCTGCAAGCTAAAAACTGTCAGAATCTGCTGACCCAATTTTTAGATACAGTGAAAACGGTGTGTAGAAAGTGGTGAAGTACAATGACCTTGACTTCAGAGAAGGACAAAAACGAATGATTCAACATTCTTAGCAGTAAGTAGTTAAAGTATGCGCATAGGTAAAATGATGTATTTCGGTTCAATTAGTCTTGAGATAAGGCAAAGAAGTGTGATCTGAACAAACAAGTGATATTCTACTGAAAATGGCCCATGATTTGAAGTACCTGTAGACCTAAACTTCTTTAAATCACTTACCCGGTTTTTAGATAATGGCCAAAATGTTTTTAAGCAACAAAATGACTCCAGTGTCCTTGACCCTTGCTTGCGGTACCGCAAACATCATGATGGCATGGGAAGCAAGGCCACTAACCTAGGTCATGCTTCTATGAAGCTTGGTCAAATCCGTTCAGTGGTTCTTGAGATATGGCTTCCAACGGAGCGATAGACAGACCGGCTGAACGACCTACCGACCGACATTCAAGGAAATACAAACATGACGTCAACAATGCAAAGTTAAGCGATGCTAGGCCTTGACAACAACTGTCTGAACTTAATAGGATACTGTGAGAAGATGTGATTATCGATCAGAAAAGGATTTATTCTTTTGGCCGTTGCCCGCCGGCTTGGCCTCGTTACCCAATATGGGCTGTTGGTCCTCTTTTAGCCCCCAGCCCCTCAGTGATAGTATAGACACAACACACACACACACACACACACACACACACACACGCGTGCACACTCAGAGAGAGGGAGAGAGAGTCCTATACACAATCGCACGCATGCACGCAGACTTGTTACGGCTATGCAACGTTAGGGGTTGTTGATCATCATCGTCGTCATAATCATCATCATCTCTAGTCACGTCAATGGCGCCATCCTCCTCCTACTCCTCCTCCGGCTCCTCCTCCTACTCCTCTTCCTAGTCCTCATCATCGTCACCAGTAGTGTCAATGGCGCCATCATACTCCTTCTCGTCCTCCACCTTATCATCATCATCGTCATCGTCAACACCATAACACCATCATAATCATCATCAACATCATCATCAACAGCAGCAGCAGCAGCCGCCGCAGCAACAGAAGCAGCGTCATCATCGTCGTCGTCATCATCATCATCACAATCACCACCACCATCATCATCATCACCATTCTCGTCATTATCATCATCATCAATGTCATCAGCAGCAACAGAAGCGTCGTCATCATCATCATCATCATCATCATCATCATCATCATCATCCTCTTCCTCATCATCTCTGTCGGCGCTGCCATTGTAATCATTATTTTGACATCACTCCCATAACCGTCAGTATCAAGCTTAAATCACGAATCACCCACAGCTCGAGGCACTGCTAACTGAAAGGGCCCAAAGATCACACATTTCAGCCACAGACTCTTTTTCAAATTCACAATGAGGGTTGGCACACTGGAAAGCAATCAGATGCAGCCTTTAAATAAAGATATCAATTCATAACTAAATGTGCTTTATGTCCCTATGAATAGCATCAAGGTTAATTCTAAAAATATCACATCAGAGAAAGTGTGTATAGTAGCCACAGTTAATTGTTTACCTAATAATAAAAAGGCAGAGAGGTCTAAACTTCCAAGATCAGCGGTCAGTTGGAACCACCAGTACGCATTATGTGACAACAAGTAAAGCTCTTTGTCACAGTAAAATAAAAAAAATAAAAAAATAAAACAAAAACATCCTTGATATTATGGCTCTTTAAAAATAGATCCGATGCGCTATTGATAGTAGCAAAACAATCTAAAACGTAATTCGTACCCATGAATGAGGAACGCGAAGTAATTTCCGTCGGAGGTCAGAATGAACGATGAAAAAGCAGATTTAAGCTGCCAGCACATAGAGTAGCAGGATTATAAGGCAGCTAGCTGATTTGAAAGGGATTGGGAGAGGGGAATGAGAAGGGAAACGGCGGAAGGAAGGAGTGTGAGGTGGGGAATTATGAAGTAGAATTAAATCGAATGCTGACGAGGACGAGGCGGTTTTTTTTTTGTTCAAGGGTGCAGCACAAGGGAGACAACTCTTCTCTGGCGCAAACAAGAAGCTAGGGGAGGACATTCATTATTAAGAACTGAACACATTTTCATGGTTCTCTATCCCCGTCACGGTCTGTCTCTGTCTCTCTCACTATCTCTCTGTCTTTATCTGTCTCTGTCTCTGTCTCTCTCTTATTATCTCTGTCTGTCTGTCTGTCTGGCTGGCTCTCTCTCTCTCTCCCTCTCTCTCTTTCTCTCTCTCTCTCTCTATCTCTCTCTCTCTCTGCATTTCTCTATTTAACAAACCGCGTGCCTTGATATGCTTTTATATCATCTTAAACAAATAGTAAACACTCTACCAGGGTCACAGCATCTACCAGCACTTTGATAGATCACATTTTGGCCACTGACCACCGTAAAGCCCCAGTCAGACCTATGGATTCTCATAAGATTTACCCGGTCACACGCTGCAATAAGTTGCACAACAAGCTTACGATAAAATCTCATGCGAATCCATAGTAGAATCGGAGGATGGAATCTGCTCTAATTCCAGTGATGAAATCCTAAGTCGGACCAATCAGAACGTGCTGTGGCGTCCTTGACATTGCAACTGAACAAAATGGCCGACACCACAAAACAAAGGTTGTCATCGGATCAAAGAGCGCAATAAACCAAGAGTGTCTCCCTGCTCCCGATGTATGGCCGTACGCACCATCGACAAAAGTTTCCTCCTCATCTGCTGCTAAAATGTTGGCCATAGCTTTTAGCACACGACATATACGCCTTCACAGCAAAAAAGGAGATCAAGGAAAGAAGCCTCTTTCTGAATGAATGTCGTCTCCTCTGTCGGATTTCCTTCTCGTCTGCTACTAAAACAGCTAAATATGGCAACCAATCTTCTTTCATTATCCTCCGAACTGCTTGAACTCGAACTGCTGGCTGTTGGTTTAACAACATGTACGTAGCAACATAGCGGAGGCAGGCAGGCAGGTAAACTAATGTCCCCGGACACTATAAGCATATAGGGAAGCATTATTATTATTTATTATTATTTTATTATTTACATGAACAATGAATGAGACCTATGAGCGGGCCGCAGCGAGATTATTTAAATTCGAATGGCAAAGAAAGGAGTTTAAAGAACAAAGGAATTAAGTACATTCAATGAAACAATTCCAACAGAGAAAGTATTTCCAGGACCTTGCTTTATCAAAAACAAAATTCATAATGCAAAGCAATAAATGAACTTACACATAAAAATCATGCAAATACTTCAAGTTATATTGAAATATTCGCTAATGATTCAAACTAACGTTTTTTCTAAAATAGCTAAAATTGTTATTTTAAATGATAATCAAATTTAAACGATTTGAAAATTTTAACAAACTTCCGTAGGTCAAAACAAATGTCATCTCAATCAAGTATTCCTCCGTTTATGCTACTTGAAATCTTTCACTCACTCACACATTTAAAGCAAACATGAACCTCGGGCATAGATGGGCTGAATGGCAGATTTCTAAATTGTCTACCCCGATAATTTATGGTACCCTCACTTGCATTTACAATCTCCGCTTACAGAACAACTATTTTCCAATTGCCTTAAAACAGGCTAAAGTTATTCTTTGGTTCAAATCGGGTGATAGAAATTACAGACCAATCTCTGTATTGTCTGTTATATCAAAACCACGTGAAAAACGTATAAACTACCACCTCTTAGCGCATTTCAACCATAATCAAGTACATCAATTACATCACCCTAATCAATCTGGATTCAGAGTTCATCACTCATGTCACACTGCAAAAATCAGTCTTTTTGACCGGTGGTTGAACAAGATTAATGATACTAAATTTTGTGGAGCCGTTTTTGTAAATTTCGGCAAAGTCTTTGACGTCACTGACCACACTCTGCTTCTAAAAAAACCTCTTTGGACTTGGGATTGATTCAGTTCAACTTACAACTTCTTTTATTTGAGACAAGCATCAAAATGTGCACGCAAACACCTCAACATCGAGCATGCAGGGTGTACAGCAACAAGGCTCGGTATTAGACCCCCTGCTTTACACTATATATAAAAACCAAATGCCTGATAATAACAACTAGACAAAAACGCCAGAATATACCCTCAACACTTAGGTATTTAACGGTTAGTAATAAAAAATTGAAAACATCAGCCATCATAAAGCGTTGGGAATCTACATTGATAACAACCTGTCTTGGTCAAATCACATTGAACTACTTTCCAAAACAGTGTTCTAGAAAGTGTATCTTTTAACTAGAATCAAGCAGTTCATAATTTTTTTATGCAAAAAAGGTATTCTTCAATTCACATATTCAGTCAGCCATTGGTTACGCATCTACCTTATGGGATTCAGCCAGCAATATATGTTTACCATATGTAGTTACTTTATCAGCAACTTCAGTAATTAACATGGGGAAAAAAGGTGATAACATACAACCGTGTTTCACTCCTGAGGGGCAATTGAACAAATCAGACACTTAAGAACCCCATCTAACACTGACTGAACAGAAAAACAAATATCCTGCAGCATACGTAGCATCTTTGTGAATGTTTTTATCTTTTGAAGCATTGACCACTAGCTATTTCTGTCCACAGAATCAAACGCCTTAAGATAATCAATACATGTTACATAAAGCTTTCTTTTTACTGAACCCTAAAGATGTTTTAATGACAAAAATCATGGTAAAAATATCGTCAGTTGTCGCATAGTTTTGTCGGAAGCCAGTTTATTCTTCAAAACATTCTATGTTCGTTCTCTGCCCAATTTTAAAGCGGTTTGTATTACTGATGTAAAAACTTTACTAACAACAATCAAAAGAAAAATACCAAGGTAATTTTCAGGGTTATTTATCTTACCTTTTTAAAACAAGGGAACAATAGAAAATTTCTCCAACTTTTAGGATAAATACCAGAACTGTACAAACGATTGAATAATTTAACTAAAAAGGGAGAAACAATGTCTACAGCAACATATTTTTTAGTGGGGTGGGAGAGGGAATGAGGAGAAAGAGAGAGAGAGATAATACGGATGAAGACGCCCAAATGAATGGAAATTTATTTTTATTTTCTTTGCTAGTTTCAACGAGAAAAGAATCTGAAACTTTCCGGTTCTTATTTTGAATCATAAAAAAAAAAATATTCCGTACGCATGTTGTTATGTTTTCTATTTTTCTATAGAAAGTTTATTTTAGACGTACCGATCATTGTCATGTACAGTAGAGACTATAGTTTCACTTTAATTCAAATGTACACACCAGCCTTTTCTCTTTAGTTTCTTATCCTATCCTATCCTCCTATCCTCTTTAGTTTAACGTTTAAAAACATGTAGGTGATAGACAGGACAACGTAAAAGTTATTTTACAAAGATGGACATTCAAATGTATTTTCAGACAATCACACACATAGCCGGAATATTTTTCAACGGTGTTAATTTTCTTGGAGGTGCTGTGACTCAGCTTTTTCCTAACAAATCAAAACGAAACATGGAATGATATCTGAAGTATCTGCAAGCCAAAAATGGTCAAAATCGCCAGACCCAATATTTAGAGACAGTCCAAGAAGTGCTTAGAAAATGGTGAAACACAATTACCTTGAGCTTTAAGAAAGCACATGCTTATGAGTAGTTACAGTATCTGCAAAGTAAAAAAAAATGATGATTTCGATTCAGTTATACTTGGGATAAGGCAAAAAGTATGTTTTGAACAAAAAAGTGAAATTCCGTGCGACGGACCGACCGACTGAACGAATGATCGACAGACAGACTGCTACGAAAGGATGACCCTTGATTTGAGAGAGGCACGGTGGTCTAATGGTAGTGCTTTGGCTTGCGGATCTGAAGGTCCCGGGTTCGAGCCCTGGCCGGGCCATTGTGTTGTTTCCCTGGGAAAGACACTTTACTCCCGTTTCCTACTCCTTCGGATGAGAGTATAAACCGAGGTCTAGTCTGTGTGTCGCATACATTCCATCATAAAGGACTTTAAAGATCCTGCCGCTCATGTCCTAGACGGGTGAGTGCCGGTAACAAGAACATATCCAGCATGCACTTGGTCCTTCTCCCCCATCCCTGGCTGGCCAGGATAGTGCTCAGTTGTCCGGGCGTCAGACCATGCGCCCAACGGCTGCGGGTGGGCGTCTCGGGTGGTTTGAGTTAAATCCTGTATCGGCCAGCGCCTAGAGTCTGGCCAAGTACGGCGAGGTAAGTGCGCTATAAAAATCCTCAATAATAATAATAATTATTATAATAATTATAATAATAATAATAATTTCATGTACATGTATACCCACACTTTACAAAATCGCTTTAGTCTTAGTTTTTTTGTTTAGATATTTAAGCCAAAAAGTAAAACGATCAACAGAATGACTTAAGTGGCCTTGACCTTTGCAGTAGAGCATATATGATTACACGGGAGACAGGCAATCAACTTTGGTAATGTTCCTATGAGGTTTGGTCAAAATCCATTCAGTGGTTCTTAAGATATGGCGTCGACTATCATGTAGACCGACATTTGGTAGTCTGGAAATACAAAAAGTAAAAGGGACATAATAAAATGAATGTATTTATTTATTTACTTGTATATTTATACATTTGAATTGCATAGTCATTCAATAATAGATATTGTCCCTATAATGTTCATGTTCGCAAATCGGTACATTTTTGAGGTAATGTTAATTCTGTATGGTTGCCGTTGAACTTTAAATTGTTAAATTCTATTTTAAGTTTGTATTGTCCACAAGTGTGTATATATGTTATATTTGCTTATCTTTTGAATTTATTTTTACTCAAACCCATCGGCAATTCTTTAGTCCAGAAATAAGAAATGGAAATCGTGCTTGTGACACCAGTCCACACAGTTATCCCACCAACCCCTACAGTTGTGTGGCTTAGTCGTGTCGGAGACATGAGGAAGAGGGTCGATAACTTGATTGAAAACAAGCACATTCATAATGGTAGCGACAGTGTCACCTTACTTTAGGATCCGATAACACTCGGAGGCCACCGAAGTCGTTGAACTCTCTCTCTCTCTCTCTCTCTCTCTCTCTCTCTCTCTCCCCTCCCTAGCAATTCTATCAAGTAGAGCTATTCCGGTTCAAGTCGTGAATGAATGACCTGAGTGGGGTAATATGAGGTCAGCAATCTGTCTCGACGCGAGACCGCTTCGCAATGATTGATGAATCAGGATAGAATAGAGTAAAACTGTAAAATATAAAGACCAACAAAAAGAGAATGGCTAATTGTCTCCTTTTGGAATTAGGCCTGTTATAAATGATGAAGAATTATTGAAGGTATAACCATCACATATTTATTAGGATTTTTCAAAATAAATTTCAAACGGAAACGACATATTTCACGTTCAACTAAACAGCAAAGAGGTCAATAATATTATTTGCCAGCGACTTTGTCCTTACGTTTTTACAGCAAAACTGCTTCATTGTCAGGGAAATATTTTCGTCGCAATTTAAATTCAAATATTTAAATTAATGCTCTGGCTCGATAGTATTTTTATACATGACTGGTGTCGTAAGGGTTCGTGTGTAGGGGTACGAGCGCGCCTTGTGTTTCTGTGAGTATCCTAGTTGTGTGTGCATGCATACCTACGTATGTAGGCTTATATATATATATATATATATATATATATATATATCTGTAGTTTTTTCTGTCTCTGTGGTTTTTTGTGTACAGTTCTGCGGGGGTACTTTTTGGATATCTTAGAGCTACTCCCCATCCCCTTTCCCAGAGGTACTTCCCCCACCCCAACTCCCATGTTTATTTATATATGGTTCCATGTTTTCACAGTGGGAGTACTTTTGGGATATCCCAAATATACAGGGTGTTCCAAAAGTCTTGGGCACATTTGAAGTCCCCATATCTCAATTACTATGAATGGTAGTAAGACAAAAAGTTGTGCCATTTTAAAGCTAATTACATTAAGTTTTTTGTAAAGCTGTTGATTTTTTTATTTCTTTTCAGACCCATTAATGGCGTTCACTCAACCAGAAAATGCTGGAACGCGTTTGGCAAGAATTTGACTATCGGCTTGATGTGTGTCGTGCGACTAATGGTGCTCACATTGAACATCTTTGAACATTCCATGTAAAAATTGAAATTACAAGCTTTCTGAATTTACCAGATGAGTTTTTATATCCTTAATAGTTTCGGAAATATTCAATGTCAAAATGTGCCCAAGACTTTTGGAACACCCTGTACTTCTCCCCCCCCCCTCCCCAATTCCTACTAGCTTAAAGGGGCATTTCTCTTCATTTCGTTTTCAAACTTTTCTAACACTTGTCACACTTCCACGTAATTATGGATAGAACAAACAGAAGAAACACAAAAAAAAACAAATAACCAAAACTGGTTGTCCAACCTAACCACCTTAACCTATCCACCCTAATTTGGGGGCCACGCTACCGTAAACACAGAAGTGTTTGGGCTTTTTTTTTAACCTCATCACAAGCCATCAATTCACCAAAAAGAACTCGTTCTGTCAAACACAAGGAGGTTGAATATAACTGTAGAGGGCGTGACATAACTTTTTCTACTAGGCGAGTGAAGCCACTTCCGATGCGCGTCGTAGACACGACTACTAACTACAAAACGGAGATTTACTCATATCCTCGTGTAATTGGTCAATTCTTATTTTAAACACACGTTTTTGTTAGCTTAAATTTCTTTTTTACAGTGTTTATTGTGCCGAACAAAAAAATTGGGTGGGGAGTACTTACGGGGTATTCCAAAAGTAAGCCTACTCCCCCAATGTCCCATGAGTACTCCCGGGGAGTAGTTCCTGGACAGCCAAGCTGAACCAGACATACTCCCCTCTCTAGGCTTGGGGGGGGGGAAGGGGAGTACTTTTGGGATGAGCCCGAACTACTCCATGGAGTAAACCTAAATCATCCAAGAAATACCCCCCGGAAGTATTTCTGGACCAAGGGGTAAGTAATTCTGGGATGCCCAAAACGTACTGCTCTCTGAATTTCTTTACAAAACTGTTATGCCTAACTTGTTTGTAACGTTTCTTTTAAAAAAAAATAAATACAAAAATGCACCTTTTCACAGGGGGAGTAGGTCTACTTCTGGGAAAGCGAGGGAGGGAGGAGTCAGTCTGGATTTACTCCCGGCAGAGTACTTCTAGGTTATCCCAGAAATACTCTTCATTGGAGTACTTTTTAGGGTGGAGTGCTTATGGGATGCTATACCCGCACCTGACACTACCAATCAAGAAAGAATTACCTTTCATTGTACTACTGTTACACCTATAGCGTGTTACGCACTACACTGGGGTGAATGGGAATCTGGCCAAGGTCAATTAAGGAACAAAAATATTGTCTATAGTATCCGTTATATTTATAGACACTGTCCTCTCTCTCTCTCTCTCTCTCTCTCTCTCTCTCTCTCTCTCTCTCTCTTCTTTCTCTTTCTTTCTTTCTTTCTTTCTTTATCTCTCTCTGAGCAGATTTTCAACCTCAGAATAATCTGTGAGAAATACCTACAGCCCCAACAACATCTATATCATGTGTTCATAGACTCCAAGAAGGCGTTTGACCGAGTCTGGCATGCAGCTCTATGGGCAACAATGAAAGTGTACAACATCAGCCCTAAAATTATTGAAGTCATCAAAAGCCTGTATGACAAGGCTACCAGTGCAGTCCTCCACAACAGCGCCATCGGGAACTGGTTCAGAACAACAATCGGTGTGCGTCAAGGATGCCTACTCTCTCCAACACTCTTCAACATCTTCCTAGAGCACATCATGTCAGATGCTCTTGCAGACCATGAAGGCACAGTCAGCATAGGGGGTAGAGCTATCTCCAATCTTCGTTTTGCGGATTACATTGATGGATTGGCTGGAGAGGAACAAGAACTTGAACAGCTGGTATAGAGGCTTGACACCACCTCCAGAGCCTATGGAATGGAAATAAGTGCAGAGAAGACCAAAATTATGACCAACAACACCAATGGCATCAATACGGACATCAAAGTCCAAGGCCAGGCCAATCCCTCAACACAGTGCATAGCTTCAAATATTTAGGAGCCAATGTATCAGACAATGGGTCCCGACAGGAAGTCCTCTCCAGGATCGCACAAACAACTGCTACCCTGACAAGGTTGAAGCCCATTTGTAAAGACAGGACCATCAGTCTACATTCCAAAGTAAGACTGCTGCGCTCCCTTGTCATCTCCATCTTCCTATATGCTTGCGAAGCATGGACCCTCACAGCAGATCTCAAACGAAGAATACAAAGCATGGAGACGAGGTGCTACAGAAGACTTCTGGGCATTTCCTATACCCAACACATCACCAACGACGAAGTCCGACAGACCATCACACAAGCCATTGGACAACACGATGACCTGCTAACAGTGGTGAAGAAACGAAAACTCCGATGGTATGGCCACGTCACCAGATCATCAGGCTTGCAAATACTATTCTGCAAGGCACAGTGCAAGGAGGTATAAGAAGAGGGAGACCGAAAAAGAGGTAGGAGGACAATTCGAGAATGGACTAGTTTGACACTGAGCGAAGCCATCAGGGCTGCTGAGGACAGAGAAAAATGGAGTATGCTGGTTAAACGATCATCTGTGGTGCCCCTACGACCTTCGGGTTACGGGACAGGATATGATAGGATCTCTCTCTCTCTGGCTGTCCCTTTCTCTCTCTGTCCGTCACTGTCTCTGTCTGTCTGTCTCTTTCTCTCTCACGAGATATATTTATATGGGGAGTGGGGGTGGGTGGGTTGGGTGAGAGAGTGTGTGTGGGTGTGTGTGTGGTGTGTGTGTGTGAGAGAGGAGGAAAAAAACAACTCAAAATCAAATAAAGATTAATTAATGTTGAGATTTTTCCCGAAGCTTTTGGTCTAAAGAAAAAGAGGGGTTTGAGAACTTTTCTGCAGGGCCAGCTTTATGCTGCACCCCCTACTCTCCCCTCACGCTCTGTATTATTGGTTATTTTCTCCGATTTTATAGAGAGCCATATTCTCTGTAATATGTGGTGATTGAGCTGCGTCCTGTCGAGGTGTCACGTTCTCTTCTGCCCGCACTATCCTCCCCCATCCGCCACTCTCCGTGTGAGATTAAAATGTCTTCACGTCCACATAGTATCTTAATTTTTATAAAAATAATGATCGTTCGTGCATGGATATTTGAACTAATCTCCCAAAACCGAACAATAAACGATATCACCACACATTCCCCTCATAACCATCATCAGGCAGAGATCATCCACATCTCTTTCATCAGCCAGATTAAATTTAGGTAAAGTCGGAAAATGTTTTCGGTAAGTGGTGTTTCACCCGTCCCCTATACGCTTATGTGTCCGGGGACGTTAATCTATAAAACTAACTAACTAACTAAATGTTTTCGGTTTGGCAAGAAAAAAGCATGCTTTGCCTTCGTGGCCTAATCACGAGGCTGCATTTGACTGGAATCGCAGCTTGCCTTTTACACAAGAGATGTTTCCACCACAGAAATACGTATGGTTTTACTTACGAGACCTTGCTAGCTGTTCTTCTGTCAGCCTGTATGAAAACAATATAGGCCCCATCATAAATAGCAACAAAGCAGTGATTCATCCTAAACCTAATCGGGCTGTTAGGTCTACTAGTGAAAGGGCTATGAATTTACTGGAAGCACGAACAGGTCTGTCTAGCTTGTAAAAAGTCATCGGACGTTCAGTCATATTTCCTAGCAATGATCCTCCAAAGCTAATCTGCAGCTTTTTCAGTCCCAAAGCACTGCTGCCAAAACGCACCAGGCGTAAAATGCGTAAGGTTTCACGGTTGTTTGCACAGTCTTTCTGGCATGAACTGTAAGTGTGCGATATTGTTGTGCATACCGATGATATTTTGTTTGCTCGCTTCTTCTTCTTTTTCTTGCTTTCGTCTTCTTACCCATGTGTTTCTATTTCCTCCTCTTCTTTATTTGTTGTCGACGTCGTTTCTTCTTCTTCTTCTTCTTCTTCTTCTTCTTCTTCTTCTTCTTCTTCTCGTTCTTTTTCTTTCTTTTTTTCTTTCTCTTCTTCTAATTCCTCTTCTCCTTGTTCTTTCTTTCTTTCTTTCTTTCTTTCTTTCTTTCTTCTTCTTCTTCTTCTTCTTCTTCTTCTTCTTCTTCTTCTTCTTCTTCTTCTTCTTCTCCTTCTTCATATGTCTATTAACTGATAACTTATGCCGTCTTTGAAACATGAAGTTACTCCTCTCTCTCCCCCTTCTCCAACGTTCCGTCGTGAACTACTGGTATGGTGAAAAATCTTGCAATTTAATTTTATTTTGTTTGTTTGTTTATTTGTTTGCTCCTGCATTTTCATCATAATCATCATCATCATCATCATCATCATCATCATCATCATCATCATCATCATTATCATCATCATCATTCAACATCATCATCATCATCATCATCTTCTTCTTCTTTTTCTTTTTCTTCATCATCATCTTTCTTCTCCTTCTTCTACTTCTTGACGTAGGTTCGAATCCTGACTTCAGCAAACTATTGTGTGATTGCTGGATATAAGTGGCCAGTGCCTTGAGAAGCTCTCTGAGCTTGTATGTGCGCTATGTAAGAGCAGTCTGTTTCTTTTTTCTTCTTCTTCACCCTTTCCTCCATCTTTTTTTCTCTTTTCTTCCTCTCCTCCTCCTTCAAATTTTCCGTCTCCTTGTCCTCATCTCTCGTCGTACCCTTCATCTTCTTCTGTTCCTACTCCCCAACTTCTTCGTCCCTCTCCTCCTGCTTCTCAGTGCTATTGCTGTACATTCTTTCTTAGTGTATCGTGTTTCAAATTTGCCTAGATAAGTGCTTTCGACAGGTACCGCGCCAAGTGGGAAAGCTGAAGCGTGCGTTTTGACACGCACCTAGTTTCTGACACGCTGTTCTACGTCTTTACTTCTTCACACCGATTATTTCAGCCGAGCAACACGGAGACGATGAAGAAGATAAAGAAGGTGGCAAAGAAGGAACTGGATATGTAAAAGGAGTAGGAAGAAGAATATTGAAAGAAAGAAAGAAAGAAAGAAAGAAAGAAAGAAAGAAAGAAAGAAAGAAAGAAAGAAAGAAAGAAAGAAAGAAAGAAAGGAAGGAAGAAGAAAAGTAAGAAAGCAAGATAGAAGAACTAGAAGACGATAATGATTATGATGAAGATGATGATGATGATAATGATGTTGATGATGATGATAATGATGATGTTTATGACTATGATGATGATGATGATGATGATGATGATGGTGATGATGATGATGGTGATGATGACAATGAACTACATTTTGCTGTTCTTCTTGATCAAGGAATAACTTACTTTACGTTAATGCTTGTCCACAAAGCAAACATTATTTAAAGACTCAAGCTAAATTAAATATACTTACTTGCTTAAATAAAATAATAACAAACCATGGTAAACATATTTTCACTGAATTAAAAAATATCAAACCACAGATTCTTCTTCTTCTTTCTTTCTTTCTTTAATATTTATTTGTTTCATTCTTTTTTTTTTGTTTGTTTGTTTTAAAATTTCTTTTTCATCATTGACTTCATCTTTTGCAGTTTGGTACGTGCATTATTTCTTATTTCCTTAACGTTTCGCATACTGGAACATTAGTTTTCACATTGTTGGTGCACGCTGAACATTTACGGTGGGATTTTTCTTTGCTTCGTGCCATCCATCTTTGTCGACCTCAATATTGTGTCTATTGTTGTTATGGTTGGTGAGGTGTCAGTGATCGTAGGGGTGTGGTCGTGATATTGTGGGAACTCTCTATCTCTCTCTTTATTTCTCTCTCTTACAACGTCCTCTTGTCTTTCCCTTCCTCTTTCTATGCCCGCTCCCTCTCTCCTTCCAACCTTCTCTTCATACATCTTGTCGTTCCGCTAAAACACTGTTTTCTAATCAGAGCTCGTAATCGAGAAGATGTTTGCCGCTGCAGATTTTTTTAAAATACTTGTTGAAGGTGGGTGGTTGGGAGTCGAATTCCTTATAGTAACATTCTATAAATACAAAGTCTACGACCGTGATGCTTTCTATAGTGTCGTCATTTATGCATGACTTTAAAAAACATATTTTATTATTACCTTTGTCGATGTCCACGTCATCTTCGTTGCTTTTGTCGTCCTTATCATCATCACCCGTTGAGTCTTTATCATAATTTTCATTGTCGTCATCATTTTCAGTATCGTCATCATCATCATCGTCGTCGTCGTCTTCATCTTCGCCTATATTATTATTATTATTATTATTATTATTATTATTATTATTATTATTATTATTATTATTATTATTATTATTATTATTTCTTCTTCTTCTTGTTCACGTCTATTTTAAATGATACTTTTATTCTATTTTTGTAAATTTATATACTATTTAAAAATTGTTATTATCTGTCTGTGTGTGTGCGTGTGCGCGCTTTGAATTATTCTTGAATATAATCAGGCGCCTTATAACTATAGTAGTAGTAGTAGTAGTAGTAGTAGTAGTAGTAGTAGTAGTAGTAGTAGTAGTAGTAGTAGTAGTAGTAGTAGTAGTAGTCCCTCCATTTAATATTACAATTAAAGATGGTAAGCGTAAACGGTTACCCTTCGATAAAATATTTGTTCAAGCGCAATTGTGTCTATGAAACATTGAATAGAAAGCGGCCTCTTATAAAACCTTGTAATGACTAAGACAGATTTTCTGTTTTCGTCTTAGGCAAGAAATTGCAACCCATCATGCGAACCTCGTGTTATTGTCTGCTGATATGAGCTTCTGTTGTTTGTTTTTTTTTAACTAAAGAATGTCGGAAGGTATTAAAACAGTAAGTTTCCAAAAAAAAAAAATTATTCGGTTAACCTGCGGTAGGTTTTAGCTTTTACAATGGCAAATGCAGAAGCATCTTCAGAACTTGCTAGATTATTGACATACCGAAAATAGAAACACACACAGACCCTATAGACGTAGGCCCGGAACTACAAGAGAACAGGAATAAGACGAAGAGAGGAAAAACGGTTGTGAAGATGCGTATGTATTCTAGCTAACTTAAGTGCTTTCGAGAAAACATTATTTTTTTAAAGTTAACCACCAAGCTCTCTCTGTTTCTCTGGCTCTGTCTGTCTGTCTGTCTCTCTCTCTCCCCTCCCCCCATTCCCACCACCACCCCCATTCGCCACTATTTTCTTTCTTCAATCCCCCTCCTCCCGCCTTCATCATACTCCCCCCAACCTGTCTCCCCCTGTCGCCATAACCTCCAAAAAAACAAACGTAAAATATCCAAAATCTTTATTATTATTATTATTATTATTATTATTATTATTATTATTATTATTATTATTATTATTATTATTATTATTATTATTATTATTATAGACCTTAGCTGCTATACACTTGGCTAAGCGTATATGGTTTTGCATGTGGGTAGAATGCCTCTGTGAGCCAATAGCTATCAGTCTGGGTACTTAGATGAGACAGGTCTTGCTTGAGAGGCTGTAACAGCATGTCATCAATCAGGCCAGATTAGACAAGATTAGCTGTGTGGGAGTATAAATAAAACACTAACTCGCTTAGCTGTGTGAAAGGGTGAACGACAAAGACGGCTGACGAAGACCACCCTTGACCTACTATCGGTTTTAACGTTGGAATTCATAATAGAAAATGGCAAGAAAGCGTAGAGTTAAAAAGTAATAACACAATACGAATTACGGCAATGGATGAAAACAAAAACAATGATGATGAAGACGATGAGGAGGAAGACGACCACCACTACCATCACCACGTTGATGATGTTGATGTTGATGATGATGATGATGATGATGATGATGATGATGATGATGATGATGATGATGATGATGATGCTGATGAAGGTGTTGACGACGGTAATGATGGTGACGATGATGATGGTGACGACGACGATGATGATGATGATGATGATGATGATGATGATGATGATGATGATGATGATGATGATGATGATGATGATGATGATGATGATGATGCTTCTGGTGATGATGAAGATGATTTTGTGCCTTGTGATGCCGGTGTTACTGCCGATGTTACGCTGCTGCTGATGCTTCTTCTTCGTATTATTATTTTTCTTCTTCTTCTTTGGCTGCTGCTGCTTTTGAAACTAATGATGACGATGGATAGGGCGCCTGCGTATTTTGAGAAATGCGGGAGATTCCATTAGTATTGTCGATGTTGGCATCCACACCTACAGGATCGAAGAAGTAAGCTCGGTAAGACCATGTGATGCGTGATAAAGATCAAAGAACGCGACAACAAGCAACTGGTACGTAACGTGTTGCTGCTTTGCTCCACAGGCCTGCATAGTCACCAGACACCTTTCTAACCCTCCTTCCTTCCGTGCTGCAACAGCAACAACATCTTGTGTGTTCGCCATCAACGCCAATCAACATCTCTACGAGTCTGTTTTTTGAGTATGGAGAACTAACTGTACAGAAACATTACATTATTAGTTTGTGCCCATAGGGGAAAAAACCACCACCGTAACCTACAAGACAAAACACGTTCTCCAGTGCTGTATCTATTGACGAGAGCAGAGTGGGTTGAAGTTTGCGGGATGGAAAATAAAACATCACTTTCTCTGACACAGCTTGTACGCTCATTACTAATGACTTTGGGTGCAAAACATTGAAAATAGCAGGTAACAAAACATGTTGAAAAAAGTGTGGCTGAGTGCGTGCGTGTTGGTCTGAGTGTGTGTTCGTGTGCGTTTGTGTGTGTGTGTGCGTTTGTGTATGTTTTGTTGTGTACGTGTGCTCTCCCTTCGTTGAAACAGGAAATCTCTGTTGTCTTTCTAAACTTATTTATATTACCTGTGTAAATGTTAGGCAAAACCCAAAAATTGAGCAAGACATGTAGAAAGCATTCCCACCGCATATTATAGTTAATAATATTGTTTCAAAAGATATGATCCTGTATCAATAACTGATGATTTTAAGAGAGCTTGTCATCCTGTCTGTGTTCAAACAAAAGAAGACGTTTTTGGAGATGCTCCAAACCGCCGTTGCAATGTATCAATAGCTACTGATTCAGACGGAAACGCCATTCACCCTTTGTCTAAAAAAGGAAACATTTTGTTTCGATAAGGAGCTTTATTGACTTTTAAAACATATTCCAATCTCTGTCAAAACTAAAATCTCGCCAAGAAGGCACATCATCAAAAGGAATGGGAAAAGTATCAGTGACCGATGATCCAAACAGAGTTGCCATTCTTTGTGTCTAGAGAAAGAAATGATGTGGTGGTGGCAATTTTTTTTAAAAAAGAGAGAAAGCTTTATTGTCTTACAAAACACACCCTAATCCGTACATTTAAAAAAAGATACTTCAAAAGCAATATTGTCTTTCTAAACATACCTTAATGTGTTTGCAGTTTTAGTCGCAGCCAGCAAAAGGGCAACTCTATCGTCCTCGTAATTAACTGTAATTTTAACTGAAGTCTTGCCAAAGTGTAAGTAATTAGCACTGCAGACACAACCAAAATAACAAGGCACGGGGAAATCACAGTGAGCGCATCCTGCATTGCCAAGTGACGCAAAAATTTTAAACCACGAAAATATCACATAGTCGTAACAACTAAAACGGCATAACAATGTTGTTGGTTTGTCTTTTTTTTTTCTAGTGTTGTGTTGCTTTTTTGTTTGTTGTTGTTTTGGGTTTTTTCACAATAAAATAAGCGACGTAAGTGACGTACGGCATAGCTAGCTGAGTGAAGAACGGCTCATCGCGAATACAATTTACCACCATTCCTGTCGTAATCATTGCATGACGTTCCTCTTATGAAGCGCACAAAAACATTGGGGTTTCCAGTCCATGTAACATCATGCAGCAAAACTGTCACTCTTCTTGGGTGTACGGTGGGAACACTTAGCTGTATCTATCAGCTTCAGTTAAATTTAGCAATGCTACGCCTATCATGAGGGTGTATACATAATATAGAACATTATTCCACCAAGTGACAACAGTGAATATTACAAAAGGAATTTGCTCCACTGTTGGTAACACACATCACCACCATTATAGCTCTCAAATAGGCACCACACCGTTATAAATGTAGAGTAAAAGCTTGAGGCATTATGCTATAACGTTTAATGGACAAAGCATTTGTACTATATACTCTCTCTCTCTCTCTCTCTCTCTCCCCCTCTCTCTCTCCCTCTGTATGTTTCGAGATAACTGACTTTCAGAAGAAAACATTCTCTGATCTGAAGCCTGATATAAATATAAATATAAAATAAACGTACAATTAATGTGCAGTCCGACATAGTCTTGTTTGTCGCTGGCATTCATTGTGACGCTTGCATTTCGCAAGTATGGTTTATAAAAGACCATTTAACTCAGAATCATATGTTGTAAGATAGGGAAACCATGAGCTCATACCCCAAAGCAAGGAGACCTCGACGAGCTAGCTTCTGTTGATGTTGTTCCCAAAGAACAAAACGGAAAGAACAAGCAGCCTTCCTTGGAATTTTGCCTTGTTCTTTCCACGATCGTTGTGAGAATTAAAACATCCGTCTGCTGCCCATAGAATTGTGTGTGACTAGTGACGCTGAAGCTGGTGACTGAAGTGGTAAAATGCAAAGTGGGTTGGATGTGCATGTGCTACTCTACGTAACAGTAGCGCATTGGTAACTTGTAGTGTACTATTTGTAGGATTTACAGGCTACCTCTTATAATGTTTGTGTACAATCTAACAGACCATTATACCATTCAGGTGTATTTCAATTTTTGTTTATGGTAAGGTGTTAAGTTGATACAGATTACGGTGTTCATTTTATACTCTGTTGTACAAGGCGCATGCCGTAGCCTTAATGTCATGCTATGTTAAAGCTACATATAGCCTTTTCCCGCAAATATTTCTTACATTCTTTTAAAAGCATTCAACCCTCTTCTGATCTATACTCGTTTGTTTTTTTAGCTCCTTACCTTAGACCAGAGATTTTAGAAAGTGAGATAATCTCTTCCTATGATCTCTGCTAATTGGACTAATTTATGAAATATGACAGCCCTCTTTTTTGAATCATGAAATATGACAGCCCTCTTTTTTGAATCATGAAATATGACAGCCCCCTTTTTTGAATCTTTCATTCTGAATTAACGCTGTCTGTATTGCCAGTGCATTTCGGCTTCTTTCCATGGTTATTTGAGGCCGCGTTTTAACGTCTGACAATCGGGATTATTTTTTCCAGTCATTTGTTGTTTCTCCATACAGCTCCAGTTCATCATCGTTGTTTGCTTCTTTCACCGTTTCACCGTTCCACAGACTGCTTTCTGCCACCACAAGGCACTAAAATTCGCTCAAAACTGACAACAAAAATAAATACCATGCGACTGACTGCAAACATATGTTGTTTTGCAATAGGATGAGCAGAAACGTAAAGAGAAAGAAGAAGACGGGAAAGACAAGAGAATTGTGCACGTAGATAAGAATACGACTCTTTGCATTGGAACGTAGAAGGGCCTCTCACCGTTGCAACATGGGAGGAGGCAAATAATTTGACAAGCACGTGCAAATTTAATTACATAATTTTATGTCTGTTAACACAGGTCATCATGAGCAGCAGCAATAGATACAACAGCAACGTCGTCAGTTCAACAAGGTAGAAGCAGCAGCGGATTGCACAATTTAGATCGGATAATTTCAAACGTTCCTAGGATTCACTTGGATAATTCCGAAGTTCGACTGTAATGGCCTGTCTTAATTAGAAGTTTCCTGGATGTTCAAACACTTTTTGGAGTGGTTCTCAGACCCCGAATTTAGGTTGCTGAACCCTTTGGACAAAAAATGTATAGCAACCTGGGGTCGGGGTCCGAGAACTCTAAAAAAATAAGTTTTTGAACCTCCACGAACCTTACAATTAAGACAGGCCGTTACCGGTTTTTCTCAAAAAACACTTAGAGTACGTATCCATATGGTGGAAACGCACGGTATAGTTTTACATATTTTATTTTAGATAAATGTTATTAAGTTTTATAGGATAAATTCTTATAATTATATGCATTTTGAATACTGGCTTTTCTACTGAAATATAACATATTATTTTGTGTCATATTGTGGTACTTTTATCATTGCTTCATTACGTATTCTTAATGTTTATATCTTCATATGTGTGTGTGTGTGTGTGTTTATGTACTTAGATGTGATGTTTGTTATTATTTCTTACGATATTTAGCGTGCTTTATCTCATAATGTTGTATCATATTGTTTATATATTTATCAATGCGAGAGAGAGAAAGAGAGAGAGAGAGTATGTGTGTGTGAGTGCGTGCGTGCGAGCGAGCATGAGAGCGCTTAGAGTAAGTTTTAATTTGGTTTCCCGCTTGAAAAAATAAATGATTGTTATTATTAAACGGCAGCAGAGCGGCAATGGATCGAAGCGCCCATATAACATGTAATGCATGCACTGTGTGCGAATTTGTTCCTGTAAGTTATGTGACGGAAAGAAAGGAAGAAAACGTTCCTTCGGATGAGAGTTAGCTTATAAACCGAAGCAGATCCCGAGTCTGTGTTTACGCATAATTTTCACCGCAAAGTCTTTTTAAAGACTGTGACTTTCGTGTCCAAGTCAGATGAGTACCGACACAACAATACACCCTGCTTCCACTAAGCCAATAGGTCTTGTTCCCCCTGTCCTGCCTGAGTGGCGACGCTCTTGCGGCTGCTGCGCTTTCGCTGAGAAGGGAGCCCGAATTAATTCCGTTTAAAGATGATGAGGAATAACATTAAAATAAAAAACAAACGTGATGGCGAACCGCGCTTCTTACGCCCCCGTTGCTGTTTCCACACCGTATCCATACCCAAGGAATAACAGTGACGTCGGCAATGGCTTCAAAATAAACCCTTTGTAAATACGCCTATTAACGGATTTGCAAGTTCGCGTTCGGCCTGTGAACAAAATGTTTTCTTGCATACCTGCTTGAAAGGTGTCAATCAGGAGGTAATGAGCAAGCGCTTTGCATCTTTACAATCCAAGTATCCTTAAGTACACTTTCTAAAAATCGTCATGAAAAAGCGTTGACGGTGATTAGTGAGGTATGTTGAGCGCAAGCGCGCGTGTGTGTGGTTTGGGGGAAGAGGAGAGGGGGGGAGGGGGGAAGATGTAGATGTAGGTGACGCGTAGACCTATTTTAGTAATAGACCTTTTACCACTATTGGGCTGTTAGTAAGGTTATATAGGCATTCGGCTCCAAAGTGACGCTGACACCAATCAGAAGCTGTTGAGGTTAGGTTATACGCTTGTGCTTACTTAAAAATAGATCTCTGACACTCCGCTACCGTCAAGGTCGCCTGTTTAGAGAAAACCAGCTTATTCATTTCAAACAGCAAAGTAAAAAACATGACTCATCAAATAAAATAGAAGCACCAACTGAATCACACACACATACACCTAACCGTACACACACACACACACACACACACACAAGCGCGCGCACAAACACACAGATAAACACATGATAATTATATACCCCAAATCTCTCTCTCTCTTCCGTGTTTTGTTTGGATCAGCCTACACTCGCCAGCGATTTCCTAATAGTAGTAGCCAATCAGCTTTAACGACTGTGACCTTGGTAGTGTATAGCAACGACTTAATGCCATGTTTTTATGCTTGCAATTCAACATGGGACGCCCATTCACGGCTGTTCCGGAGACAAGATTGTTCTGTTGTGACGACTTAAACAATGCTATTGCTACCTTCCTGTACTTCTCTTCATTATATTTTTTTATACCTTTAAGCCATGTTGATTAGACTTCCGTTTCGTCCACTCCAATATTGCGAAGGCTTTTAAAAGTGTTTCTTTCAGTTGTATTCATCTTAGCTGAATCTACCAGAGTTCGGTCTAACAGACCAAAAAAAATTTTTTTTCGAGCATCAAGCTGTTAGCCTGACTTGGCAAGCTGATCTTGAATCTAAAGCATATGTAACCTGGGCCAAAGCCTGACCCGTACCCTAACTCTTGCCGACAGGCTGAGCTTGAATCTCTCTCGGGATTCTTGCTTTAGCCACCGTCGAGTGCAGACGTATTTTGGGGGTTCTCGCCTTGAGCTATATACTGCACTGTACCAACACTACTAGTATCCCAGTACCATGCCAGTTTTAGGACTGCCCAAAAACTTGGAGATGCTTGGTGGATCTTTAGGAAGAGGGTGGCTTATCGTCGTGGAAGGTTTGTGGTCAGGAGTGTTTTCCTCGACTGTTGTGGTTATTTTTGGTCCAGTCAACATGAAATATTGACAGACTACCTATTTCAGAGGAAAACTAGCATCACAAGTACGGCGTGGCTTGGAGAGGAAGAAGACCCACGAGCAGCGAATACAGACAGCAACAAAGAAAGAAGAAACAACAAAGAAAGCAACAGTACAAGGAAAAACACAAAACATTTACAGAAAATAACCAGTTATTATTATTATTATTATTATTATTATTATTATTATTATTATTATTATTATTATTATTATTATTGAGGATTTTTATAGCGCACTTATCTCGCCGTACTAGACTAGACTCTAGGCGCTGGCCGATACAGGATCTAACTCAAACCGCCCGAGACGCCCACCCGCAGCCTTTGGGCGCATGGTCTGACGCCCGGACAACTGAGCACTATCCTGGCCAGCCAGGGATGGGGGAGAGAAGGATCTAGTGCATGCTGGGTGTGTTCTTGTTACCGGCACGCACCCGTCTAGGACATGAGCGTCAGGATCTTTAAAGTCCGTTATGATGTTACAGGCAAGCGACATTTTTCAAAACATTTCGCCAGTAGGCTTGTTTCTGCCTGCTACATATGACTGAAACAGACAGTTTGGAAAGCGTGCAGGACTTAATTTTGGTTGTTCCACATCTTAGAAACTCAACAGCCGAGAAAAATGCAGCTGAAGACACATGCTTCGATTTACAAAAAATTCGACAGCAAGTGGGCGAAGTGATTGACAGGTGTGATCAAGCTTCTCTGCGGTCTACAACCAACAACACTGTCATCACCAAAGTCATCCATAATCGCGAGAGAAGATACAGTCCTATACTGCTACACAACTGACTTGATCTTCATTTACTATTCAGATTGATTTGTATCCCGCTGCCATTCTCTCATCTTTTGTCTATGTCTGATCCGTAAGTGTATACAAGGCTGTAAATATTTATACTGTTTTTCTTCCTGGGCCTAACCAAGCATATAAATAGCTGTGAATAGGTTTTTTGCTATTCTATTTCTGTCTTTTTTTGTCATTTGTGCACATAGTTGTAAATAGTCTATTTCGGTCTTTTTTTTTTGTTGTTGTAATTTATGTACATAGTTGTAAATAGTCTGTACCTTTACTGTTCCGTAGTAAATAGTCTGTACCTTTACTGTTCCGTCTTTGGTGTATTGTAGCAATAGTGATGTTTTATCGAGTGCATGTATTTATATGTAATGACTATGTAAAGCGTGGTGAGTCTAGTCATAGGCTGGAGTACCCGCTATATAAAAATCCGTTATTATTATTATTATTATTATTATTATTATTATTATTATTATTATTATTATTATTATTATTACGGAAGTCTGCGTATTGAGGACTGGTCGTTTATACGATCACCCAACGTCGCTCTCAGTGCGAAGCGACAACATGTCATGCGGGAGTTGGACAGGTGAAGGCCAGAAGGGAGTTACAGGAGGTAGGCCAGCACGTCAAAGAGGCCCCGTGCGTCCTTACCATCGTCATCCGCCACTACATTGGCTCAACTTGATCGGTGTCGAATCGTGACATCAATCATTCGTGTACCTTGTGACAATTCCAGTGACAATCCATATCGCACTGACTCGGTTATCAGGTCACGTGAAATCGTTTTCGATTCGTCAGTAGCTTTGTTTATGTTAGGAGCTGAAACGTTTTATTTTCTTGCTATTCGTTGTTTTCGTTGTCGGGTTGTATGTACTTGCAATTATCACTCCTGTTATATGCAATAAACCATCCAATCCAATCCAGTCTCTCTCTCTCTCTCTCCCCTATCCCCCCCCCCCCCCCCCCGACTCTCCACCCCCTCAGAAGAATATATAAACTACGAACTGGTTCCGTACTCTTCCTTCAATCCGATTCCGTGCTATCGGTATTTAATGCTTTCTATTTGAACTAGAACGACAAATCGAGAATGAAATGATTCATAAATCTGCTAGCATTCAGATTTGGGAAATAAATAAACAGATAAACAATGCAAGAACACTAGTGAAGACGATACAGGCCAACACGAGGCCGGATCTTCAATTGCCAAAAGCACAATTAAATAGCCCGAAGCAAGCATTGCACCAACATCGACACGGCCTGCATAGTAAAGCGCCTAGAAAGAAGAGTATAATACACCGATGTTCTGTGGAAAAAAAAATACGGGCAGTATTTTAAAGTACCGAAAGGAAATCTGTGCAAATCTGTAATGCAAATCCATGCCACTAGAGCGGCGGATCCAGGCAGGTTCTGAACCCTCCGAGATTGACGAACTTAACCTCCCTAGATAGAACTATTGCCTATCCTGTCGACACGTGAAAGGGAATGGATTGAAGCTGCGAGCGGACTATTAAAGCTCTGAAGCCGAGAATGACAAAAGAAAAGACGAGACGATTTGGCAAAGTCTGGAGGCCGCGACCCTTGGGAGTTTTTGTTATGTTACCCTTGCCCTTTCTGATGCCGCTTTTGTTCCATTTCTGTTTAGTTTGGCAGACATGCCAGACGTTTCACTCACTTCCCAACTTTGCACGAAGCAGTATGCAACATTCGCTGTATAGTATGCACGCCAAGTGTTTAAGGAGTCAAGTGCTCAAGCAGATGCGACAACGGGTGTGCTTGTATTTACAGACTAATCTGGAAATACTTTTAAACAGTCGAGGTGAATCAGAATGAGCCAAATATCGGTCGGTCCATCTATCCATCCGTTGATCTTTTGGAAGCCACGTCTCAAGAACCGCTGAACGGATTTTGACCAAACTTGATAGGAACATTGGTTTAAACAACCTTTTACTCACGAGACAAGCAAACATGGAAGACAAAAAAGGCACAAAAAGCAATGCTTACGTACGTGCTACCATTTTCTTCGGTCTGTTCGAAGCCAAATCTCAAGAATCACTGAACGGATTTTGACCAAACGTTAATGGAACATTCCCTAGGTTAGTGGCCTGCCTCTCGTGCCATCATTATTTGTCCTACCGCAAACGTTAAGTTAGTTAGTTAATTATTCATTGCTTACGGGGTCCAGGGGATTGCAAAGCGCCGAATCAGGACCACAAAATCAAAACCACATCTTGGTTTAAAGAGGTAGATATATAGATATTCAGTGTTTATAGGGTCCAGCGGACTGCTAGGAGGCAAATCAGGACCACACAAAATTAAGCAAAATCTAAACTGCTAACATTTAAATATGATAAAGTCACCTACCTTTTTTTTTTAAAACTCTTCCGGGACAAAACTCCTCATTTGTGTGCGAGGTATTTTTGATCAGCTTTTGAATATTGCACGCTTTCTACCAGGTGGTCACTGGGGCTTCCTATGATGTTATTATTTGGCAATGTAGGTATTTTAAATATATATATATATATATATATATATATATATATATATATATATATATATATATATATATATATATATATATATATATATCTGTGTGTGTGTGTGTGTGTGTGTGTGTGTGTGTTCTGTTGATATTTTATAATGATGTTTATATTCTATTTTGTTTTTGTAAACGGAGGTTCGATAAATTAGAGTATAGCCTCAGCGCCCCCTGCGTGGAATGTCTTTATTGTAAAGTGCTTTCAGTGTTACCACTGGGGTTGTTTCGGGAAATCTTTTATGTGAATCAGGGACGAATACTCTTTCAGCGAAGTTGTGGTCTTGATTTTGTGGTCATGATTCGGCTCTCTGCAGTCCGCTGGACCCTGTAAGAAATGAATAACTACAACTAGAGAAACATAAAAATGTTTGCCCTGCAAGGCGGGGAAGCGTGCTGATAGTAAACCGGGTTGCCGGCTACTAGTGCCATGACAATCCATTCAAGTCACTGCCACTGATCAGCATAAAACCCCTGTCGACAATGTAGCCCTGCTCACCATCAAAAGCAGAAGACGAATGGTGAGCCGGGGAGAACAAATGTGCCGCCTTGTCCTGCATAACCCAATGGCCATACCAAAGGATTCTGCACAGCAGGAGCCACCCAAGGCTAGCCTAACCAAAAAATGTAAGGTAGACAACCTTTTTCCCAAGCTTGAACCAGTCGCCTCCCATTCCGCTACACATATAATATGCCTACATTGCTAAATAATATCATAGGAAGCCCTAGTGACCATTGGCAGAAAGCGTCCAATATTCCCAAGCTGATCCAATAAACCTCACACACAAATGAGGAATTTTGGAAGAGTTTTCAAGAAAAAAGGTAGGTGACTGGTCTAGCGAAGATAGTATAGTAGATTGATAGAACAGAGTATTAATAAGAAAGAACAAAGGAGAAAGACAGCGACAGTGGGAATTTAAAGCACTAAATTTCCAGAAAGTGGAGATACTATTTATACTGAAACCTCCGGCACCCCCACGGTGGGGAGCAAGCGTCAAGGTCACTGGAGTCATTTTATTGATAAACAAGTAGATCTACACTGTATTGAGTATGGGATACAGTGTTCCCGATTACGCACAGTAGTGCGTCAATTACGCACAAAATATGAAAAATGACGCAGAAAAATTTGCATGTGTGCGTCCTCACACATTTTTTTTTAAATCGCTGAAGTAAAAAATGCGACCAACGAATGGCGAACTAATTCACGGCATAATCAGAATGAGAATCAGAACCCAACTGAGACTGCCATTGCAGACGATTAAAGATTGTGTCCGGAGTTGTCGTCCTTAAAAATCGCATGCGCGCGCATTGTAAACTTCCTCCAAGCAATCCATTCACTTAACAGAAGAAATCTTCGTGAATCCATTCTTTGATTCTATCATACACGATCAGTTCGGAACAGTGCCATGGACAAGAAAAGGAACAGAATGTCTGTTCAAACCCTGAACAATAAAATGATGATTTTGGCAGACAAGAACCCAGAAGCTGTTGTGCAGGGTGCTCTGAAGGAGTTTGCAGCAACCAAGCGGCTCATGCTTAAATAAACAGTTAATACATGTTTCAATTTTTTGGTTTTATATGATTATGATAACTAATGTGACGCTTTAACAGAGTTTAAAAAAAAAAAGTGAGGCTTGGACTTGTTTTTACATTTCTTTTTCCGATTTGGGGACTCTCAAAATTTGCACAAGGACTCTTAAAATGTTATACCTGGGAGTCCCAAGGACTCTCTTTTTTTGTGTGTGGAGGGAACACTGGGATAGCTCAGTTGGCAGAGCGGCGAGCTCTTGTTACGAAATACGTAAACACTGGCTGTGAGCACTGGCCATCTTACTGCTGATATTAAGTCTGATGGTTGTTTCAGTGTATAGTTTTCTCTTCTCCCTCACCCCCGGTCGCCTTGGATTGTGCTCAGTCGTTTGAGCGTCCGACTGCTCCCAAGGCAGCAAGTGGGTGCCTTGGGCAGCTTGAGTTAGACCCTGTATCGGCCAGCGCCTTGAGCAGCTCTTGAGCTGAAAAAGCGCTATTTAAAATGATAAAGTAACAAATCAATTTCTCAAAAACGGCTAAAGCGATTTCTTTGAGTTTTGGTACACAGGTACTAGGCCATCCTTAATAATAATAATAATAATAATAATAATAATAATAATAATACAGGATGCTATACGCGCCTTTCCCCAAATCATTCAGGCTCAAAAGCGCGGCGATCTATACCAACATACACGCTCACCTGTCTCATCCACCCTCACACACACCAAATACACATCCATCACTCAAACAGGTGGTGTAAAGGCAGAGAGATCGCTATTAGAAGACGGAAAGAAAATCGAATTTTTATTTTTGAAATTTTTATATTGACTGCGTCCTGTACCATTATTGAGTGCTCGGAGAAAACCCTCGGTGACCTCAATAGTCTCGTACCTAAGTCACATACGTTCGCCCCTTGCTGGAATCGAACCCGCGACCTTCGACATAGGAAACCGGCGACTTATCCACTGCGCCACGAGGCCACCCCAATCCTTCAATAGGGGTCCGGTTGCTGGTCAGTCGGTGAGTCAATCCGTCTTTCCGAATATCACTTTTCGTTTGTTCAAAACACAATTTTTGCGTTATCTAAAGAATAACTGAAAAAAAAAATCATCATTTTTACTTTGTGGGTAATTTAACTAGTCCTAAGCATGTTAAATCATTCGTATTTGTACTTTCTGAAAGGTCAAGGTCATTGTGCCTCACCATTTTCTACACAGGTTTTGCGTTGTATTTAAAAATTGTTTGAGCCGATTGTGTTTTTTAAAAAAAATCTAGCAGATAGTGGCCTATCATTCCATGGTTTCCTTATGCTTCCTTAGGATAAAAGCCGAACCTCAATACCGCCAAGAATTGAGGGGCCGGGTAGCTCAGTTGGTAAGAGCGTCTTGCTAGTAACCGAAAGGTCGCTGGTTCGAATCCCGGATTGGTCAACGTGTGATCATATTATTTTCCCCTTTACCAACAACTGGCCCGCTGGTGTCAGTATAAATCGGTCCAGTAGTCACCTATATGCGAAAGTGTCGTGTGACTATAATCTACAAACAACAACAACCGCCAAGAAAATTAACACTTTGAAAATATTTATCTTTGGGCTATGTTTGTGTCTGGAAGTACATTTAATGGCTTACCTTCTTGTTTATATATGTATGTATGGGCTGTTGTTTAACCAGAAATAATGCATACATCATCTAATAAACATGCTATGTATGAAATACAAATAAGAAAATAACATGAAAGAAAATCATACACACACTTGATAATTAATGTGTACTGTTTGTATTATGCGAAGCATTTGTAGTGTTGGAAAATCTTCAAAATGCTTCGTAATAGTCTCTCACCAGCTGTCATCCACATGGGTTGATAAAAATAGAAGTGCAGGTTTAAAAAGTCAGAATAATTCTAGTTTGAACCTATTTATATTGTTACGGGAAGGACATGCGCACTCAATTAGAGAGAGAGAGAGAGAGAGAGAGAGAGAGAGAGAGAGAGAGAGAGAGAGAGAGAGTGGTGGTTTTAGAGAGAGAGAGAGAGTGAGAGAGAGTTTGGTGTGTATTAAGCACAAAAAAGCCCGAGTATTAAGTTTGGGTGAATGAGAGGCTGTATGTGTGCAAAGAAATTCAAAGTGATCCTATTTACAGAAAACAAAATGACTGCAATCCAGAAACAAAAATAGAAGTGGGTTTTAAATCATTTTTTTGACGAAGCTAAGAGCTTTTAACAGGTTGAAATAATTACAGTTAGAGTCTCAGGTGTTGAAGTGTGTTCGTCTGCTTGACGGTGTTAACGAGACGCTTTTGAAACTTGACAGATAGTTTAGGTAAGTGAGGCTGTGATTGAGCTGGGAGCACTACGGTATACCGGCCTACGCTCTGAAAAACATTTTTGCAGGCTTTGATCATCATCATCATGGTGGTGATGATTGGAGTTTAATATCCTGCAAATATTCCTGCTTCTATAGCATGCTCAGTGCTACATAGATCTGACATTTGTTAGTGATTACTAAAAGAAAAAAAAATTAATATTTTTTTAAAAAAATATATTGTTATCTACACCTGTTGGCTCAGCAGTCTCTGACATTCCGTGTAACTCGCAAGAACGTCTGCAACATACAATATTTTCCCCCACCTATTCCTCCAAAGTCTCAGATTGCCAGGTGCAAGCTGCAAGTGCTAATAAGTCCTCGAGCGAATATCTTGCAGAAGGTAAGTGAGACTACTCTGCCAATTCTACCGGCTGCTCGGTGATCACTTCCACGCAAAACTGCCAACTCCAGACCAGATACATAGAGATAAGCTCCAGACGTTTCTAAGGTATGTATCGATGTTCGAGTTACTTAGCGCTGATGTTCGGTATGCCTAAACGCTTGAGGATGTGCCACCACTTCAAAAAAAGGCAACAAGCCACTAAAACCACTTTCACTCTAAAGGTTTAAAAAAGCTAATTAATGAAACTTGCGAAAACTCAAACTCTAGTGAACTTGGAGATCTAGTAAAGAATATTACGCTTTCCGAGTTTATTAAGCTTTAGTAAAAATTACATAATAGTTCAACTTCAATAATAATTTTCTCCCCTGCTAATTGTCAAGCCTATAAGGTAATTGGGGTGGGATGCTGGGGGTCTGGAAGAAATGGGCAGGAGGAGAAGGCAGAATTTCAGGCCCACAGTTCAAAATCTAGGGAAGGGGAAGGAACTCCTACCAGCGAAGCAAGACTTACGAGGTTTGTTCCCTTGCACCACACACACACACCTTTCCTCGCGCGACCGTGTGTTCCGTATACAAAACAAATTAACGACACGAAACAGACAAGACTGAAAACTATTTATCAATGCACTAAACTGTATTATTTGAATAAAATCTTACATAAAAATGTCGAAAAATCTGAAAACATAAATAGACCCAAAACAGTAACAGTCTAAACGGTATAAAATGCTTTTTTTCCTAGTTAACCAAAAAAAAAAAAAAATTGCAACTAACAATAATAACGAATAAATAAAAGAATTTAAGAATTCTGTTTTATGAATACATTATGATGTTCCTAACAACAGGGTATATGTTAATGTCGATCGCTAACAACAAATTTCTTTATAACGTATGGATTTGATTAATATAAGGAATAAATAGACTTTATCCCCTTTAAACAACAAAGCGATTTAATAATAATTACTTGTAAAAGTGACAATTAACTAATTTAGTGTGCAAGATTGTTACAGGCAGCCGTTTACAACAAACAACAGTTCAATAAATAATAGTCGTCAACAACGTAAACAACAATTTTTGTAAATTATATAGTAGGTTAACAATGCTAGTTTTCAACAATAATAAATAATGACAACAATTCATGTAACAAATTATTTATAACAAAACTAAATAACTGGGAAAACTATTAACTTCATTTTTAACGAACAGTCTAATCCATTAGTCATTAACAAATGTTAAATGTTTAACAATAATAAGTTATGGCAACAGTTTAACAAATACTTCTAAATTAATTATATAACTTGAAATTTTGTTAGAGACAATTGTGCCTATCGCAACAGTGCGTTAAACCACATAATTTATTTATTTAATAAATAATAATTGGCAATAATCAGCAACCACAATCCACACGACTGAAATCGAAAACATCAAACATCGACCTTTAGATAATTGCTTGTGATTTTCCAACACAAAACATGCTTTGTAAAAGAATGCTGGCACTGTATATTCTTATTTTCACTGATCAACCTCCCCAATTCGAACCTGTTCGATGATTTTCAATAAAATGGCGTCATGATGAATTCCAAACTTGAATATTACTTAGCTCCGAATAGTATGGGCTTGAAAGAACTTAAAAATTTCATAATTGTCAAACGAGCAGAGCTGTAGTTAAACGTCTAAAATAAAATATTCCTGGGTCCGTGGGCATTTTTGTTGTAATAACTTAAAACTAGAATGCAAAGCCCATGTGACTCACATGCTCCTTGAGGAACTTACAATATTCAACATGAAAATGAGTGCTCAGAAAAGAAAAAAAATGAAATGGTGGCATTAAAATGCAAAGTAATACCGACTTTAATGTTTTGAGATGACCCTGACCTCCGATTCCAAATACACTCATGTACTATCAAATAAACTACAGCAAAAGTAGTATTATGCCAAAAAACAATGACCTGGACCTTCAGAGACCTTGACCATCCCTGGCTGCCCAGGATTGTGCTCAGTTGTCCGGGCGTCAGACCATGCGCCCAAAGGCTGCGGATGGGCGTCTCGGGCGGCTTGAGTTAGATCCTGTATCGGTCAGCGCCTTGAGCAACTCTTGAGCTGGAAAAGCGCTATATAAGAACGATTAAATAATAAATAAATAAATAACCTTCACGTGACCTCTTGTACTCATGTAAAAAAAGTAAAAGGTATAGGTAGTCCCAGCCCTGTGGCCGTAGGGGAGAGTGATGTTGGAGATCACACTAATCTTGGGCCAGCGTAATGAGGGTGATGTTCATCTCTCTCCCTCGCTGCTTTACCTTCCCCACCCTTAAGAGAGTAGATACTCGGTCACAGTTGAGTCAACTGGGGGTGTTGTTATTTGTCGCTTCACGTTTTGCGGTCACCCATCCAAGTGCTAACCGCACTGGACGGAGCTTAACTTGCGACACAGTAGCGAGTGCTCCAACCACTGCGCTATCCGACACCCCATACTCATGTATGATCAAATAACCCAATGTTGCATACTATGTGTTAAATAGAGCCATCCTATTGTGCGATTACCGATCTTTTGTTTGTTTTTGCAAGACCTAAAATGACCTGGACCTTCAAGATCAACGCAAAAACGGAACATAATATGAAAGATCAATCTATTATCTATAAGTAATATGAAAGATCAATCTATTATCTCTAAGTACAAGTTTGGATTTATATCTCATAGTTTCGGGTCAAGGTCACTTCAAAGTACCTATACTAACCGACTTTGGACAGCTGCTGTGACCTTTACCTTGAAGTGAGGTTGACCAAATTTACAAAGGATGTGTATCTCATTGATATCTATCAAGCACAAAAAAAATTATAAGTTCAATATGAATAACTTAGGAAAAAAAAAAGTCAAATGTGATAAACTGTCCTTTTTCACTAACATTTGTTGACCCTATCACAGGGAAATAGGTCAGTGCCGGGCCCTATGACCTTGACGTAAAATCATTTATTCACTGATCATTTAAGAGGTCTCATGGATATACACCATCATAAAAATTTTGATTGTGGTAGTTAAAATAGTTTCTAAGATATGAACCCACTTGCAAGTTTTGCACAGACGGACGGATTTTAAAAAATAATTAATGTCATTTTTGTGCTATTTAGGACTTATCACATACAAATTTGCAAAAATCTTAAAACAGTTTTTTTCCTGGGAACGTGTGGATGGATGGGGTGGGAGAAGGTGAATACATAGAACTCACACTGCTGAGCATGCGAGTCAAAAATCTGTGAACACATCATTAAAGCATTACAGAATTACAATAAATTGATATCCAGTTATATAGATGATTTACCTGATTCTTCCATTCCGTTATACTTCTTTTGTGTGTGTGGTAAAAATATTTTTAAAAACAAACCCCACAGGATCAAGATTCGTGCATAAATAAAATAATAAAATCGTCCGCGGTCAGGCAGAGAAGGGAAGCAACACTTTTGTTGTACGCTAGCTGCCTATGAACTTTACATGTGATTATTTCCCTTTAAGCTTGGGCGTTCGCTTCTTTTCGTCGTTGCAACAGTCGATCAACCAAATAACCACACTACAACTTTCTGTACGCTCCGAACATTTTAAAGTTCCATATGGAACAATATTAAAAAGGAGAGGCAGGGAGGTTGTTCTTGCTAGTGCTGATGAAGATCTCGCCGTAAGCTTCGTGTTGCCCAACAAACAGCTTTCCCTCTGCGCAACGAGCTGAAAGCAAGGAGAATACACGTTATTTTGATGTAACTGTATATGACGCTATTTAAATACTATGTGCCTCGGTGATTTTTAACTGTGAATGACAATTCTGTGATGATATCCTGGAGAAGATACGCTTATCTTACAAGGGGAGTAAGACTTATAGATAGATGGGGCGTTAAGCTACCTCTATCCGACGTTCTCTACCAAGATTCCTAAGCGATGTGAGAGACTAAATCACGGTGCTTGGTCACATAAAAATGTATATTTGTTCTTGGGTTTTAAAGTATCATTGGCTCACTTTAAGAAATGCTTTTTGCTAATCAATTGACTAGTTTAATTGGTCTCAAGAGAAGAAAAGCTAGTGGACACACAAACAATACAAATAGAATGACACCAGTCGTATGTATGTGATTTCAACTTTTATATGTTCAACACAAATTCTAACATGACTTTAATTAAATATAAATTAATAACTATAACTGTTCAAAGTGCTGGGCAATTTCTTTAGCAGTTCTTCTTCATCACTTGCTAAGCATTCGGATCCTATGTTGGGATGGTCTAATATTGTTCTGAGTAATGGTTGTCATCAGGTGCAGTTGAGAGGGACTTAGCTGCCCAGTTTTTGTGAGTGCTTGAGACTGGTGGTCACTCTGAGGGAGTCTGGTCACTCTCAGGATGATCGGGCGAGTCTTGTAGCTACGGGGTCGGAAGTGGCGAGGTAGATTCTAGATGATCTCCTTCTTTTCCACGGGAGCAAGCGTCGTGCGTTGACTCCACAAACCGTGCCAAAGCTGAACTGTAAAATCCAGAACTCGGGCTACAATATTCTATACAGATATATTGGTAGGTGGTGCCCTCTGCAAGGAGTCTATAGCATCAGACTATTCCTATCCTATCCTATCCTGTCCCGTAACCCGGAGGTTTCTAGGGGCACCACAGATGATCGTTTAACCAGCATACTCCATCTTTCTATGTCCTCAGCAGCCCTGATGGCTTCGCTCAGTGTCAAACCAGTCCATTCTCGAATGTTGTCATCCCACCTCTTTTTCGGTCTCCCTCTTCTTCTACCTCCTTGCACTGTGCCTTGCAGAATGGTCTTTGCAAGGCCTGATGATCTGGTGACGTGGCCATACCATCGGAGTTTCCGTTTCTTCATCACTGTGAGCAGTTCATCGTGTTGTCCAATGGTTTGTGTGATGGTCTGTCGGACTTCGTCGTTGGTAATGTGCTGGGTATAGGAAATGCCCAGAAGTCTTCTGGAGCACCTCATCTCCATGCTTTGTATTCTTTGTTGAAGATCTGCTGTGAAGGTCCATGCTTCGCAAGCATATAGGAAGATGGAGATGATGATAGCATCAGACACCTGCTGAGTTTCCCATATGCACACTACTATATAGGCTAAGATATATCGAGCACTAAGCACAACTTGCCAGAAACAATAATCGGTTTCTGTAAATACATATAACACGAACATACTTATACATGTCAATTAATATAATATATAAACATACAAGTACTAGAAACTACTAGTGCTAACTGACTTCTAGTGTCTGGGAATCGTGAAACCGTCTCTAGTCCATCACTTTCTTGTTGATGGCTAAGGATTATTGTTCACTTCAGTTCGCTCCTTGTTTAGACCCTCTTTGTTCCAAGCTTCGCGTGTGACTCCCCGGTTAATGTAAGGTTTACAGGGAATATACAGGAGTATCTACGTCATCGCCGACTAATCATCTCGTTCTCGCGACCACAGGAATCTTTTATCGGAATTCTCTACTCTTCTGGCCTGTTTCTGGGCCACACTATCTGTTACGTCTCAACTTCGTGTCATAGGAGAAACGCAGGGTAGTTCTTAGAGTGATATGATTCGCGCGGCAACTTAGGGTTCAAGTGACTCTGGTCAGATGTCCGAGTAAGCTAACTGACACTCTTACTAGCGAGTTCTGCTTGATGGTATTGGGAATGGGAGTGACCGTTTCAAAAATGTTAAGTTAACATCTGCGAACCGTCTCTCTAGAGAGCTGGTAAATTAACATCAAGTTTTGTTCAAAACTATCTGTTTATCTCTAAGCTGAGTTACCACATCTTTGTCGTCAACATTTCTAATATTACAAATTCTCATCTTCGTTTATAATTTATTATATAGTCTATATTATACTATATATTTATTTTCAGGCATATGTTTTTACCGGATATTACAACATCCCCCCCCCTCTCATCTCCCCCTCCACTAAAAAAATCACAAACAACACAATGAACACACACTACAATGGCGGCACATTATTGTATTCCTAAGGAGACATTACAACTCATTAACAAAGCAAAAATAAAAATCAAATCCTTGGTTGTTTCCTTCTGAATGTTAAAGTTTAAAGTATTTTTTTACATTCTGAAGTGCTCCATTCAACCTGACTCTGCCCCGAAATATTAAACTTGTTAACTTGGTTTGATTTATAACTTACACAGAAGGGCGTAGAAGCACTTGGCTGCCTGAACTCTGTTGAGGGTGGTGGGACACATACGCCTGAAAGTTGTGTACCTGCCTTCTGCGCTGTCCAGTTCACAACGCCTGTTAAAATATAACGTAAAGCGCCAATAATAGTCTAGATATCACTAGTGTAAAGTTGTGACGATTTATTCATATAAACCTATATTGTTGAGCCTAAGCGGCGAGATGGCTGCAAAGTTGCCTTATTCATACAAATAAGTGTATTTTATCCCAGAGAGAAGATGGCCTTCTATCTATAGTGTAAACTTTGGGGGAACTCCCTCCCCTTCCTCCCGCCCTGCGCCATTGACGCATAAAAATTAAAAATGACCCATCTACAATTCTTGCCAGGGGCCGAATGGCGCTTCGATTTTTGGTACCAGTGCGCCACCACAATAACAGTGCACTGTATTGGAGGCGACAAACGTGCTTTTGCTAAGGCAAGTTCAGCGATTGGCTATGAGGGCCCGGATGTTGATCTTTCAGCCAATAAGAAGTGTTGTACGATTCTTCCAAATCATAATTTGCTATCGTCTGCGCGTATGTTGTGTCCGTGCAAGGAGGATTTTGTGTTTTTCTTTGTGCCGCTTTGAAAATACCCCCCTCCCGCCCCCCCCCCCCCACCCCACCCCAAAATAAAAAAAAAAAAAAAGAAACACCTAAACTTGAGGTAGAACAGTCTAGACTGTCGTTTGCTGCTGTTAAACTACAGTCTACCGCCGCTAATCCTACGCAAGATGATTGTGTGAGCCCCGAGTCAAGTCAAAATACTCAGACATGGAACTGATCCGTATTTATACTGATTTCCGTATTTTTAAAAAGTCATTTTGTCATTTCTGAGATCGACCCAAATCCGAAGAGAAAATAGGGGGGGGGGGGGGGGGAGGGTAGGGTGAGCTTTGGCGCCTTCGCGAGTTCGGTTGTCGGGTCGTTCCGTCATGTTTCACGAAGTACTGCGACGTCATTTATCCAAACTTTGCGCGCGTTTTGATTGGTCACGATCATTGCCGATCTTTGCCGAAGCTGAAAATACTCGTTTTCGGATTCTCCGAGCGCTTGTGCAGTCGTGAAGTCGAAGCAGTCAAAATGGCGACTTACTCTTATCGAGTGTTGACGGAAAATGAAAGTGTTAAGTCCGCGAACATCGACAAGGTTGACAGTGTGAAAAACAAATGGAAAGCGCAATGGCTGTCGGAGAGAGTTGTAGTGAAATACAAGGGCAAGGAGAGATCACAGTTGATCGGCGATTCCATCGCAAAAATCGACGTGCCTGGAGAAGCCTGAAAAGACAAACTATACTCGCCTGTGAATCGCACCTTGTGCAAGAACATGAGAGGTGCTAGAGGAAAGCGCAAGATAGAGCAGGAAGCAGAACAAGACAGGATTGAAAAGGAGAGAGTCGCTTTGTCTCTGCAGAAGCAGAAGCTGGTCAGCAAGCAGGAAGCCAAGGCAAAACTTGCAGAAGCAGAAAAGACTGCCAGGGATTGCCCACTGGAGAGCTGTCCGTTCACGCAACAATGCAAGACTCCAAGCTCTCTCTGAAGCCCTCAGCCTGAACAAGAAAACCCAAAGATTCGGCAGCCACTGGACACTGGAACTCCCTGGAGATCAACCCGTGTTGTACCTCATCATGCTGCGGTTCCAGTTGATGGCCGAAGTCGTAGACCATCCCACATTGCTTTAGCTCGGAAATCATGGAGCCGCAAGGTAGCCTCTTCTAAAAAGAAGCTGCAAACTCCCTCACCCTCCACATCTGCTGTGGTCACTGCTTCGAGACGGGAAACTGTACCTCCAGTCACTGCTAATGGTGTGTCTCCGGGGTTTTGTATTCACAAGGTGGCCTCTTCTTCCGCCATGAAGGTGGTGCAGACTCCCACCAACAAAAGATCGTCATCTGTGCCCGTGAGTGAAGCTAATGTGGTGCCGGCCCCAGCAAAGAAAAGGCAGGTTTCCAGTGGTGACCTGAGGGATTTCTTCAGCAAACTTCCCAGAGTGTCAATGAAATGAAGAATAAACAGTCACAAAATGAACAGACTTTTCTATGTACAATTTATTTGGTATTTGCACACCCAGCACACAACTATTGATGGCAGAGATCAATCTAAAACACACATGTGATTTTGGGTGAGTACTTCAAAAAATTTAACTTTTGTTTTGTACTGTAGCTGTTTCAATGAACAGCCTAGAAAGTTAATTGCCCTGCTCAGATTGCACCATTTGGCTTCCTCTTTTTAAAACATTTTCCGGGGGAGCATGCCACCGGACCCCCCTAGCTTGCTTGGCGCTTCGCGCCGTCGGCTCAACGCTTCGCGCCTTCACTTTCAGTATTTTTCACAATTCCTTTGTCCCATGTCTGAATACTGATCCCTGTTCTGGTTAGAGTTTTGTTGGTAAAAAGGCTTCACAACACATGCACACTCACAATAATCTATTTTGTTTTAATTTCTGAAATAATATCTCCAGGTTATCTTTTACATGTACGTAAATTACTGCTGAAATCATGGCCCATTGAAATTTGATCTGAGGGGCCCAATGGCCCATAGCTTTATTGTGTCAGGCTGAACCCTGGTACTACTACTATGTTTGATGTGTTATTTATAACTACACCACTGTAACATTTATAAAGAAAATACCCCGCTTTACTTTTAGTCTATAACTGTATTATAGTACCTGATGAACTTTCCTTCAGGCGAGAAGACGCTGGACGCAGATGAAATTTCATCCTGGGATCCACCGGCTGCTGGAGGTGTGAGGTGCACTTCATCCGCCTCTTCGTGCAGAACGCCCAGTGATACTGACAAATCACCTGCACAGAATTACAGTGAGAAAATGATACCATCATTTTGTTTTCCGAGAAAATTGTACATGTAATGTATAAACCTTCAACTTTAACTTAATAAACTACCACCGAATAGAATAATGACTAAAATGCGCGGACGATTTGGCCATTGGAAGCAATCTAACGGTATTTGACGTTGTTCTATGTCATTATGCAAGTTGTAATTTATCTTATTGTATACGTGTATTCATTCTTTAGCTGTGCCCATGCTCATTGTATGTGTATTCTTTCTTTAGCTGTGTCCATGCTCACTGTATGTGTGTGTGTGTGTTTGTGCGTGTTTGAGCGAGGATGTGCAAGTTTCTACTATATATTATATTTTATGTTTTTTTCATATTATGACGCGATACGCCAACTCTTCACTGTCTTTTTGTGAATAAAGATTTCTTAATTTGACCGCGAAAAGCAGGTAAGAAATCTTCATTAACGGCTCCCCCCTTCTCCACCCCCCCCCCCCCCCCAAAAAAAAATAAATAAAAAGTAGTTATTCTTCTCATTATCATCATCATCAATCACCATCATCAACATCTATACCGATAAACAGGACCTTTTAGGCCTACTACATCGTTATCATCAAGTATCAACACTAACCGATCTTCGCTTCGTCTGCAGATACACCCGCGCTGCCCTCAAGACTAGGGGCCTCGCTGAGTCTCTCTGCTCCCTATCTGACTGCTGACTCGGACTCCGGCGCTTACTGCGAGACCTTACATTACATTACATTACATTACATTACATTACATTACATTACATTACATTACATTACATTACATGATTATTGCTTTAGGTCCAGCGGACTCTTCCGAGCCAAATCAGGACCGGACAACCCCTGATCCGCATCAAAGATCTGCTGAAACAACCCTAGTGGTAAAACTGAAAGCTCTCCACCAGCCAGTCACTTTACAATAAAGACATCCCACGCAGGGGACGCTGAGGCTATACTCTAATTTATCGAACCCCCGTTTACAAAAACAAAATAGAATACAAACATCATTATAAATTATCAACAAAACACATACATATAAAATGCCTACATTGCTAAATAATAACATCATAGGAAGCCCTAGTGACCACCTGGCAGAAAGCGTCCAATATTCCCAAGCTGATCCAACAGACCTCATACACAAATAAGAAGTCTTGTCCTGGAAGAGTTTTCAAGAAAAAAGATAGGTAACTGGTCTAGCGAAGAAGAAGATAGTATAGCAGATTGATAGAACAGAGCAGGAATGAGAAAGAGCAAATGAGAAAGACAGCGACAGTGGGAATTTAAAGCACTAACTTTCCAGAAAGTGGGGATACCATTTATACTGAAACCCCCCATGATTAAAATGGACACAAAAAAGTGTTTCTAATAACCTCCCCCATCTCTAGCTCTGTTCAAGCCATCACACCAACATTCCAGTCAACACTAACAACAATACGCCTGTGTCGTAACTGCGCCTACCTGGTGCTTGTGAGAGAATCCTCTTGCAAAGATCTTTGTAGAGAGCCTGGAGTTCCACTACGCAGCAGCGAAGCTTCACGTTCCAACTCCATAGACGGCACTTCTTCGATAACCTGAAAGAACGCAACATTGATATTGACAATATATTGTTCGTACATTGTCATTATGATTTTTGTTATTATTATTGTGATGTTTATTCCTTATTGATTGTAACTGTACACCACAATGTAATTTCTTGTAAAACAAGATAATAAAGTTTTTTATCTTATCTTATCTTAACTTATCTTATAGCGCTCTAGTCCTATCAAATATCTGCTCACCGCGATGACCACCGAAGCCCACAGTGCATACTTTGGTTTGCTAAAGTCAAGATTGTAAGGTAATAACTCAAGTTTACTCATGACGCACGTACGTACGTACATCTTTATGCTTACGTCATTGACCACTGAGCCATCCTTGACTTAACTAATAACAAACGTAGAAACAACTAACTTCCCAACGATCATTAAGCGCCAACAGAGTCAAAGCATGTGTGTTACTTATGGTCTGGACACTAGGTAGACACACACAAAAATCTAAAACTTCAATAAACAAACGAAAGTTAGTATAGTGATTTCTATTGCACAATGAAAGTGGGAAACGAGCAAGACGGACCTGCAGAGGCACATCCTCCAAATGTGGAAGCAAATCCCCTGCTTGTCCTGGCCTGAATCCTTCCTGTTCGTCCTCTTCTCCGGCTTCGTGAGCTCTTCGTACCCGCCTGATCCCGTCTGGACCCCGGACTGCAGAATATCACAAACGTGAACATAAAACTTGATAAAGTTCTTTTTCTTATTCGGGGTGCCAATACAAGTTTTCTTTTATTATCACTGTCGTCATCATCACCGCTCTGAGCATACAACGGCAGATGGCTAAAAGCTGTAAGATCTTATCATCACCATTATCATCATCATCATCATCATCATCATCATCATCATCATCATCATCATCATCATCATCATCATCATCATCATCATCATCATCATCACTACCATCATCATCATCACAACTACCATCACCATCAATACCATCATCATCATTACTACCATAATTCAACGAAAACTGCGCTGGAGGCAGGAAAAAGTATAGAAAATTAGGTAAGATAATGAAAATCTGCTGGCTATCGTATGTGTGCGAGACGGTGTCGCCGTACTTTGTTAATGTTCTAAACTTTAAATGTTCATGCTAGGGGGAGCTATAAACTGTCTCCTCAATTGGCCATTAGAAAAGAAATCAAAAAGGCATAAATGCAGCGCAATTCCACAAAGGAAATCCCCTATGAATACATGAGCTTTTTACTAAAGTTGGATGCGAAGATCTTCTATAGAAAAGCTGTTAATAGCACACAGCTGTATGTATGATAGAGAGGGGATATACTCGATATCTATTTGGCGAAACAAATGTGCCTTACTACTATTCTTAAAATGCCATCCTTGTTATAGCAGCAAGCTGTACTCACAACATTGCTGATACTCGTTAAAGCTATTACGTAACAATAAGTATATCGTATCAGTTTCATGCCTTTCATCTCGGAAGTTCAAAATCTAACCGTACTTCACTTTTGTTTTTTTCTTCGGCCTCCCAAACCACCACGAACTCTCCAACTCTGGTCAGTTCACTACGTCTAAGATCTCGGAATTGTTCACATCATATTTTTACATTCGTTCTATAGATGGTCTTCACTTAAAAACTTAGTCTCGCCCTTTTCTTGATTTTCCCTGCAAAGGATTGTAATAGAAAAAAGTGTGTACTCACTCAATTCGGGCATGGTCCAAATCGGAGTTTCAACATCTGAGTCGCATTCTAGAAGCCCTTCCTTGCAGTTTCTGCTCCACAGTCTCAGCAGTTGTTTGTTCTTAGCCAAGTCTAGATAAAAGGAATTAGCAATTTTATAATAAAACTAGAAGGGTAAAAGTCCATAATTATGACTCACATACTCCTTATGGACCTTGCAATATATATTTAACATGAAAATACGTGCCTGGAAAAACAAAATGAAACAGTGGCATTAAAATGCAAACACCGACTTTGATTTTTCTATGGTCTTGATCCTGTCTTCCGGCTCCAAATACACTCATGTAATATCAAATAAACTACAGCAAAGGTTGTATGAGGCAAAAATAATTTAGTTTGGGATGACCTTGACTTCAGTGACCTTGACCTTGAAAAGACCTTGACTTTTACTTCTCATGCCTGCCTGATCAAATAACCTAATGTTGTTGCGTACTACGGGTCAAATACAGCCATTCCACTGTACGATGGCCTATTTTTTTCCATGTTTTTGCAAGGACTAAAATGACCTTTACCTTCAAGATCAACGCAAACACGGAGCATAAATGAAAGAGCAATCTATCATCTTTAAATACAAAAAGTTTGAAATTTATATCTCTCATAATTTAGGGTCAATGTCACTTGAAATACCTATATTGACTTTGGACAGCTCAAGTGACCATGACCTTGGAGTGAAGTTGACCAAATGTGCAAAGGACGTGTGTCTCATTGATATATCATACATCAAAGAATCATAAATTCAATATTAACTAGAAGGACAAAGCCCATGTGACTCACATGCTCATTATAGAACTTGCAATATTTAACATGAAAATGACTGCCACGGGAAAAAAACACACAAAAAAATGAGTACTCTATTAGTGGTGACCATAAAGCAAGATTGTTAAGTATTCAAATGTGTTTTTAAACGTCATTTGTACTGCCAAAGACCCACATCAAAGTTTAATTAATATTATTATTTTGAACTTTTATGCGCTTAATCTAGATTGGCTCTAGGCGCTTACATGAGTAAAGAACAACTTTAAATATTAAACAAAATGAGGAAAACTCATTAACTATTAACAGTAACCTTATATATAAAAGTTAATGACTCCAGTCTTACTGTGAAGTTACCTTTTAAGACTTGTGTGAAAAACTGATGCGCTATCTATCTCCTGATGAAACTATGTGATGATCGTGAAATTCGATAAACTTATTAACCTGATGTGTAGATTACATTCTTCTATTGTAAATTATATGCAGAAACTGAATATTGCAAGAAAGATATTGATGCGTGAAGCATGAAGCAAATATGGATCAGCTTGTATATATTGTATTATATCATGTGTTAATCTTATTCCAAACCAATTCTTAATTATGGGATTTGAGTGAAACATATAATAGGTGTTGCTGAATAAGTACAGATCTGAAAATATCGGAATAGTACTAATACTATACTTTTTGGTTACGCCATTGCACGTTGTACGGTCCTTATCAAGCTCAATAGGCATCGTCCTACAAGCTGCTTATAAGTTTGATAAGCTGAATAGGAAATAAAACTAAAGTGTTACACGCATCACCAGAATAACGATAGGAAATGTATGGATTTTTGTTCTGCCCTAATTTCTAGTCTTTCTTTTTCTATCTTTCACTTTCACTTTGTGCTACGTTGTGGGGTTTGTGAACAAGTAAAACATATTTGTTGTGCCCTATTGTGTTGTTCTTCTTATACTTTTAATGATGCGCACGAAGTGTGCACTATATTACTGTAAAAATATGAACTGAAAAATAATAACTACAAATAAGCTTCACAAAATGTTTTCAGTGGTTGCAAGGTTGAATCTGTGTGAACTGTCGAATTTTCAAAGTGTTATCTGTTGAATTCCTAGCTTTTCTCGTCTGTTCATTCATTCTTCGCCAAATCTATCAAACTTAGTAAGTCTTCCAATTGAATCAGATCGAGCGCGTAGATCGTCGAGGTCATTCCTGACAAGAACAACGCCGATCTATCACGCCGTATTGCAGGGCGTAGCACAGAACAACTGTAACTATAAAACAAAATGAGGAAAACTTATTAACTATTAACAAGAACCTTATATATGAAAACTAATGACTCCAACACACACACACAAACACACACCCACCCACACGCAAACTATGACTTTGTAGATCTGTTTCATCGATTTCAATCGGTGGAAGGAAAATAATGAGTTTTAAGAGACGATTTAAACGACTGAATGAATTGAAGATGAATTTCCGAGAGAAACGGGCAGTTTGTTCCAGATACTAGGGCTCTGTTCAGAGAAAGCACGTTCACCATATGATTTCGTACGCACAGATGGAACTGCAATCATACGAGTGTCAGAGATTATAGATTCAATACAACAGAGATTTTGCAACCTACCTTTCGTGCCAGGCTGCTTCATCAGTTCTGCAGGCGTTGAAGGTTTTGTAGTTGGTATAACCTGGAGACCAAATACCAACAACGCCAAATTAGTAAATAATTATGTAAATGTTGTTACCAACAATTTGTTTTAGAAAAACTGAAAACTCAGTGTCACAATGAGTTGAAGTACCTCTATACCCACCAAAAAATCGTTACTAAAAGCCCATATGACTCACATGCTCCTTAGAGAACTTGCAATGTTCTACATGAAAATGAGTGCCTAGCCAAACTAAAACGATGGATACAAAAAAAAATTGCAAAGATATATTGACTTTCATCTTGCGGTGATCTTGACCTTGGATTGACCTTGACTTCTGGCTTTAAATGGACAGGTGGCCTCGTAGCGCAGTGGGTTAGTCGCCGGTTTCCAATGCCGAAGGTCGCGGGATCGATTCCCGCAAGAGGCGAACTTATGTGACTTAGGTACGAGACTATTGAGGGCACAGAGGGTTTTCTCCAGGTACTTCGGTTTCCTCCTCCCTTCAATAATCATATTTAATGCAGTCAATCAAAAATGTCAAAAATAACTAACTAGAAGGGCAAAGCCCATATGACTTGCATGCTCCTTGTGGAACATGCAATATTTAACATGAAAATTACTGTCCAGAAAAAAAATAAATAAAAATGAAACATTAAAATGCAAAGTAATACTAATACCGATTTTGATCTGTATATGCTCTTGACCTTGAGATGACCTTGACATCCGGCTCCATATACACTCATGTAATATCAAATAAACTATAGCAAAAGTTATGTTTCCTTGGGATGACCTTGACCTTGGTATGACCTTGGCTTTCATGTGAACTCTCATGCTCATGTATGTTCAAATAACCCAATATTGCACACTATAGGTTAAATAGAGCCATTCCACTGTACGACTAACTATTTTTTGTGTATGTTTTTGTTCTTGCAAGGCCTAAAATGACCTTGACCTTCAAGATCAACGCCAAAACGGAACAAATATAAAAGATCAACGCAAAAGCGGAACATATATAAAAGATCAATCTATCATCTCTAAATACAACAAGTTTGAATTTTATATCTACATAGTTTAGAGTCAAGGCTACTTCAAAGTACTTATACTAACTGACTTTGGACAGCTCCAGTGACCTTGACCTTGATGTGAGGTTGACCAATGTGCATAGGATGTATTTCTCATTTATATGTTTCATGCATCAAAGAATCGTAAGTTCAAAATTAATAACTTTTAAAAAAGTGAAATTTTGTGAAAATTTCTCATTTTTTGACTAACATTTGTTGACCCTGTGACCTTGACCTTGAAGACGTCATTCATTCACTGATCATGTATGAGGTCTCATGAATATACACCGTCTTACCAAGTTTGGTTGTGATAGTTAAAACAGGTACTAAGATATTAATCCACTTGCAAGTTTTGCACTTCCAACTGTCGGACAGCGGACGGCGGACAGACATTAACACTGTTGTTGTTTTTTAATCAGTAGTTATTTCAGCCCCGATGCTTGAATCTCGATTAGTGTAACTCAGATTCGTTTATCCTCGCAACCTGTTCAATCAGCAACAAGGCAGGAGTCCTATGAAGTTTTCTAACTTTATTCAGCGTACATCAACAACTGCATACAATTGCTCAATCGCTTTTTCCACTTTTCTTTTTCAAACACAGTGCAACACCTATATAGTTTTTTCTATAATCTAGAGAACGTTCGAACATTCTCAATTACAACCAATCACAAATAAAATTCGTCATCAAAACTATGCACTGTCTTACGTCATATAACTTAGAATCATCTCGTAGCCATCACTAGATTTATCCACACGCTTCGATCGATAGTAAACAAGCAACCCTAGAAAATTCTCCAATAATATCGAAATTAAAATTATGAACATTATACAAAGCTTCTTCTAACTACAACGCAAAATGAAATCAAAGGTAAATACACTCTGTAATTGCATGCTTTGCAAAACAAAACGATCGGATCTATCGTGCACGTCTCAAACGTAACATAACTCCCTACACAAGAAGAACTTTACTTAATTTATATCAATAACGTTGAGACGCAATGCACAAACAAAGTCCAGAATTAAAACGTGTTTCAGTCTGTCTGGATGCTGTCAATGTTTTTTCATCCGCAAGGAAACGACGCCCTCGTCCGTTGTTACGGTTGTCATAGGCCCAGGCTCAAAAACAGTGATCTCATGGGCTTTCCTGGAGTCTGTGCATCCACTATTGCTTCCTCCTTCCTGACGTTGTCAGTTCCCAGAATGCACTTGCCGGGTCTCACGGTCAAGTTAGCTTCTGGAAGGCGGTGAAACAGCTCCCTCAAGGTCATCAGATGCTCTTCCCAGGTCTGGGTGTGGACTAGCAGGCCGTCCCATTAACACACGACGTTATCCATCCCTTTGAGCATCTTCCTCATCCCTCTCTTCAGGGTAGCGCCGCTGTTGACCATGCCAAAAGGCATCCTCAGGCATTCGTACGTCCCAACAGCAGTCTTTGGTATGTCCTGTTGACGCACGGGGACTTGCCAATAACCCTTGCTGAGGTCAATCTTTGAGAAGATTTTACTTCCCGATAATTGGCGGAAGAGGTCTGCTGCAATAGGAATCGGCTCAGGGTCGAAGACGGTGATCTTGTTAACCTTCCTGTAGTCGATGCATACTCTGTTGCTTCCGTCTTTCTTCTTCACGACCACGACAAGGGACGCGTAAGGGGAACTGGACTCCCTGATGATGCTTATCTTCAGCATCTCATCGATGTCCTTCTTCAAGGATTCGCGGGCCTTAAAAGGGATTGGGTGGGTTTAGATCGAACGGGGATATCTGAAATAAGGTGGACTTCATGTTCGCCCAAAGTTGTACAGCCTGGCACATCGCTGAAGTTATGGGGAAACTCGCCCATAAGGTCCTTGAGCTCCATCTTTTGACCTTCCGTTAAGCTTGGTCCTATCTTAACATCATCGATGCCTTCTTTGCTGTGGAAGTCTCCAAGTTCCAACAGTTACTCGCTGTCAAAGCTGTCGTCGATCTCAGCTGCCGTTGCTGCGTGTATAGTTTCTGATGGCCTTTCCACGTACAACTTAAGGAGGTTGGCGTGGTAAATCTTGAAATGCTGGCGACCTTCACCTTGTAGTCGTTGATCCCCACCACGGTCTCCACTTCGTACGGGCCTTTCCACTGCATCAGCAACTTATTGTGGTCGGTAGGTAGCAGCACCAGCACTCTGTTGCCATGTTTGAACTTCCTGTTCAGTTCACAGCCCTACGATCGTAGTAGTGCTTTCCACAGTCCTGGGACTTCTTCAGGTTTTCTCTGGCTATCTCGAGAGTCTGCTCCAGCTTCTCCCGTAGCTCAAACACGTACTGGTACTGTTCTTTACCTCGGGGGTGGCTACTTCCTTCGCCCACAGTTCTTTCAGGATGTGCATCGGCCCTCGGATGGTTCTTCCGTACAACAGCTCGAACGGAGAAAAGCCGGTGGACTCCTCGGTACTTCTCTGTAGGCGAAAAGTAAGGCGTTGATGTAGCGATGTCATTGTCTGGACTGCTCGCTGCACAATTTCTTCAGGGTGGACTTCAGCAACGAGCCCGTAGCACATTGGATGGTAGGCTGTCGAGTCAAATGCCGGATGCTCAGCAGTCTGTTAACCTCCTTCATGCAGTCAAAGACGAACTCTGTCCCGAGGTCTGTCAGGATTTCTTCAGGCACTCCAAGTCTGCTGAACATGTCCACCAGCGCCTCTGCCACAGTTTCCGTGTCAATCTTTTTCAGAGGCACTGCTTCTGGGTATCGAGTATCGCATAGTCCACTAATGTCGGTACCCATCGGTGACCTTCTTCACTCAGAGGTTTTATTTCGCCGATTACGTCCAAGGCCACCCTCTTGAAAGATCGGTCGATCAAGGGCATCCTCTGCATAGGCACTGTCTTTAGGGACCCTTCCTCGAGGTATGGTCTTCTGGCAAATGTCACATGATCAGCTGAAACGACTGACGTCCGCATGAAGTCCTGGCCAGTAGAACACCGCCTGGATTCTGTCCGACGTCTTCTTAATGCCCAGGTGACCTCCCATGATGTAGTCATGCTATTTCCATAACTTGGCGCCTTAGGGGTAACGGTACCAAGACTTGACGTAGTGGTTTCCCTCCGTTGACCCTCGGGTGCTGGAAGATTCTGTACAGGATCTTGGCCTTCACCTCGAAATAGACCGTGCCACTGCCCTTGGTCACGTGGTCTTTGCGGTTCCTGTAATTGTTTAAAGTACCCTCAGCTTCCTGGAGTTATATCAGTTTGTCTCTGTCCACGATGGCGGCTTTGGAGCTGTCGGCGACCTTCAGTGGCGTAGACGTTTTGTCTCTCTTGGCCCTGGGCCCTAGTAGTGATAGCACCGACGATCTCGGTTCGGCAGGGTTAAGCCGAGTAGCCACATTATCCCGTTGCAACTCTGTAAAGTCTCCTTCGGGAAACGGCAGTGGGATCCTCCTCCTCCACAACTTCGACGCGTTGGGTTGAGGCAGGACTCCATTCTGAATCGCGTCGTCGGTCGTCTCGCGCCGTCGATATTCCGATCATCAAATCGTATAGCGGCTTCTTCAGGCAAACCGCTTCTACTTCGCCTTTGTAGAGACTAAGGAGTACTGGCTTGAATCTTCGCCACTCGCGCTTTCACACATTTGCTGTCGGCCATGACTGTCCATTTAGGATCGCCAGTGAACTGTTTTTTAACGATTAGATCTTCTCTGACGATGACCCCTCTGCAGCCTGAGTCTCTTAGGACAGTCACTTCATGATTTCCGACGCGTCCCTTGGAAACAGGCATGTTCTGGACGGTCACAGCTGCGCTGGCGACGACGGTGATGGATTTTCCGTTGGCAAGGGGAAGTTGGCCATCGGTCATGCACTCTTGCACGTCCGCAGGAGTAGCTGTGCGCTCGGTCTCACTCGGAAGAATGACGCTCCCGCAGCACACTTGATGGTCAGATCTACTAGTTTGCCGTCGATTGGAGAAACGCCTCTGTCGGTTGACCGCCGCTGCATTGTCCGTATTGCTCTGCTGTCCGCTACTTTTGTTTCTCTGGTGTTTAGACATTCTCATAACGTGTTATTCGGATTTGGTTAGATTGGAATACAGTTTCACTGTGTTACGTTGGAGACGCGTGCGATGGTACATGTAGGTTTACGTGTGAAATGCGCACAATAATAGGCTTGCGTGTGTGACGCGCGCGATAGATCAGATCGTTTTGTTTTGCTAAGCATGCAGTAATAGAGTGTATTCATCTTTGATTTGATTTTGCGTTGTTAGAAGAAGCTTTGTATAACGTTGATAATTTTAGTTGCTCGATATTATTTGAGAATTTTCTCGAGTTAGTTGTTTACTATCAATCGAAGCGTATGGATAGTTCTAGTGGTAACCATGGAAGCTTCCATTCCAAATAAGGTTTTATGACGTGAGACAGTGATGATGAAATTACTTCTGATTGGTTGAGGTGTGTCACGTTGGGGGTATTCTCGCTCTTTCTCAGTTTCTGGAGTTTAGAGAGACTGTAGAGACTGTATATATATAAAGTGCCGCACTGTTTCAAAAGGTGGTTTTTTGGAGAGATTTGAAAGTAGAGAGAGCTGTTGTATTAGAGTTGAGAAAGTTGTAAAAAGTGGAAAGTTCAAAGTTGAGAATTGTAGAGTGGAAAAAGCGATTGAACGATGGTATGCAGTTGTTGATGTGTGCTGAATAAAAGTGGAAAACTTCATACGACGACTCCTGACTTGATGATTGAACGGGTTGCGTGGATAAACGAATCTGAGTTACACCTATCAGGATTTCATGCATCGGGGCTGAATCAACTACTGATAGAGAAAACACCAACATCAATTGAGTGTAACACACTGTTTGAGAACTCAACACTAACTGGTCTAGTGTTCAGGCTGTCTGGATCTTTCTCTAACTCTACATACTACACCTATCCTATCCTATCCTGTCCCATAACCCGAAGGTCGTAGGGGCACCACAGATGATCGCTTAACCAGCATACTCCATCTTTCTCTGTCCTCAGCAGCCCTCATGGCTTCGCTCAGTGTCAAACCAGTCCATTCTCGAATGTTGTCCTCCCACCTCTTTTTCGGTCTCCCCCTTCTTCTACCTCCTTGCACTGTGCCTTGCAGAATGGTCTTTGCAAGGCCTGATGATCTGGTGACGTGGCCATACCATCGGAGTTTCCGTTTCTTCACCACTGTGAGCAGGTCATCGTGTTGTCCAATGGCTTGTGTGATGGTCTGTCGGACTTCAATGTTGGTGATGTGTTGGGTATAGGAAATGCACAGAAGTCTTCTGTAGCACCTCATCTCCATGCTTTGTATTCTTCGTTGGAGATCTGCTGTGAGGGTCCATGCTTCGCAAGCATATAGGAAGATGGAGATGACCAGAGAGCGCAGAAGTCTTACTTTGGAATGTAGACTGATGGTTCTGTCTTTCCAAATGGGCTTCAACCTTGTCAGGGCAGCAGTTGTTTGTGCGATCCTGGAGAGGACTTCCTGTCGAGACCATTGTCTGACACAATGGCTCCTAAATATTTGAAGCTGTGCACTGTGTTGAGGGATTGGCCTTGTACTTTGATGTCCGTGTTGATGCCATTGGTGTTGTTGGTCATCATTTTGGTCTTCTCTGCACTTATTTCCATTCCATAAGCTCTGGAGGTGGTGTCAAGCCTCTGTACAAGCTGTTCAAGTTCTTGTTCCTCTCCAGCCAATCCATCAATATCATCCGCAAAACGAAGATTGGAGATTGCTCTGCCCCCTATGCTGACTGTGCCTTCGTGATCTGCAAGAGCATCTGACATGATGCGCTCTAGGAAGATGTTGAAGAGTGTTGGAGAGAGTAGGCATCCTTGACGCACACCGATTGTTGTTCTGAACCAGTTCCCGATGACGCTGTTATGGAGGACTGCACTGGTAGCCTTGTCATACAGGCTTTTGATGACTTCTATAATTTTAGGGCTGATGTTGTAAACTTTCATGGTTGCCCATAGAGCTGCATGCCAGACTCGGTCAAATGCCTTCTTGAAGTCTATGAACACATGATATAGATGTTGTTGGTGCTGTAGGTATTTCTCACAGATTATTCTGAGGTTGAAAATCTGTTCAGTGGTACTTCGCCCTGCCATGAATCCTGCTTGTTCTTCAGCTATGATTTGTTCAGCTTGTGGTTTCAACCTGTTGAGTATTATTTTCAGGAGGACCTTGCTGGGATGGCTGATGAGGCTGATGGTGCGGTAATTTTCACACTCCTGAAGGTTACCTTTTTTGGGAAGAGTGATGACAAGCGACTGGGTCCATGGTGTAGGCCATTCCCCACTCTGCCAGATCTTGTTACAGATAATGGTGAGAGCATCAGTCATCGCTTCTCCTCCTGCTTGTAGCAGTTCCGCTGGTATGTTGTCCACTCCCGCTGACTTCCCTTTCTTCAGCGATTGCACTGCTGCCTCAACTTCTTCCCGGAGAATTGGGAGGATTTCTTCTTCTTCTCTGCTCTCGGGACATGCTAGAACTGATGGGTCTCCATTTGGTGTATGGTTGTAAAGGTCAGAGCAGTACTCTGTCCATCTGTCCAAGACTTCTTGTTCTTCTGTAAGGCAAATGCCAGACTTGCTTTGGATAGTGGAGACTTTGGGCTGTTTAACACTTGTCAGCCGCTTCACAGTCTGGTAGGCCTTCTTGCTGTTGTTCTTGTTCAGATTGTTCTCTATTTCCTGGCATTGATCTTCTATCCAGTTCTCCTTTGCTGTGCGCATGCCTTTTCGGATGTCATTGTTGATTTTTCGGTAGACATCAGCTCCCTGTGAGGTGTTCTTTTTCTTTTTTAACTCTCTTCGTTTATCACACAGATCCAAAAGTTCAGGTGTGATCCACGGCTTCTTCTTTGGTCGGTGCTTGCCAAGGATCTCAGTGGCGGCATCTGTTACAGCTGAGTTGAAGGTATTGGTCATGGTGTTGACATCTACTTCGCCTGCCCCCAAAATAAGCAGTGGTGCAAATTTCCCTCCAATTGTGGTCCCCCCCCGCTGAAATATTTTTTTTTTGCCACCAGTCCCGGGTCCTGTTTTGGCAGTTTGTCCAGGTCGAACTTCAGCCTAGTGCACTTTGCTGTATTTACTCTCTTCAAATGGAGCCGGAAAGACATCATCATCACATACTACACAACGTCCACAATATGACTCGCCCATTTTACATGGTGTCTAGAAGTGCGTGATCAAAACTGTGTTATTGAGACGCTGCTTTTATTTGTTATAGTACTAAGTAGTGTTTTTCATTATTTATTTTTTCTCTGTGGCTGCCACAAAAGATACCTAGTCGTGTGACGTCATATCTTACGCAAGGACGTTTATGGTGTCGCAATCATAAGCTGACGTTGTTCGGGCTTTAAAAAGGAATTACAATAAAAAAACTAAAATAATTTCTTTTTTTTATAAATGGTTGAGCAGCAGCCCACTAGACGTTTTACAGCCAATGTTCCACCACCCTCAAAACTTGAATTTTCCACGGAGTGTTTGGAGAAAAACTGGGAACGGTTTCAGCGTCAGTGGCAGCACTATAAAAAAGCCACAAAGAGGTTCCAGACTACCAATGTGCGGTGTTTCTTGCCTGCATCGGCGAAGAAGGTCAAGAGATTTTCGAAGGGTTACGCTTTGCTGATGATAAAGACAAGAATGATATCGCTACTGTAGAAGAGAAGATCAAGGAATTCTGTTCCGGCACTACCAACGAAGTATACGAATCGTACAAGTTTTATGCCAGACAACAAGCAGAAGGTGAGAACATTGATACATATGTAGCCGCTCTACGGAAGATGTCCAAGTCCTGCAACTTTCATGATGTTGACAGGAGGATCCGTGACCGCGTAGTGATCGGGATCCGCGATGACAGCGTACGGGAGAAGTTGCTTGAACATAAGAAACTGTCACTGCATCAAGCAATAGACATCTGTCGTGCCAGTGAAATGTCTAAAGCACAGACAAAAACAATGACAGCAAGCGCTGAAACAAATACCGCCAATGTCAGCAAGGTGAAGAAATATGACCGTGGCAGCAAGCCTGCACATGAACGACATCTCAACAGTAAGGCTGACATGAAGCCCCAAAACAATCGACGGCCAAATCCAAAGCGCTACAACAAGCCCAATGACGATGGCAAAATGTTTCCGTTGTGGAAGAGCTCCACGACATCAACGTAAAGATTGTCCAGCCAGATGCACTGAATGTAACCTATCCTATCCTATCCTGTCTCGTAACCCGGAGGTCGTAGGGGCACCACAGATGATCGTTTAACCAGCATACTCCATCTTTCTCTGTCTTCAGCAGCCCTGATGGCTTCGCTCAGTGTCAAACCAGTCCATTCTCGAATGTTGTCCTCCCACCTCTTTTTCGGTCTCCCTCTTCTTCTACCTCCTTGCACTGTGCCTTGCAGAATGGTCTTTGCAAGGCCTGATGATCTGGTGACGTGGCCATACTATCGGAGTTTCCGTTTCTTCACCACTAAGAGCAGGTCATCGTGTTGTCCAATAGCTTGTGTGATGGTCTGTAGGACTTCGTCGTTGGTGAAGTGCTGGGGTATAGGAAATGCCCAGAAGTCTTCTGTAGCACCTCATCTCCATGCTTTGTATTCTTCGTTATAGATCTGCTGTGAGGGTCCATGCTTTGCAAGCATATAGGAAGTTGGAGATGACAAGGGAGCGCAGCAGTCTTACTTTGGAATGTAGACTGATGGTCCTGTCTTTCCAAATGGGCTTCAACCTTGTCAGGGCAGCAGTACTTAATGTAACAAATGTTACAAATTAGGGCACTATGCTTCTGCCTGCAGGTCTTCAGTAAATGAACTGACAGATGAACCTGAAGAAATTAACTTCCACGAAGAAGATTTTTACGAAGACGATCATGGAAGCGACGACGTCGGTATTCTTACCAGCATTGAGAGCGTGTCCGTCGCTCCATGGAAAATCCCCATACAAGTAGAAGGCAAGCAATGCACCTTCAAGATATACACTGGTGCAGATGTAACAGTCATGCCCAATAAGATGGTTCCGATCCAAAGTCAAACGTCCACTATGCAGCCGATGCATTGTCCCAAGCACCCTGCAGTACAGCGACTGAAGACGACCACATGTTTGAAGAAAACGTCAACCCCATGGTACATCAGGTCATCGCCAATGTCCGAGCTCGAGAGCCGAGACTTGAACGGATAAAGAAGCACCAAAAGGAAGACCAGGTCTGTCAACAGATCGCTAGATACTGCAAAACCGAATGGCCAGAAGCCTGCCCCAAAGATCCCAGACTCAAATCATACTGGTCTGCGCGCTTCGATATCACGCTGGACAACGACCTACTTCTGTATGGGCCGAGACTGATCGTTCCAGAGAGACTGAGGGCCGACATCCTACAGTACATTCACAATGGACATCAGGGCATTGTAAAGTGTAGGGCTCGAGCAAGAGAAAGTGTCTGGTGGCCAGGTATGTCTACACAGATAGAAACAATGGTGGATAAATGTCCTACCTGTGTTAGAGAAATAAAAGTGCCGCCTGAACCACTGGTCCCGACAGAAACACCAGACTATCCATGGCACAAAGTGGCCATGGATTTATTCCAACTGAACAAACAGCAGTACCTGATCGTCATCGACTACTATTCCAGGTACATTGATGTTACGTTGAAACGCGAACGAAAGTATGTCGGAAGCGTGTACGATAGATCTAATCGTTTCGTTTTGCAAAGTATTCAATAATGGAGTTTATTTACCTTTGATTTGAGTTTGCATTGTTGTTAGGAGAGGCTTTGTATAACGTTGATAATTTTCGTTAGTCGATATTGTTGGAGAATCTTCTGGATCCGTTTGTTTACTAGCAATCGAAGCTTCTTGATGGACGTAGATAATGGAGAACATTCTTTTGACATGTATGACGTAAGTCAGTGATGACGATCTTTTATTCGATTGGTGGCAGTGCGTCATTTCTACGGTATTCGAAATTCTTCCGGAAAAGAGAGAGGTTATTTAATCGTGTGCCGAGTTGCTGTTGAGAGAGAGTAAAGTTGTTGATAGTGATTTGGAGAGTTGCTGTGAAAGTCGTTGAGTTGAATTGAGAATTGTATGCAGTTGTTGATGTGTGCTGAATAAAAGTGGAAAACTCCATACGTCGACTTTGTGACTTGTATGCTGATTGAGCAGGCTGTGTGAATAAACGAATCTGAGTTACACCCTATCAGGAATTCAGCATTGGGGCTGAATCAAATACTGATAGAAAACACCATCATCGAACTGAGTGTAACATTTTGGGGGTCAAGCCGCGATTCACGCCATAGCCAAGGGTTCAACTGCTACAACAAGCGAGTCAACGTTACGAGAGGCAGTCATCGAGGGTAGCCGCCAACGAGTTGCGTCGAGAGGGGCCAACATACTGGGACTACATCACCGATAGGTTCGGGTTGACTGCAAGGGCGTGTAGTCGCCGAAGAGTTGCTTCGTGAGCGAACAACAGAGCGGGACTACGTGGCTGCCGTAAGACTACGTCGAGGGACAGTTTCGGAGCTACATCGCCAGTGTTACAGAGAGCGGCGAGCGGACGTCGCGTCTACTTCAGCACAGGAGCGTATACATCAACACCAGCGTGGTGCAGCGTCGCATACGACGAGGACAGCGGGGCCTGCGTCAGCAAAGGCGACTAGTGACAAGCATCAGCGCTACTGCAGAAAGCGTGCTGTTCTAGAACAGTCTAGAAAGGTACAGCACAGTCAAGAACTTTCCAGAAAAAAAAAGAACTCTACAGTCAAGAACTTTCTAGAAGAAGAACCTTCCAGAAAAGAACTTTCTAGAAAAGAACTTTCTTTAAAAGAACTTTCCAGAAGCATCAAGATGGCTGACTTCTGGCAGAAAGGGGTTGAACTAAATCTAAAAGGCAAACAGCTGACGGAGTACGTCAAATGCCAGTAGAGAATATTGCGTGAAGAAAGAGAAGAACAGCGACGGCGCGAAGAACGAGAATTAGAAGAGCAGCGTCGCCGTGAAGAAAGAGAATTGGAAGAGAAGCGTCTAGAAAAAGAAATAGAGTTAGAACAGAAGCGTCTAGAAATTGAACAGCAACGTCAAGAGAGAGAAGAGCAGCGTCGCCGTGAAGAAAGAGAGTTCGAGCTGAAGCGTCTTGAAGGTGAGCGTCAGTACCAGTTAGAGTTGGCGCGTATCCAAAACAATCAGCATGCGCCACAAGTCACCAACGACCATACGGCTCCTAAATTGCCAGCTTTCGTCGACGGAAAGGACCAGATCGACAGCTATCTGGCGAGATTCGAAAGGTTCGCCGAAAGCTCTAACTGGCAACCTCAAGACTGGGCAATTCGACTGAGTGCACTTCTGACGGGGCAAGCTCTCGAAGTTTACACCAGACTGTCGAACGATGACGCCAAAAACTACGACGTCTTGAAAGAGGCCCTGTTGCAGTGCTACAACTTTACAGAAAAGGGCTACCGTCAACGCTTTCGTGAATGCCGGCCTTTGTCAGACGAGACACCAAAGCAATTTGTGGAGCGCCTGTCATCATACCTACACAAGTGGGTGGAATTATCAGGCAAAGGGAAGACTTACGAGAGTCTCCATGAGCTGATCGTGAGGGAACAATTACTCAACGCCTGCCCTAAGGACCTCGCGATCCACTTGGAAATACAAAAGTTGCAGACGCTAAAAGACGTTGCTGAGGCTGCTGAAAGATATCTCATCGCTCATGAGAAAACGTTGGGGCCACCCAGCGCGACGGAACACTTTCAGAAGACGGCAAGCCATGGGAACCAGATCCAGGGGAGCCAGACGAGCCAGAGACACACTGACTCCACGCCTCCTCCCAGGGAAGGGCATTCAAGAGGCTGTTTCACCTGCAACGCTACAGACCACAGAGCGGCTAATTGTCCTCAAAACAAGTAGCGGACAGCGGAGCAGTACGGACAACGCAGCGGCGGGCAACCGGCAGAGGCGGTTCTCCAATCAACGGCAAACCAGTAGATCTGACCATCAAGTGTGCGGCGGGAGCGTCATTCTTCCGAGTGAGACCAAGCGCACAGCTACTCCTGCGGACGTGCAAGAGTGCATGACCGATGGCCAACTTCTCCTTGCCAACGGAAAATCCATCCCCGTCGTCGCCAGCGAAGCTGTGACCGTCCAGAACATGCCTGTTTCAAAGGGACGCGTCGGAAATCATGAAGTGACTGTTTTAAGAGACTCTGGCTGTAGTGGGGTCATCGTCAGAGAAGACCTAATCGCTAAAGAACAGTTCACTGGCGATTCAAAATGGACACTTATGGCCGACAGCAAATGTGTGAGAGCGCCAGTTGCGAAGATTCATGTCAACACCCCTTTCTACATAGGCGAAGTCGAAGCGGTTTGCCTGAAGAAGCCGCTGTATGATTTGATGATCGGGAATATCGACGGCGCGAGACGACCCGACGACCCCGATCCAGAGTGGAGTCCTGCCTCAACCCAACGCGTCGAAGTTGTGGAGGAGGATCCATTGCCGTTTCCCGATGGAGACCTTACAGAGCTGCTACGGGACAGTGTGGTTACTCCGGCTCAGCCCTGCCGACCAGAGATCGTCAGTGCTGTTACTACCAGGGCCCAGGCCAAGAGAGACAAGATGTCTACGCCACTGAAGGTCGCCGACAACTCCAAAGCTGCCATCGTGGACAGAGATAAGCTGATCCAGCTCCAGGAAGCTGATAGCACTTTAAACAAGTACAGGAACCGCCAAGACCACGTGACCAAAGGCAGTGGTACGGTCTATTTTGAGGTGAAGGCCAAGATCCTGTATCGAATCTTCCAGCACCCGAGGGTCAACGGAGGGAAACCACTACGTCAAGTCTTGGTACCGTTACCCCTAAGGCGCCAGGTGATGGAAGTAGCGCATGACTCAATCATGGGAGGTCACCTGGGTATCAAGAAGACGTCGGATAGAATCCAGGCGGTGTTCTACTGGCCAAAACTTCATGCGGACGTCAGCCGTTTCTGCCGATCGTGTGACATTTGCCAGAAGACCATACCTCGAGGAAGGGTCCTGAAAGTGCCTATGCAGAGGATGCCCTTGATCGACCGACCTTTCAAGAGGGTGGCCTTAGACTTAATCGGCGAAATAAGACCTCCGAGTGAAGAAGGTCATCGGTGGGTACTGACTTTAGTGGACTATGCGACTCGGTACCCAGAAGCAGTGCCACTGAAGAAGATTGACACTGAAACTGTAGCAGAGGCACTGGTGGACATGTTCAGTAGACTTGGAGTGCCTGAAGAAATTCTGACAGACCTCGGGACGCAGTTCGTCTCTGACTGCATGAAGGAGGTCAACAGACTGCTGAGCATCCGGCATTTGACTACGACACCCTACCATCCAATGTGCAACGGGCTTGTCGAGAAGTTCAATGCTACGCTGAAGTCCACCCTGAAGAAACTGTGCAACGAGCAGCCCAGACAATGGCATCGCTACATCAACGCCTTACTTTTCGCCTACAGAGAAGTACCGCAGGAGTCCACCGGCGTTTCTCCGTTCGAGCTGCTGTACGGAAGAACCATCCGAGGGCCGATGCACATCCTAAAAGAACTGTGGACGAAAGAAGTAGAGACCCCAGAGGTGAAGAACAGCTACCAGTACGTGTTTGAGCTACGGGAGAAGCTGGAGCAGACTCTCGAGATAGCCAGAGAAAACCTGAAGAAGTCCCAGGACTGTGGAAAGCACTACTATGACCGTAGGGCTGTGAACAGGAAGTTTAAACCTGGCAACAAAGTGCTGGTGCTGCTACCCTACTGATCACAATAAGTTGCTGATGCAGTGGAAAGGCCCGTACGAAGTGGAGACCGTGGTGGGGATCAACGACTACAAGGTGAAGGTCGGCCAGCATTCCAAGATATACCACGCCAACCTCCTGAAGCTGTACGTGGAAAGGCCATCACAGATTGTGCATGCAGCAACAGCAACTGAGATCGACAATAGCTTTGACAGCGAGGAACTGTTGGAACTGGGAGACTTCCACAGCAAAGAAGGCATCGATGATGTTAAGCTAGGACCAAGCTTGACGGAAGGTCAAAAGATGGAGCTCAAGGACCTTATAGGCGAGTTTCCCCACAACTTCAGCGATGTCCCTGGCTCTACAACTTTGGTCGAACACGAAGTCCACCTCACTTCAAATATACCCGTTCGATCCAAGCCCTTCCCGATCCCTTTCAAGGCCCGCGAATCCTTGAAGAAAGACATCGATGAGATGCTGAAGATGGGCATCATCAGGGAGTCCAGTTCCCCCTACGCGTCCCCTGTCGTGGTCGTGAAGAAGAAGGACGGGAGCAACAGAGTATGCATCGACTACAGGAAGGTCAATAAGATCACCATCTTCGACCCTGAGCCGATGCCTACCGCAGCAGACCTCTTCCGCCAACTATCGGGAAGTAAAATATTCTCAAAGATTGACCTCGCAAGGGTTATTGGCAAGTCCCCGTGCGTCAACAGGACATACCAAAGACTGCTTTCATAACTCCTGATGGGACGTACGAGTGCCTAAGGATGCCCTTTGGCATGGTCAACAGCGGAGCTACCCTAAAGAGAGGAATGAGGAAGATGCTTAATGGGATGGACAACGTCGTGTGTTACTGGGACGACCTGCTGGTCCACACTCGCACCTGGGAAGAGCATCTGCAGACCTTGAGGGAGCTGTTTCACCGTCTCACAGAAGCCAACCTGACCGTGAGACCCAGTAAGTGCATTCTGGGGACTGACAACGTAGACTTTATCGGCCATTCGCTGAAAGAAGGACAAAAGGGGCTTCTACTAGAAAACGTCACCAAGATTCTGAACGCTCCACGTCCCCAAACCAAGAAGCAGGTGCGATCTTTCCTGGGGTTGGCTGGATACTACAGGGAGTTTGTACCAAACTACTCCGCCATCACAGCACCCTTGTCGGACCTGGTGCGGAAAGGCTGTCCAAACCAAGTGCAGTGGGGACCGTCTCAGGAGAAGGCATACCAGACTGTGCGCGACCTCCTTTCGAAGGATCCGGTGCTACGACTGCCTGACACTTCCAAAGAATTCGTCTTAAGAACAGACGCAGCGGACGAAGGCATCGGCGCCATACTGATGCAAGAACACGAAGGGAAACTATTTCCGGTCAGTTACGCCAGCAAGAAGCTGTCCAGGGCTGAGAAAAATTACTCGACCATGGAGAAAGAGTGCCTTGCCATCATATGGGGAATCCGGAAGTTCGAACTGTACCTTCAAGGAGTGAAGTTCGTGCTACAGACTGATCACAAGCCGCTAACTTACTTGAACTCTGCCAAGTTTGTGAACAGTCGGATCATGAGATGGGCTATGTACTTGCAGAACTTTAACATGCGAGTAGAATCTATCAAAGGATCGGACAATGTTGGTGCGGACTTCCTCAGCAGAGTGTGTGAGTAAAGAACATTGACTGTGTGGATGAACTGTGAACATTGACAATATCCAGATAGACTTGAAGATGAAAACCATTGACTCTGTGTAGATAAGCTGAGCGCAATTACAGTATTCAGAAAGTCTTAAATTAGTTTCAATTGTGGACATTGTTTGTGCATTACGTTTCAACGTTGTTGAAAGAAATTGGGTACATTTCTTCTTGAGTGGGGGGTTATGTTACGTTGAAACGCGAACGAAAGTATGTCGGAAGCGTGTACGATAGATCTAATCGTTTCGTTTTGCAAAGTATTCAATAATGGAGTTTATTTACCTTTGATTTGAGTTTGCATTGTTGTTAGGAGAGGCTTTGTATAACGTTGATAATTTTCGTTAGTCGATATTGTTGGAGAATCTTCTGGATCCGTTTGTTTACTAGCAATCGAAGCTTCTTGATGGACGTAGATAATGGAGAACATTCTTTTGACATGTATGACGTAAGTCAGTGATGACGATCTTTTATTCGATTGGTGGCAGTGCGTCATTTCTACGGTATTCGAAATTCTTCCGGAAAAGAGAGAGGTTATTTAATTGTGTGCCGAGTTGCTGTTGAGAGAGAGTAAAGTTGTTGATAGTGATTTGGAGAGTTGCTGTGAAAGTCGTTGAGTTGAATTGAGAATTGTATGCAGTTGTTGATGTGTGCTGAATAAAAGTGGAAAACTCCATACGTCGACTTTGTGACTTGTATGCTGATTGAGCAGGCTGTGTGAATAAACGAATCTGAGTTACACCCTATCAGGAATTCAGCATTGGGGCTGAATCAAATACTGATAGAAAACACCATCATCGAACTGAGTGTAACAATTGAGCTGGCCTATCTTACCGTCATTGACCATTTGAAAGGCATTTTTGGACGTCACCGGCCGTCACGGCATCCCTGAGGTCGCCGTATCTGATAATGGTCCCCAGTTTTCAAGTCGGCAGTTCAAAGCCTTTGCGAAGAATTATGGATTTACACACCAAACTAGCAGCCCTTACTACCCACAAGCAAACGGGGAAGCAGAGAGAGCAGTGCAAACTGTCAAGGCGCTTTTGAAGAAAGCAGAGGATCCCTACCTTGCCTTGCTCACTTACAGGTCAACACCGCTGCAGAATGGATCAAGCCCTGCTGAACTGCTCATGGATCGTAAACTGCGGACTACTCTTCCGGCACTGAAAACCCATTACATTCCCAGAGCTGAGATGGAAAACTTTATTAAGAAAGACAATATGATCAAAGCCAAGCAGAAGATAGTCTTTGATCGAGCTCATCGTGCCAGACCTGCAGTAGAGCTCCATCCTGAACAGCCAGTCATTGTCAATCCAGGCCGAAGAGAAGGGATAATCATAAAATCCCTAGGCAACAGGTCCTATGAAGTCAACATCAACGCTGACCGGCAGCGAAGAAACCGCCGACAGCTCATCCAGAACAACGAGAGACCAAGAACCAGAGCTCCAGTTCCCGGATCAGATGGCAACATCCTCCCAAGATCAGTGAATTGTGAACAAGATCAGCCAGAAAAACAGTCACTGGCAGATGAATCTCGTACATCCACTCAGAACACCAATTATGTGACCAGAAGTGGCAGAGTAGTCAAAAAGCCTAAAAGACTTGATTTGTAAAATAGGATCACATAGACATGTTGATTCAAATTCTGACTTCTATGTTTTATAAAGTTTAATAGTTTTAAAATTGCAATAGGTGTTGTACATCTCAAGAAAAGGGGGTGTGGTGTTTAGACAATCCCATAATGTGTTATTCCTATTTCATTAGATTGGAATATAGTTTCACTGTTTGAGAACTCAACCCTAACTGGTCTAGTGTTCAGGCTGTCTGGATCTTCCTCTAATTCAACATACTACACAACGTCCACAATATGACTAGCCAATGAAGACATTTAGCAGCTATGTGGTCGGTAGCGTTGCAGGTGAAACAGCCTCTTGAATGCCCTTCCCTGGGAAATGGCGTGGAGTCCGTGTGTCTCTGGCTCGTCTGACTCCCCTGGTTCTGGTTCCCATGGTTTCCAATCTTCTAAAAATGTTTCGCCGCCTTGGGTGGCCCTAGGGTCTTCCCGTAAGCAATGAGATATCTTTCAGCAGCCTCAGCAACGTCTTTTAGCGTCTGCAACTTTTGTATTTCCAAGTGGGTCGCCAGGTCCTTGTGACAGGCATTGAGAAATTGCTCCTTCACGATCAGGTCATGGAGACTGTCCGAAGACTTCTCTTCACCTGACAATTCCACCCACTTGTGTAAGTATAACGGCAGGCGCTCCACAAATTGATTTGGTGTCTCATCTGACAAAGGACGGCATTCGCGGAAGCGTTTACGTATCCCGTCTATGTAAAGTTGTAGGAATGCAATAGGGCTTTTTTCATGATATTGTAGTCTTTGGCGACAGTGTTCGACAGTCTGGTGTAGACGTCGAGCGCCTTCCCTGTCAGTAGGGCGCTGAGTATGATCGCCCAGTCTTGACGTTGTCATTTAGCGCTTTTGGCGAACCTTTCGAACCTTGCCAGATAACTGTCGAACTGGTCCTTCCCGTCGACGAACGCTGACAATTTTGGAGCCTGGTAGTCGCTGATAACGTGTGGCGCATGCTGATTATTTTGGATACGCGCCATTTCTAGCTGGAACTGACGCTCAGCTTCCCTTTCTTCACACCTGCGTTGCTCTTCTTTTTCTTGCCGCTGCTGTTCAATTTCTCTTTATTCACGCCTGCGTTGATCTTCTTTTTTTGCCGCTGCTGTTCAATTTCTCTTTCTTCACGCCAACGTTGCTCTTCTCTTTCTAGACGCTGTTCTTCTCTTTCAAGACGCTTCTGTTCTAATTCTATTTCTACTCAGCGACGCTGTTCTTCTAATTCTCTTTCTTCACGCCGACGTTGCTCTTCCAGTACTCTTTCTTGTATTCTCTCCTGAACTCCGTCAGCTGCTTGCCTTTTAGATTCAGTTCAAGTCCTTTCTGCCAGAGGTCAGCCATCCTGATGCTTTTCTGGAAAGTTCTTGATCATGCTGCACCATTCTAGACTGTTCTAGAACAGCACGCTTTCTGCAATAGCGCTGATGCTTGTCCCTAGTCGCCTTCGCTGACGCAGGCCCCGCTGTCCTCGTCGTATGCGACGCTGCACCACGCTGGTGTTGAGGTATACGCTCCTGTGCTGAAGTAGTCGCTCTCTGTAATACTGGCGATGTAGCTCCGAGACTGTCCCTCGACGTAGTCTTGCGGCAGCCACGTAGTCCCGGTCTGTTGTTCTCTCACGAAGCAACTCTTCGGCGATTACACGCCCTTGCAGTCAACTCGAATCTATCGGGGATGTAGTCCCAGTATGTTGGCCCCTCTCGATGCAACTCGTTGGCGGCTACCCTCGATGTCTGCCTCTCGTAACGTTGACTCGCTTGTTGTAGCAGTTGAACCCTTGGAAAATCTGATTTTGGGCTGTGATAAGTAGCGCCATAGCGTAGATCACGGCTTCACCCCCAAAATGTAACACTATTGTTTTTTTATCAGTAGCTGATTGAAGCACCGATGCTTGAATCCTGATAAGCGTAACTCAGATTAGTTTATCCACGCAACCTGTTTAATCAGCAACAAGGCAGGAGTCATCATATGAAGTTTTCCAACTTTATTCAGCGTATATCAACAACTGCATACAATCGCTCAATCGCTTTTTCCACTTTTCTTTTTCAAACACAGTGCATCACCTATATAGTTTTTCTGTAATCTAGAGAACGTTCGAACATTCCAGCGTGACACAATTACAATCAATCACAAATAAAATTCGTCAAAACTATGCACTGTCTTACGTCATCTCGTAGCCATCACTAGATTTATCCACACGCTTCGATCGATAGTACACAAGCAACCCTGGAAAATTCTCCAATAATATCGACCAACGAAAATTATCCACATTATACAACAGGGGCGGATCTGGGGGGGGGGGGGGTGCCACGGGTGCACGTGCACCCCCCCACGGACGACAAAAAAAAAAAAAAAGAAGAAGAAGAAGAAGAAGGAAAAGAAGGAGAAAGAAGAGGAAGGAGAAAAAGAAGAGGAAGAAGAATATTCAGAATATCCATAACATTCATAATAATAATCATGCTAATAATCATGCTAATCATCATCATCATCATCAGCAGCAGCAGCAGCATAATGATAATAATAATAATAATAATAATAATAATAATAATAATAATAATAATAATAATAATAATAATAATAATAATAATAAAAAGAAGAAGAAGAAGAAGAAGAAGAAGAATAGAGGACAATAATAATAATAATAATAATAATAATAATAATAATAATAATAATAATAATAATAATAATAATAATAATAATAAAGGACAATAATAATAATAATAATAATAAGAAGAAGAAGAAGTTGTTTAATGTATTTAAAGTCTTTCCACCAAAGTGATACAATAATAATTTATTTAAAGTCTTTCCACCAAAGTGTTACAATAATAATAATAATAATAATAATAATAATAATAATAATAATAATCGTCATTTACCCCAAAGATGCTGAAAAAGCGCTATATAAGAATGATAAATAATAATAATAATAATAATAATAATAATAATAATAATAATAATAATAATAATAATAATAACAATAATAATAAAGATGTATCCTCTCCTATTTTCTTTCCCATATTAATCCCTGCCCTCTTCACGCCTCAATCTCCTGTTACCCCCACACCCTCCCTCCTTTCTTCTTTCGTTTACTCACACTCACCAATCGGCCTACACATGTTAGACATGTAACAGCTCAACTTCAAAGAACGCCGGCCAGTTATGACGTGTAACATCCGCTAAAACGTCATATGTCGCTTGCATTTTCACGTGCGTTTATGTAAGAGGTTTATTTTCAATGTAAAACATTTATTTCCTTGTGCGCTGGTACATACCAGCACAGGGCTCATTGTTGATAGAAGCGGGGACTGTCCACCCCGTAGACTAAACAAGCACAGTGTCAATGATTAGCGCATGATGACAAGCCCGGAAATTGGGCGAGAATACCTCTGCTTATTTCGTTATAACACTCCTCTCATTCCCGCTCTATGTAGAAGAGTTCATTTTATATTGTGTCACTCTTTATTAGAAGCAACAGCCTAGCGTTGTTGCACAGCTTTAGTGTTAGTTACCAGTTTTTAGGAGTATTTCTATTTTGTGAAAAGACATTTTATATTGTGCTGAACCATTTTGTGACCTACCTCACACTGAAGTGGTATGTACATATTTTGTTTGATGATGATGATAGGGATAGAGATAAAGATATTTATAATTTATTTTATTTGTCGTTTATTCTTGTTAATATTATTCTAATCCTGTTTATTCTTAAAATGTATATTTACAGCAGTTATAGCTTGATCTAAGTACAATTAGGTAGCAACTCAACAACAAAAGAAAGTGTAACACATATGTATGCCAGGGCGTTTTGCACATAAACTGTTGTTTTGAAAGAATAACTGTTCTTTGCTAAGAGTCTGAGGTAAGATACAAAAACTTCTCTCTATCCCCCTCCCCCCCCCCCCCCAAAAAAAAAAGTGCACCCTCCCGCTTGAATCTGTTGATCCGCCCTTGCAAAACCTCTAACTACAACGCAAAATCAAATCAAAGGTAAATACACTCTGTTATTGCATGCTTGGCAAAACAATACGGTCGGATCTATCGTGCGCGTCTCAAACGTAACACAGACAGACGGACAAAAAAAAAAGAAAGTTATTTCTGGATTATTTAGGACTCATCTCGCACAGATTTGCAAAAACCTGGAAATTTTTTGGGACAGTAAGTACACAGACTCACATTGCTGTGCCTGTGAGTAAAAAATTCGATTCCCTTTCCGTTCTCGTAATAGAGATATAACTGCCTTTACACAACATCTTTGAGTGATAGATGTGTGTTTATTGTGTGAGTGAGAGTGGGTGAAACACGTAAGCGTGTGTGTTAGTACAGATCGCCGCGCTTTGAGCCTAATTGGTGATCTGGGGGAAAGCACGTAAATAGCACCCAGTATTACTAACGCACGACCAATAAACTACAGGAAAAGTTATATAATGCCAAACTACAGAGACCAATGGATGATCTTGACCTACGCATGACCTCCGATGCTCACGTATGATCAAATAACCCAATGTTGAAGCATACTATGGGTCAAATATAAAGCCATTCCACTGTACAATGACCAATTAATGTAATATTTTTGTAAGGCCTGAAATAAAACTGACCTTTAAGTTTAAGGTCAACGCAAAAACGGAACTTATATGAAAGGTCAATCTAATATCTACATTCAACAATTTCGGACTTTTCATCTCTCAAAGTTTAACTGTTTATGGTCAAGATAATTTGAAAGTACCCAAGTGAGCCGATTTTTGACAGTTCCAGTGACCCAGACCTTGGACCAAGGTTTTACCAAATTAGCGTGGCATGCGTGGTCTTATAATAATGATAACAATAATGGAATTTATATAGCGCTTTTTTCTAATGACATCAGTTCAAAGCGAGTTCTCATGCATTTATAGTTATACTTAATGTTAACATCGAAACACATACGAGAAGAAAAGAAACAAAAATGAGACACTAATAAAGTATGCAAAGACATAATACAAACACGAAAAAGAATATTTACAAGTAAACTATAAAAGACGAGGGAAGCAGGGGAGGAGAGCAGCTAAGGAGTAAAGGGGCTGGAAGCGGCGGTGTGACGATGGAGGTCTGAATCAGAAAAGATGAATGATGATGATGATGGGAGGCGATATAATAATTTTTAAGAAAGATATTAGATTTCAAGTTGGACTTGAAAGTGGCTATTTTCGGAGAGCTGCGAAGAGAGAGAAGTAGAGAGTTCCAAGTTGAAGGACCAAGCAATAAGAAGGATCGACAGCCTGCAGAGAAGAGTTTGCAGCGGGACATTTAAAGCATGAAGGTGTCAGAGGAAGAACGAAGATTTCTAGATGGCTTGAATGTTCTGGGTGAGGTAGGAAGGGGCTAGCTAATCCATGGACGCACTTGTAACAGAAAGTACAGATTGTGTAGATAATCCTCTGAGATACAGGAAGCCAGTGGAGAGAATGTAGGAGGGGTGTGTAATATAATATGATTTTTTCATTTGGTGAACCAGACTAGCAGACGAGTTCTGAACACGTTGGAGCAGATGAACAGAAGAGGAAGGAAGTCCAGCCAGAAGAGAGATACAGTAATATAAAGATGACAGAACAAGAGAGGAAATGAGTTTGACTGTAGCGTCAGTGGTCAGATGCTTGCGGGAAAGGCCTATTTTACAGAGCTGAAAGTTGCATGTTTGACAGGTTTTGCGGATGAATTCTAACATTAACAGTGTTGTCAAGGATGACGCCAAGGTTTTTGACAGAAAGTGAAATAGGAATAATGGTTTGGCCAAGAGCAACAGTGTTTAGAGAGGAAGAAGACAGGTTGTGTTTGGTACCCATGAACATAACTTCAGTTTTGTTAGCATTGAGCTGGAGCTGGTTGGAAACGTTTTCAAAGCAGTCAGAAGTTTTGGTCAGAATATATGGATGGTTTTGAGGAGTTTAACAGTTCTTGAGCTCTGTATCATCTGCGTAGAAATGGTGAAAAGTTTAATGGTTTTGGATGCTATGAGACAAATCTGCAGAGGAAACGTGTAAAGGGTGAATAGAACAGGGCCTAGAAATGTCCCCTGAAGAACACTGGACAAGTCTAGAGGGTTCAGAAAGAGAGTTGTCAATGCAGACAGATTGGAAACGATCAGAAAGGTAAGAATGGAACCAGCTTAGTGCACAGTCCTTTATTCCAAAGGAGTTCTCAAGGCGCTGAAGGAGGATGGAGTGATCGATAGTGTCAAAGGCGGCTGAGACATCAAGAAGGGTCAAAAAAGAGATCTTACCAGAGTCAGTGGCAGAGATGAGGGTTTTAACGATGTGAAGAAGAACTGATTCGGATAGTAGATGGAGATTAGAAACAGGGCGGTAGTTCTTCAAGTCTTCTGGATCAAGGTTTGATTTCTTTAGTAGAGGCAGACTTAAAACAAGATGGAACAGAACCAGATTGCAAGGAAGAGCTGACTATATTGGTGATGGCTGGGAGGAGGTCAGTGATACAATCTTTGAAAAATGGGGTAGGGATGGGATCAAGCTCGCATGTCTTAACTGTCATGGTGTTGAGAATTTCAGCCACCTCAGTTTCTGCGACAGCATGAAATGAGAAAACAAGGGATCCGGTGAAAGGCAGATCAGGAGGACAAAAATGTATATCAAAGGAAAGTCATGCTTTGTGTAGGCAAACGGTTACCCATCATTATGCATTAAAATAAGGGAAAAGTAATGTAAAAGATATAAAGGCAGGTCAGAGATGAAGTATTACCAGAGGTCGGCAAGTGGTGTAGGATGTGGACAGATTGTGTCTGAGCTCGTCTTTGGTCATCTGTATCTCCGTGTCCACGAACAACTGACGGCGGTGACGACGGTGTCGCGGACTGGCTCCTTCTGGCAACATCAGCAGCTCCAGACTCAGACTCAGGTCCTGCCAAGACGAAGAGCGCAACATTAAAACATAGAATACTACAGAATACAGTGCGTGAAAGTACTGACTCGTACTCTTGTGTGAAGTGTTAGCCAAAATAAAACCAAACAAACAAACAAAAAACGATTACCAAGGCATTTTAAACGACCAAGGTTTGACAGGAATAAATATAAGGTTAATTCACAACCAGAAGACAAGTCATTTAATCTATTTCCAGACACTCATAAATATAGCTAAAACTCGGCGTTTTCAAACGTGTTAATACAAAATTTCTTAAGATATTGCCAAAAATATGCTTTGAACAAAAAAGTTAAACTCGGAGGACGGACCAAAAAGGGGCTGTCACGGAATTATTGGCCATGTTGATGTTACATATACACCAAAAATTATCAAAATCGTTTCAGCCCTTTTTGAGGTTTGGAGCAAATCGTGTTTAGAAAAGAATTCACCCACAGCGAACTTGACCTTTAAAGTAGAGCAAATAAAATGGCGGTGGAAGCTGGGCACTAATCCATGCAATGTTTCTATTCTATGAAGTCTGAACAAAATCCGTTCAGTGGTTCTTAATATACAGCGTGCAACGGACTAACCGACAGATCGACCGACCACCTTTTGGGCTCGTTCTGATTCCCGACTATTTCCAGACATGATCAGCGAGCTATTCGATCCGTCTGTTTTTAGTGTTGTTATCCTATCCTATCCTATCCCGTAACTCGGAGGTCGTAGGGGCATCACAGATGATCGTTTAACCAACGTACTCCATCTTTCCCTGTCCTCAGCAACCCTGGTTGTTTCGCTCAGTGTCAAATCAGTCCATTCTCGAATGTAGTCCTCCCACCTCTTTCTCCGTCTCCTTCTTCTTCTACCTCTTGCACTGTGCCTTGCATGATGGTTTTTGCAAGACCTCATGATCTGGTGACGTGGCTATACCATCGGAGTTTCTGTTTTTTCACCACTGTGTTGTCCAATAGCTTGCGTAATGGTCTGTAGGACTTCGTCGTTGGTGATGTGCTGGGTATAGGAAATGCCCAGAAGTCTTCTGTAGCACCTCATCTCCATGCTTTGTATTCTTCGTTGGAGATCTGCTGTGAGGGTCCATGTTTCGCAAGCATATAGGAAGATGGAGATGACAAGGGAGCGCAGCAGCCTTACCTTGGAATTTAGATTGATGGTCCTGTCTTTCTAAGATGGCTTTAACCTCGCCAGGGCAGCAGTTGTTTGTGCGATCCTGGAGAGGACTTCCTGTCGGGACCCATTGTCTGATACAATGGCTCCTAAATATTTGAAGCTATGCACTGTGTTGAGGGATTGGCCTTGGACTTTGATGTCAATGTTGATGCCATTCAGGGCTAGAAATTAACTTTTTTCTTTGGGGGCCACCGGGCCCCTTGATTGAAAAAATTTGAGGGCCCACAAGCAACTTTCGGGGCACAACTTGAAAAATAATGCAAACAAAAAACAAAAAGAATTATTGACAATATAATAAGTAGAAAGTACAATTTGTCTGATAATCTAAAAAAAAACAATTGAATTTCCAATTTTGCTGAGTGATGTCATTTTTATTTGCCTTTTCTTTCACTTTCAAACATTACCAACAAAAAAGAGGAAAAGAACACACACACACATTCAGTGACACACATATTCTAGTGAGCCTGAAATGGTCATTAAACAAAATAGAAAAAAATCAAGTGAGTCTCTTGTATAATACTTTTCAGTTTTGTGACTGAGTATTGCACAAAACACATCATTAAATTAATATGAGTAACCTAACAAAAAATCTGACCTCAATGCACAAAAGTTCAAAACAAAACCATGAAAGGGAACTAAACTTAACAGTACTCTTCCTCGTTCACTTCAAGGCCATGCCATGGAAATCTTTTTTTCCACCCTTCATTGTAGTTCCTTGATCTTTTTTCCTCTTCATACTTCTTTTTGCTCTCTTTTTCTTGTTCTTTCCTTTCGTCAACGTTTTCTTCTGGCGTCTTTCGCTTCCCAAAAATTGGAAAATACGCCATCGCCGATTGTTTTAGCAACTGTATGGCGACGATATGTAGCCATACTTTCGTACTTGCAAAGATGGACATTTTGCGCTTATGTTGTGCCATAGTCTTTTGTTTATTATATTAAAAAGATACTGAAGTGTATATTAAACTTTTGAGTGCAAAATTAAAGGGTTTTCGCTTCTTTTCTCTGTTTGTTTTTTTCTGTCCAAATTTAGGGCACCGGTGTGGGTTGCTTCCCTTGGCCCAAATACGAAACTGGCGAGTAGAGCTAGCTGTAGCAGACGAATTATTTTGCGGGCCAAGCGGGCCCTTCGTTTTTCAACTTTCCGAGCCCGAAATCAACTTTGCGGGTTTTTGGCCCTGGGCCCCCGCTAATTTCGAGCCCTGATGCCATTGGTGTTGTTGGTCATATTTTTGGTCTTCTCTGCACTTATTTCCATTCCATAGGCTTTGGAGGTGGTGTCAAGCCTCTGTACCAGCTGTTCAAGTTCTTGTTCCTCTCCAGCCAATCCATCAATGTCATCCGCAAAACGAAGGTTGGAGATTGCTCTTCCCCCTATGCTGATTGTGCCTTCGTGACCTGCAAGGGCATTTGACATGATGCGCTTTAGGAAGATGTTGAAGAGTGTTGGAGAGAGTAGGCATCCCTGACGCACATCGGTTGTTGTTCTGAACCAGTTTCCGATGGCGCTGTTGTGGAGGACTGCACTGGTAACCTTGTCATACAGGCTTTTGATGACTTCAATAATTTTAGGGCTGATGTTGTACATTACACTCTTATGGTTGCCCAGAGAGCTGCATGCCACACTCGGTCAAACGCCTTTTTGAAGTCTACGAACACATGGTATAGATGTTGTTGGTGCTGTAGGTATTTCTCGCAGATTATTCTGAGGTTGAAAAATCTGTTCAGTGGTACTTCGCACTGCCCTGAATCCTGCTTGCTCTTCAGCTATGATTTGTTCAGCTTGGGGTTTCAACCTGTTGAGTATTATTTTCAGGAGGACCTTGCTGGGATGGCTGATGAGTCTGATGGTGCGGTAATTTTCACATTCCTGAAGGTTACCTTTTTGGGGAAGAGTGATGACAAGCGACTGGGTCCATGGTGTAGGACACTCCCCACTCTGCCAGATCTTGTTACAGATAATGGTGAGTGCGTCAATCATCGCTTCTCCTCCTGCTTGAAGCAGTTCCGCGGGTATGTTGTCAACTCCCGCTGACTTCCCTTTCTTCAGCGATTGCACTGCTGCCTCAACTTCTTCTCGGAGAATTGGGAGGATTTCCTCTTCTTCTCTGTTCTCTGGACATGCTAGAACTCATGGGTCTCCATTTGGTGTGAGGTTGTATAGGTCAGAGCAGTACTCTTTCCATCTGTCCAAGACTTCTTGTTCTTCTGTAAGGCATATGCCAGACTTGCTTTGGATCATGGAGACCTTAGGCTGTTTAACACTTGTCAGCCGCTTCACAGTCTGGTGGTAAGCCTTCTTACTGTTGTTCTTGTTCAGACTGTTCTCTATTTCCTGGCACTGATCTTATATCCAGTTTTCCTTTGCTTTGCGCATGCCTTTTCGGATGTCATTGTTGATTTTTCGGTAGGCATCAGCTCCCTGTGAGGTGTTCTTATTGTTTTTCATCTCTCTTCGTTTATCACACAGGTCAAAAAGTTCAGGTGTGATCCACAGCTTCTTTGGCCAGTGCTTTCCAAAGATCTCCGTGGCGGCATCTGTCACAGCTGGTCATGGTGTTGACATCTACTTCACCAGCTCCCAAAACGAGCAGTGGTGCAAATTTCCCTCCAATTGTGGCCTGAAATATTTCTGCCACCTACGGGTCTTGCAGTTTGTCCAGGTCGAACTTCAGTCTAGTGCATTTTGCTGTGTTTACTCTCTTCAAGTGAAGCCGGAAAGACATCATCACTAGATCGTGGTCACTTCCGATGTCTGCTCCTGGAAAAGTGCACGTCCTGCCAATGTTGATGCTTGATCTGAAGCGTTTCTTGACCATGATGTAGTCGATCAGGTTGTGATGCTCCCCGCCGGGGCTGTGCCATGTCCATCGTCTGGATTTTTTGTGGAGCCTAAGCGTGTTTGCCAGTATCAGATTGTTGTATCTGGCAAACTCCAACAGTCTCAGACCCCTGTCATTTGTCTCGTTGTTGCAGTGGGGTCCACATGTGTCTCCCAAACTGTGGTGCGCATCTTGGCCAACCTTGGCATTCCAGTCGCCTTCCACTATGACTATGTCCTTCTTCGGCACTTAGTCAAGGACAGCCTGTAGATTGTCATAGAAATCCTCCACTTCGCTGTCGTCATAGTCTGATGTTGGGGCATAAGCCTGGATGATGGTGATGTTGAAAGGGGCTGCTCTCAGACAGATGGTAATTAATCTACTGGAGACTGGGCGGCAACCCATGACAGTAGCTAGAATGTTCTTGTGGACCAAGAATCCAACTCCGTGTTCGTACCCGTGCCTGTCATCTCTACCGCTGAAATAAAGCTTATGGCCTTTGTTGGTCGTTGTTTCACTTATGCAGGGTTCAGCCTGACACAAAAAAGCTATGGGCCATTGGGCCCCTCAGATCAAATTTCAATGGGCCATGATTTCAGCAGTAATTTACGTACATGTAAAAGATAACCTGGAGATATTATTACAGAAATTAAAACAAAATAGATTATTGTGAGTGTGCATGTGTTGTGAAGCATGTTTACCAACAAAACACTAACCAGAACAGGGATCAGTATTTTGACTTGACTCGGGGCTCACACAATCATCTTGCGTAGGATTAGAGACGGTAGACTGTAGTTTAACAGCAGCAAACGACAGTCTAGACTGTCCTACCTCAAGTTTAGTGGGTTTTTTTGTGTTTTTTTGTGTGTTTTTGTTTTTTGTTTTTTTTTTTTGGGGGGGGGGGGGGGGGGGGGGGAACACAAAATCCTCCTTGCACGGACACAACATACGCGCAGACGATAGCAAATTCTGATTTGGAAGAATCGTACAACACTTCTTATTGGCTGACAGATCAACATCCGAGCCCTCATAGCCAATCGCTGAACTTGCCCTAGCAAAAGCACGTTTGTCGCCTCCAATACAGTGCACTGATATTGTGGTGGCGCACTGGTACCAAAAATCGAAGCGCCATTCGGCCCCTGGCAAGAATTGTTGATGGGTCATTTTTAATTTTTATGCGTCAATGGCGCAGGGCGCGCTAGTAAACTGATCCCTGCTTATGCCTTTACAGCGCAGTTGGCTGATCCCTAAAACGTTCTATCGATAGTGGTCCATCTCGTGGGCCAGTTCTAATTTTCCCTCCGCATTTAGGGTCCTGACATTCCAGGTTCCTATGACGGTGTTATTTCTGGTGTTGTTATGCTAACAAAATATGAACTGGTTTACATAGCACAAAGTAATCACAATGCATGATTACACACAGTGTTGCACTTTAGTGACCTTTAAACAAGGATTAAAAGGTGGCTGTTTTTTTTTTGGTTTTTTGTTTGTTTGTTGTTGTAAGCGAAACCTGGCAGCTGCGGGGCAGGTCAGTACCACTCAGGATGAGGGGCATTAAGACTCCTAATTCTAAATCACTGGTCATAAGCTCACGTGAGACTGTGGAGATGGACGTTTTGGAGGAGAATGTTCATCGGTTCGTGTTTCATCCAGCTCTTCTTCGATCAGCAGCTTGCGTTTTTTTTTCTCGCCTTTAGGTCGACCATCTTTCTTTTGTGGGGCTTTCTTGGGCGTCACCTCCTGAGGTCGTGGGGTAGGAGACATGCTGAAAATACGCACATTTCTAAACTGATGGATACACATCATTACACCCGTTGGGGTGTCGGGAGATTTCTGTATAAATAGTATCCCCACTTTGTGGAAATTTATTGCTTTAAATTACCAATGTTTCTGTCATTCTCGTTTGTCCTTTCTCGTTCGTAATCTGTTCTATTAATCTACTTTAAATTGGCAATACAATAATTGCTGAAGTACAGTGTCATAAACTTCTTGGAGTAACTATAGACAATAATTTGTCCTGGGTAAAACATATTTCAAATATTAGTAAAACTATTTCTAAAAGGACTTACCAATAATTGTCAAGGATAAAGCATTTATTAAATTTACATTCTCGTAAACTATTTTACTCCGGTCATATTCAATCATTTATTGATTATTCTTCTACTATTTGGGATTCTGCTAGTGGCAATGCAATGCACCTTTAATTAGAATTCACAAACGTGCAATTAAACAAATTTTACTGAAACAAAAAATCTCTCCAGATGACTATAAACGGATCAATATTCTACCTCTTACCGACAGACTAAAATTTAATAAAGGCGTTTTCATGCACAAGGTCCTTTCTGGCAATGCACCTTCCTATCTTTCTTCTCTTTTTTCAAAAAAAAAACTGCTAGATCGTCCACAAAATTAAATGTTCCAATTCCAAGAATTGATCTCTACAAAACTAGTCTAGCTTATTCCGGTTCCATTTTGTGGAATAACTTTCCTGAAGATCTCCGCACTCCAGCATCTAAATTTACATCATTTAGAACACGTCTCCTAAAACACATTAAAAATTAAATACACATTAATTGTTAATGTTGTTGATTGAGATTAACAACATTAGTTTGATTTCAATTGTTTGAAAAGGATTTTATCTAATGATGACTGTGTTTGTTTGTTATTGTTCCATGATGTGAATAGTTGTATTTAATAGTTATTGTTAAAGCCCCAAGGGCAAGATGTAAAAAAGCGCATCCAGCGCTTATTCTTTTACCCTTGCAAAATAAAATTGTTATCTTATCTTATCTTATCTTATAATCTCTCTTCGCTAGACCAGCCACCTACTTATTTTCTTGAAAACTCTCCCAAAACTCCTCATATGTGTAATGGGTTTGTTAGGTCAGCTAGGGGATATTGGACCCTTTCTGCCAAATGCCTGGTCACTAGGGCTTTCTATGGTATCATTATTTAGCAATGTATGCATTTTGTATGTGTGTGTTCTGTTAATATTTTATAAATTATAATGTTTACATTCTGTTTAGGTTTTTGGTAAACGGGGGTTCGATAAATCAGAGTAAAACCTCAACCTCCCTTGCATGGGATACGTTTATTGTAAAGTGACCGACTGGGGGAGTGCCTTCGGTGTTGCCATTAGGGTTGTTTTAGCAGATCTTTTATACGCATCAGGGGTGAGTCAACTTTCACCCAAGTTGTGGTCCTGATTCGGCTCTTTGCAGTCCGCTGGACCCTTTAAACAATGACTAACTAAATAAGGCATAAATTATCATTGCAATAGTTATCAATCTCTAATTATTAGATTAGGTGTAGCATCGTTGCAATAATCCATACAAACTTGATCGTAGATATTTATCTAGTTCTTTTTTTGTGTATACATTTACAAGACCGTTTAAATACAGACACACTGAAAATGTTCATCTAAAATGTTGAAATAACTGGTGTGTACATGTGCTCTGAGCAGTATTTGTTTTAGTGACAAACGCCCTATTTTAAACCTTGTATAGCTGAGGACCTTGAAATGAAAATAACAAATAACACAAACTCTTGAGCGTCTGTGGGAGAAATCTCATCTGATGTCGTCCGTGTGGAAACACCTGCTACGGTAGGTTGTGTCTCAAAGATGTTCTGTTGCACAGAAATGTGGGCATCTTTTTCAGTGAGCATCTCGTGTAATTCATTCCCATCCCAAGCTGGAATGTCCGTCTCACCAGGAATCTGACAACATGATCGAGAAAATACTTACAACAGTTGTACTCCTAAATTAAAAAAATCCGCTGAATTATGTTTCAGGTAAGCTTACATTTCAACGCTGTGAGTGTAAATATTCATCCGTCACGTGTAAACAGGCAGAAAATATTCATCTAATAACCTAACATGAAGTCCTGTGTTCACGATGTATTAAAATATTTACTTCATTTATCAGTTGTGTTTTAATTAAAACTGAAATCAACATACTGGAACTTCAATAAGGGGACTGGTCGAGAAAGGAAGCTCTTTCAATGTTATCTCTGCCCTGGATGCCACTGTGTGGGGACTGCCAAACTCTGTAACAAATTTCGGTTATGTTTATTTGTACAACTAGTATTGCACGCGTAATGTTACATTCTTTCACTATATAATAATAACATGAATTGCGCCACAATACAACACTGCAGTTGGCGCCTCGGGCGGCTTGAGTTAGATCCTGTATCGGCCAGCGCCTTGAGTCGCCAAGTACGGCGAAATATGTGCGCTAGGCAAATCCTCAAGACTTGCTTAAATGCTAATAAACTCCTAAAACGGACCTGGTTGGAAACGGTCAGCCTCCACATCTATTATTGATTGATTCTCTGGCGATAGTGGCTCGAACTTCGGTGACCACAGATCTGGTTGTAAGCTTATCTGAAAACAGCAAAACAGAGCCATTGGTCATTCAAAATGTGCGATAACTATGTATTTTCATTCCATATAAAGATTAAGTATTATGCCGTTTTCTTTACTGGTTCTTCTGTGTTTGGGTTAATGCATCAGAAGTGACTATGTTTTCGTTAAAACTATTGCAGTCTATACTCAGCACAAGAAATACATTTTTTTTAAATGTAGTTAAGGAAGGTTCATTAGCACTGCCAAGCTTCTAATCCTTTGTGTGAGGAACTAGTTTCGAAATATGTTTAGACATTCTGCTGTTATTCTCGTCTGACTAATGTTCAAAACCAGCAGAAGAACATCCGTCATTTTCAGTTTTCAGCATTCTTAAGTGGGCACTCGTTCATTCAGACAATCCACCTTGAGAAACTCCCCATAAGTTTCGTCGAAGTACTTGAAAGAACCAAAGAATGGGTCATCGTCTCCTTTGGTAACTGCTTCTGGCAAAGTCACATGATCCGACCTAAAAGGAGAAAAAGCACGACTGAAGTGCATGTGGCGACGACTAAGTTATTAAACAGTTTAAACATTCCTGTAACATTCTAGAAGTAACAGAACAAGTGTTGTTAGGCACTTCTTTTTCTTAGTGTCATTTCTTGAGGAAGTCGTCTTTTAACGAGAACTAGGTATGCAATCACACTTGGTTTTACTGAAGAACTTTTTATGAACGAAGCTTTCTCTTACTTATGAACAATTTTGCTATCCAAGAAGTTGTAACAGTGCCCTAATTTTTATGATCAATAGCTGCAATATATTTTATGATTCTATCGATTTTTAGGATCAATATCTGCAATATATTTTATGATTCTATCGTAATTTTTAAGTAATTTTGCATTTTACAGCTGTAATAATTAAAATTCCCCAATTCGGAGGGTTTGTTTACTTTTGGCGCAACGGGTTTACCCTAAAATTCGCATTGTGATTAAATTGCACACGATAAAGCGGGCTTTCATTGCTCAAAGCAACCGCTAAAGATTGAACTTTCAAAATCGGTTCTGATAGAGAATGATTTAACCTGATTAACGGTACATCGACACCATAGCTGTATAAACTTTGACCCTATTTAATCCAACTTGGAGAGTGTGTCTTTGGTGTCAGTGGTAGGGTAGGGGCTATTTTATCAACCTAATACGAAAAACCTCACGAGCAATTTTTTCTACGAGTTTGCTCCCTAGTAGCTGCTATTTTTTAGCTACAGAATGTTGCCTGGCTAGCCAACAACGGCTGTTGCTATTAATTAGGCATACAAACGACGGAATGTATTCATGTAAAAAATAACTATACTTTCGAAAGACTTTTTTTTTTAAGGGGGGGGGGGGGGGGGGGGGGAAGAGGGAGGGAGGTGTGGGAGGGAGGTGTTTGGGGATTCGTTTATTTAAGCTTTTTTTTTAAAGTGGGGCAATACTCACTGTGAATGTTTAAAGGGTTTGATGAGGGGGGCGTGGTCAAAGAGCATTTATATTGATTCATGTGTCCTTTTTTTTTTTTTTTTTTACAGATATTATTGCCATGGTAGTTTTCATTAGTAATATTACTATATTAATTATTATTACTATTATCATTAATATAATAATAATATTAATTATTATTATTATTATTATTATTATTATTATTATTATTATTATTATTATCATCATCATCATCATCATCATCATCGTAAACATCTAATAGCTGTCCTAGGTTTACTGATTAGTTTACTGTCAAAATATAATATATAATTCTAGAATTATGTTTATTCATCGTTCTTTTATAGCAATGTCCAGCTCAAGGGCTGCTCAAGGCGCTGGACGATACAGGATCTAGTTCAAGCCTGCCAAGGCGCCCATTTGCTGCCTTAGGAGCATCGTCTGACGCCCTGACGACTGAGCACAATCTTGGGCGATCGAGATTGAGGAGAATGGACAAATTGCTTGCTGGGTGTATTTGTGAAGCTGGCATTCCCACTATCTAGGTCATGCGCATCAGGATCTTTAATGGCCTTGAGATGGAACGCGTGTTAACGCACTCTAGCCCTCGGTTTATAAATGTATTCTCTCAACCGAAGGTGGGGGTTTGATGAGTGTGTAGCTGTGGAAGCATTGATGCATGTGGATTGTATGTCACTGTTCCAATGATATTAGGCCTACAAATGCTGTTAAAATTATACACTGTAATGTTAGTCTTTTACTCTCTGTTAGCTTGTATCCTTTTGATTGTTTGTTTTGTCCAAGACTGCCTGTAAAACTGTTATATATGTATATGGTAAAGTTCTGCACCTCGATACAAAATATGAATCTGAATTGTGTCCTCTTCTAATTAATAAAATGTATTCTTGCCTTGTTGGATTGCGAAGGTTGATGTTCTCTAAAAGGGGAAATTCCAGCCACACTCGACATTTGGTTTCTTGGGCATCAGCTGCACGTTAAAAAACAAATTATTTTGAAACTTAAGTGCCACACACAAATATTTCAAGTCAAAGTGGCAAGGTTTCCTTGCTCTAATGTCAGTTGTTACGTGCTGTACAGAACTAAAGGTTTTCTTACGACTCATTTGTTCATTGCGATCTGAGGATTCAAGGGGGCCACTCATGTAGCACTGCTTGGGCGACTAAGTGCACAGAGCACAAGCTTGCACCAAGTATGCGTCATTGGCGAAGCGAGTTCTTCTGACTTTCGGACATTATTGTGCACGAAGTCCCCGGCGATCGGGTTTTAAAGTAGCTCTTTGTCAAGTCAAGTCAAGTCAAAGTCAAATAATTTTATTGCCAAGATAAAACACAAGAAATATGTCTCAGAATCGAGATAACACGCACGCACAAAGCCACGCACGCACGAACACAGACACACGCAGACACACACGTGTAGCATGCGAAGACAGGCAGTAGGCTTCAGAAATACAGTTCAAGTGACTATGTTACTATACAACGTTTCAGAAATTAAATGAGCTTTTCCTTAGTTAAAACACACATCTATAATAGGCCAGAACCCAAAAACTTTCGCGCGCACACGCACGCACGCGCGCGCACACCCCCCACCCCCCACCCCACCCCACACACACACACAGTTCGCATACGAGACAACATACTGCATGCAAGCACGACAGACAGAACCACACCCCTGAGCCACCGTAAGAACCGTATGCAGAGGTTGAGGTCGAGGGGTCAAGGCCAAAAGTCGCTCAGTCCATGGCTAGCAGTACAAGTGTAGTTCGATGTAAAACAGAAGAATTTGTTCTGTGCGAGCCGAGGTATAGACTTTAAAAAAACTGTAAGATTGAAATTAGAAAGAATTATTTGAAGAGGGAGCGTACTAATGGAGTAATGGAGAGAAAGGGTCGCAGGGCAAGAACCAGAAGGTACGTGTTGCATGATCATGTCTGTCGCTACACACATGTGTTTGAAAATGCACAATAAATTATATAATAACATCAGATCAAATTATATCTACACTGCCTCATAAATATAAAACTACACGGAAAGAGCAGGTTTGAGTCTGAATTTAATATTCGTTTCATTTATAGCCGTCCTTGACCTCGATAGCTCCAGCAGGAACTCTATGGTCCCCTTCCTACCTTTCTTATCCACCTCCCCAGATAAATCACGTCTCCCTGTTCTTTATTCTTCATCTCATAAATCTGCTTAGCCTATAATGGTGTGTGAGGAAGTAGATTAATTAAATTAGCCTTTTATGCGCAAATGAAGACAGGACTCACTGAGAAGTATTTCCACTTGCTTCTTGTATATGCTGACGGTACCGTACATGAGATGAGCGGACAGGTACAGAGAGAAACGAGTTCGTCTGCCACGTTTATCCTTCAGGCGTGCGTATACGTAGTCCAAAATATCGTTGCTGTACAAGAATAAAAACAAGTATCACCTTGACCTTAAAGATAAACATAAAAACGGAACATATATGAACGATCAATCTATGATCTCTTAAGTGCAAGTTTGGACTTTGTATCTCTCATAGTGTAGGGTCAAGGCCACTTCAAAGTACCTATGTGAACCCACTTTGGACAGCTCTAGAGACCTTGACCTTTGAGGGAAGTTGACCAAACTTGCACGGTTGTTGCGCTTTGTGGTTAGATGTCATACCTCAATCATACATCCACTTTCAATAACTTCAGGAAATTTAAAAATTTTGTGAACAAATTGTCATTTTGAATACATTTGTGGGCCCTTCGACCTTGGCTATTACCATCCTACCAAGTTTCAATGTGATAGATAAAATAGGCCAAGTAATTATTCACGTTAAAGTTTTGACAGACGGACTGAAAGGCAAACAGACATTTTTTAAAATACATATTTGGACTATCGCGTGCAGTTTTGTAAATCTGGAAAATTTTAATTTTGGAGTGAGTAAATAGATTCAAACTGCTATTCACGTAAGCATAAGTCAAAAATCAACAAAACCCCGATACCATGATTTGACGATGTTGACCCGCATGGCTTGCCTCTTTGTGATTCGATACGGGCTGCTTTGCATTGCCTCCATCCTGCAATTAAAGCAGAAATAGGCAAATAAATAAACACACAAAGAAACGACCAAACAAATAACTTGAGAGATCGCGAATGATAAAGATCATGCTTATCAGCTGACTGTTCTCGGAAAATCCTAGTTTACAAAACATCAATTAAAATGTCAAGGCTATTTTTTTTAATGTATGTACAGATTTATTTATTTACTTTTATTAATTATTAACTTAGTCACGAGTGTGAAAACTGAAGCAGTAAACATAATCTGTCCCCACCTCCATCCTTGTTGTCACATTTTCAGACTGTTTTACTGACAAAAAAGCATACGAACTGTAAAACAATGCGCACATGTAGCATACATACCAAATGGTTCCAAACTGTCCCTTTCTTTGAAGCAACACCTGGTGGTAAAACATCTTTTTGTCCTTGGTTCTGCAAGATGCTGCGAAATGTCGTTCTCTGTAAAATGTCTTGGGAAGTTATGTATTTCATGTATTCATCTTTAATGTTAGCGCGCACATGTAGTAGTATGAAGAAAAGTGTTAGTTTGAATGAAATTCTGTGTGATCTAGATCTATCGACAGTTTAACTGCATCTATTAAGTATAAACGTTACTGTAATCTATATAATATTACATCTTCAAACACAGCACAATACTATTTCATTGGGAATCAAATTTTATATTTTTTAACAGGATAATTAGGATCAAGTACGTGAAGCACTCACTCCTCCCTACATCTATCCGTCCCACCGCAGCTCCTCTTTTCCAATATTTTTTGGGCCTAAAATATTTCCACAGAATATTTTTAAAACTCTGCTGAGTGTTTGGTTTGGAAAGTTGATGTACGAGGATTTTTTTAGGTAACTGCGGTTTCAAAAATGTCTTGTTCTAATCTTTGCCGGGTAAACATACTTGATCAATTGGCGCACCCTTAATTGGTGATGTCCACGAATGTAATTATCGTAAACAGGCTATGTTCTACTTACTATGTAGCTGCTACTGCAGACATCAAATGCAAAATCATTCGCATGCGAGCACGGGTTAGAGTCTTTAGACAAAGCTTTTTCCTTTTCCATACTTTGTAATTTTGACAATTTTGACTAACAGTGATCTGTCAACATTTATACAATACGACAGACATTATACTTACGCGAAATGGAGTTTAAAATGTTTATCAAATCGGCAGAATTTGACCTACGAGGCAAACTTCCAGGCCCGTAACCGACAGCAGACGACTTTCTCAAATCTCGCGCCTCACAACTTTGCCAAAATTCAGTATCGAAGGGCGCTGCACTGTGACGTCACTGATATTACGTGACTTAAAGAGTTATCTCCCCTCTTCTCTCTCTCTCTCTCTCTCTCTCTCTCTCTCTCTCTCTCTCTCTCTCTCTCTCTCTCTCTCGCTCTCTCTCTCTCTCTCTCTCGCACATTGAAGAAGCATGGAATTACATTTATTGAAGAATCCATGGAAGAATCCATGGAATATCATACCATGGAAGAAACCATGTTGGTATGAAATTCTGTGAAAGCAAAGCCTCCCCCCTTCCCCCGCCCCCCACCCCCACCCACCCCCCAAAAATGGGGGGGGGGGGGGAAGTATAGTTATTTTTTACATTAATGCATTCGTTTGTGTGCCTATTAATAAAACAGCCGTTGTTGGCTAGCCACGCAACATTCTAGAGCTAAAAAAAATAAATAAATAATTGCAGCCCCTACAGAGGGAACTCGTAGAAAAAACTGCTCGTGAGGTTTCTCGTATGTGGTTGATAAAATAGCCCCTACCCTACCACTGACACCAAAGACACACTCTCCAAGCTTCGTGGTTCACTCAGATATAGGTCAAATGTTATACAGCTATGGTGTCGATGTACCGTTAATCAGAGTAAATCACTCTCTGTCAGAACCGATATTGAAAGTTCAAACTTTAGCGGTTGCTTTGAGCAATGAAAGCCCGCTTTATCGTGTGTAGTTTAATCACAATGCGAATTTTAGGGTAAACCCGTTTGCGCCAAAACTAAACAAACCCTCCGAATTGGGGCCTTTTATTACGATAGAATCGTAATCTACGTGTGGCAGCGTGGTTTGTAGCCTACTTCCATGTGTGAGAGGCATTGCTGTTAGCAGAAGATGGTACACCACGGGTACACTTAGCAAAATCAACCAAAATAGTCCAAATCTATCCAAAGAAGAATAAGAAAATTTTTATTTATTAAACTATCTATGTCTTTCTGTTTGATACACAGTGCATTGATTGTGTTTATAGAATTTAGAGCTTATAATAAATGTGTGTGCTTGTGTGTGTGTGTGTGTGTGTGTGTGTGTGTGTGTGTGTGTGTGTGGGTGTGTGTGTGTGGGGGGGGGGGTGTTGACTGAATGAACGGATTTGTTAACGGCCACACTGGCGAGAAATGGGACGCCGTATAAGGAATCATTACAAAGAGTGGACCTGTGGGAAATATATCTTGCCTTCTTGCAATTGAATAAGTAACTGCGAGGTACAGATAATTAATCATCATCATCATCAGCAGCAGCAGCAGCAGCATCATCATCATCATCATCATCATCATCATCAGCATCAGCAGCATCATCAGCATCATCATCAGCATCATCAAACACTTTCGGCACGGGAGCCACGGGGCCACCACTACGTCACCTCAATCAATGGGTCATGGTCTTTGCTTGAATGGTATTATTTGTTTCGGCGAAAAAGACCGGACCACGCGATCAACACAGTAGCGTGACCTTTTCAGTGGCTACTGTGTCCAGAATAAACCGTTAAAGCAACGCCTTTAATGAATGCACACATTTGCGTGTAGAGAGAGAGAGAGAGAGAGAGAGAGAGAGAGAGAGAGAGAGAGAGAGAGAGAGAGAGAGAGAGAGAGAGAGAGAGAGAGAGAGATGAGCAAGGGATAGAGAGGGAGGGAGAGAGAAAGAGAGAGATGCACACACGCACACACACCTCCACACACACAAACACACACACACACACACACACACACGCAAGCCTCTCAAACACAAACTTCGCATGCTCATATGCATACCCACATGCCCAAATACGTCAAACACGCAAGCTCGCGCGCGCCCGCTCTTACATACAACATACAAACACACACAGACACACACACCTCCACACACACACACACCTCCACACACACACACACACACACACACACACACACACACACACACACACGAGCACATTACATTACATTACATTACATTACATTACATGATTATTGCATTAGGTCCAGCGGACTCTTCCGAGCCAAATCAGGACCGGACAACCCCGGATCCGCATAAAAGATCTGCTGAAACCACCCTAGTGATAAAACTGAAAGCTCTCCACCAGCCAGTCACTTTACAATAAAGACATCCCACGCAGGGGACGCTGAGGCTATACTCTAATTTATCGAACTCCCGTTTACAAAACCAAAATAGAATACAAACATCATTATATATTATCAACAAAACACATACATATAAAATGCCTACATTGCTAAATAATAACATCATAGGAAGCCATAGTGACCACCTGGCAGAAAGCGTCCAATATTCCCAAGCTGATCCAACAGACCTCAAACACAAATAAGGAGTCTTGTCCCGGAAGAGTTTTCAAGATAAAAGGTAGGTGACTGGTCTAGCGAAGAAGAAGATAGTATAGCAGACTGATAGAACAGAGCAGGAATGAGAAAGAACAAAGGAGAAAGACAGCGACCGTGCGAATTTAAAGCACTAAATTTCCAGTTCAGTGGGTAGATTACAGTCCCCAGACACATTAGCGTATAGGGGACTTCCTAAATTTCCAGAAAGTGGGGATACTATTTATACTGAAACCCCCGGCACCCCAACGGGGGACACACGAGCTCGTGGGAACGAGATAAGACAAAATGTGTGGTTTGAACTAAAATAAAAAAAAAATTGACATTCGTCGCGACGGACCGACCGACTGTCCGACAACCGAAATGCTACTGAAGGATGGCTCATGATTTCAAGTACCTGCATACCAAACATCAACGAAATCGCTTGTGCCTTGTTTTTTTTAGATATTGAGCAAACCGTGTTTAGAAATAAAATGGCTCCAGTAACTTTGACCTTTGCCGTAGAGCAAATATGATGGCACTGGAGGCAGGCCACTAACTTAGGTAAGCCTAATGTTCGTATGAAGTTTTGACCAAAACCCGTTCAGTGGTTCTTCAGATATGGAGTCCAAAAGACCGACAGACAGACTTTTGGCACGTTCTGATTCTTCCCGCCCATTTGCAAATAAGTATGGAAATACAAACAAAAAGACGATCAGGATATAAAATGCTCAAGATCCATGCCAGTTTGATCATACATCTGCGGTGACGACACTTCCGTCAGCAGCATGTAGGTGATCTCAAAGGCTCTTTTTGGTGGCTGCAATAAGAAATAAAAATAGAATAGAATAAAATATAAATAGAATAAAAAATGTGAGAGTATCAGAAACCGGAACCCTTTGTTGGCAGAATATTACTCAAAGTTGATTTGGGGTAAATGCAGATAAGCACGTCGTCCGGTTGTGACGTCATTTGTGAAAAGTCGCCATAAGGAGGTAGTTTTTCCCGTCCGCTTGTTCAAACAATTTGATGGAGTACCCCGTTCCAGCCAGCAACAAAATACGCAATCGCTAGTTAACTGCACTACACCGATGATGATGATGATGATGATGATGATGATGATGATGATGATGATGATGATGATGATGATGATGATGATGATGATGATGATGATGAAAACATTTTGTTCTGATTGACCTAAGCAAAAACCTTTTAGCCTAATCGCCAAAAAGACATGGTCAGGGAGCGTTTGTTTATGCTCACCTCCAACCTCAGCCTCGCATCTCCAGAGATTTTTAAAAAATTGTAATGAATAAAGAATGTATAACATGATGAAACACACTTTTGGTAAAACATTTGTACAATACCATCGTTGCCCCACACAGAAACGTATGCGATCCAGCTTTATAATTGTAATGGACACTTAACACTTTTCAAGACAATATACTATTGCGGAGGAGGGGGATAATTATTAAAAAAATATTATTTTGTTTACGGGTAAGAAAAAAATGATCGAAATCATACAGGTTTGGCCAGGTCGCGGTCAATCAGCTGCGCTCCTCACACGCAATAAAGAAAATCTAAAATGGACAGCGCCGCTTGATAGTCTAACGGTCATTTGAAGAGCGCGTGAAAATCACTCAGATGGGATTGGCCCCCATGGCTGAATAATGTAAGTGCTTTTTCCCACTAGATGACTATTTATGACGTCTATTCAGTCCCTAAAATGATTTTTCCAGGTTGGGATTGTTCTCGAACCATTTGTCTCAATTTTCGGAATTTGCGATTTCTCCAAAGTGGGAGGGAAAAGACGTCATATTCAGGCTATCTGGTCATATTCACTGTTTGATTGAGAAAAACCTCAAAGGAAAACAAATGTTAGATTCTCAGTTTGGCAACGATATTTTTTTTTCGCATAGAGATAGTTTTGTTTCTTCTTTATGCTCAATGATACCGTGTCAATACACACCGCTTGGAAATGACTGTTATAACAACGAGACAGTGAAAATACGCATCGCCATTTCAATAGTGGCAACATTTACCTTTGTGTAAGTGAAGGTCTGTCCGTTTGTTTCCATGTTCCTTGTTAAACACAGTTACTCACACTTAGCTTAATTGTATACCGCTTTTTAACTTCATTAATATAGATATAGTTTGTCAAAAACATAAGCTATTTAGTTCACTAATATCGAAAGGAAGGAAACCTCTCCTGAAATCTATCAAAGTTTAAGACATAGTAAATAGAAAAGATGGAATTCGTAATTTTTCCTGTCTTAAAACATAATAGATAACATCACTGAGACCAAGGTCAGATACTTCTGTGTTACATGTAATACTGTAATGAAATCTCCTGAACTAAGTCCAAGTGTGCTTATTCAGGCCAAGATCAGTTCAGTTCAAGTGGTCCTAAAGCTCATAAACATACCCAGCTATAATTATGTTTAATCAGCTATGCAGCTGGGGGAGATACTAAATACTGAATTTACTTTTGGCTCCTCTGTCATAGTGGCCACATTTGGCTTACGTTTTACCGTTTAAGCATTGGGTCATGAGATTTTTTTACTGACCAGAATTTTGACGGGTGGCCACACCTTAAGTGTGTAGTGGCCCCATTTGGCCTACGTTTTACGGCTTAGGCATTGGGTCGGAGGTAGTGGTGCCATAATTTTTCACGGTCCAGGTAGAAATTTATAAACGTGTGTAGCTGTATAATTTCACTCAGCCTTAGAATTTGACATGCGCCCGAGCGCCCGGGGAGCCAAGTGTTAAACAGCCCAGGGTCTCCACGATCCAAAGCAAGTCTGGCATATGCCTTACAGAAGATCAAGAAGTCTTGGATAGATGGACAGGGTACTTCTCTCACATTTACATCCTATCCTATCCTATCCTATTTTATCCTATCCCATAACTCGAAGGTCGTTGCGGTACCACCGATGATCGTTTAATCAACGTACTCCATCTTTCTCTGTCCTCAGCAACCCTCATGGCTTCGCTCAGTGTCAAGCCAGTCCATTCTCAAATGTTGTCCTCCCACATCTTTTTCTGTCTCCCTCTTCTTCTGCCTCCTTGCACCGTGCCTTGCAGGGTTGTTCTTGTCAAGCCTGATGACCTGGTGACGTGGCTAGCCATTCAAGACGGTTGCAGTTGATATTACTTCATAGTCTGTTAGTATTTGTGTTGTATAAAATTATTTGATCTTCTCAATTCTCTGGCTGCTCATGAAGCATGATTGTTCGGTTTTGTTGTTGTTCCTACGAATTTGATTTACTTTTGTCCTCTTGAACTTTGATGTCTTCACCACATTACTAGCCTTTTAATATAATGCACATTTCTATGCTTTTAATTTTGTCAGAAATTTAACAGGAAAAAAAGGAAGAAGAACTGTTGTGTTTTGTTTGTATGCAATGCACGTTACAAAGCGGACAGAAACGTAACAATAGGCGTAGCTGAGCCGCATCCTACTTTAAGGGCTGTCACCCTGAGTACCTTGGACTCGTCGAGCTTATGCATTCAAATGCCGAGCTTCACCCGCCTTGTCCCTGATACTCGTCGCGCTATGACCACAAGACACCTTTTTTTGTGCAGGCTGCAACTGTCGTTGGCGAGCGAGGACCCTTTGGAAGACGGACCCTGGATTTCTCTCTTGCCCCATTATGGCCGCTGTCAACATCCGGCAGCTTAACGCGATTGAAGGGGACAGCGGGAGAAGGTGACAGGAATTCCACGAGTCCGAGTGAGGGCTGAGAACAGGGTCCTGCAGGCTTTCTGTTTTCACAGTCCACCAAATTCACTTAAACTCCATCTGTGTGAGCTGGGTAGGATTTTGGGGGCACAATGACAGACTTTCCGCCTTAATCAGCGGGATGGGCTTCAACTAGCGTCGTTTTATTTCCTTTCTTCTTCTTCTCTTCTTCTTCTTCTTCTTCTTCTTCTTCTTCTTCTTCTTGCCAACAGAGGTACCGCTGTCTGGCGCTCCAAGTTTCCCAGATCCGTCTCTGCTTTGCTGGGCTCTAAAGAGCATTCCCAGAATTAGTCAGAGGCTTGCTAAAGTGAGTTACGTTTCATGCCCTAACTAATCCATTATTATCACTGAGCTCGCCTATTCCTTGTCGCTAGGCAGCAGGATTAAAATTGATTTTCCCTTACCATGTTATACAAACTGGAGTAGACCTACTGGGAGTGTCATGACGATGTTGTTGTTCTTTTTCTATTTGATTTTGTTTGCATTAATAATTAACAGTATTTCTAGGCCGAACGATGTTCGGTAAAGACATGTTTTCTGTTTTTGAATTGGGTTAAGTTTGGATCCCATTTGCGACTTCGAGTCAGCGTATAAAAAAAGTATTACAATAATAGACTTATAAAAGGAGGGGTACCCTTGCCCGCACCCCAAGGCTTATAAATATATGCTCTATTGCGTGTGTAATGTGTTTTTTTTTCTTTCTCAAACCAATAACTTGTATAGACTTAATTTTCTGCATGACATTTGGATGGAATTTCAGGAAACGTGTAAGTGTAAGAAAAGTAATATGTTTAACAAAATATTCGTCCTATACAGTCTCATCCATCATAGCCTAGAGGTTTGTACTCTATCTTTGTTCAAATTCGAGCACGACTATCCACTAATCGAGCGACTCAGCAGTTCAGAAAGTTTGTTTTTTGTTCCAGCGTGTAGGCAAGAACGGCCATAAAACGTGCGGGAGACAGAAGACACTGCAGTTTGTAAAGAATGAGTGGTGGCAGCAGAGATTTCTTGGGCCAGTCTGAGTATCAGAGTTTTGTTCCGGCTGAACAACTCAATCACAAGCTTACCACCAACCCTCGTCTGGTCCCCGATCTTCGCTGCGTTCTCGGAGCTGGCGGCCATCACGCTGGTGCATGCTGGGTAAGGCCAATCGGGCCGTAATCGCCGGAAGTCTTTTCGGCCAAACCTCAAGCTCCATCATCCTTTGCGCTCGCTTCCTTCAGCTAACTCTGTTGTGGGGCTTGCTCACTGGCTGTCCATCTCTCTCTCTCTCTCTCTCTCTCTCTCTCTCTCTCTCTCTCTCTCTCTCTCTCTCTCTCTGTGTCTGTCTGTCTGTTTGTCTGTCTTTCTGTATTACTGTCTCTCTCTCTCTCTCTCTCTCTCTCTCTCTCTCTCACTCTCTCTCTCCCTCTCTCTCTCTCTCTCTCTAGATCTCTCTCTCTAGATCTCTCTCCTCTCTTCTTCCTGTCTCTCTCCTCTACCTGTGTCTCTATCTGTCTCTCGCTCTTTCCTCTGTCTCGTTCTCCTCTCTCAATCTCTCTCTCTCTCATTCTGTCTCCATCTCTCTGTCTCTCTCTCTCTCTCTCTCTCTCTCTCTCTCTCTCTCTCTCTCTCTCTCTCTCTCTCTCTATATATATATATATATATATATATATATATATATATATATATATATATTAGAGAGAGAGAGAGAGATAGTCACTTTATTTATATTTATATAGCGCTTTACCAACTCATGCTCAAAGCGCTGGCCGATACAGGATCTAACTCAAACAGCCCGAGACGCCCACCTGCAGCCTTTGGGCGCATGGTCTGACGCCCGGACAACTGAGCACAATCCTGGGCAGCCAGGGATGGGGGAGAAGTGCATGCTGGGTGTGTTCTTGTTACCGGCACTCACCCGTCTAGGACATGAGCGTCAGGATCTTTAAAGTCCGTTATGATGGAATGTATGCGACACACAGACTAGACCTCGGTTTATACTCTCATCCGAAGGATATATATATATATATATATATATATATATATATATATATATATATATATATATATATATATATATATATATATATATATATATATATATATATATATATATATATATATATATATCTTTCTCTCTCTCAGTGTTTATGTGTTCTCACCAATGCCACCATCATAATCATTATCATTATCATCAGTGTCAGTGGAGGGGGGACGAGGGCAGCTCAGCAGCATCGCCTAATAACCAACTAGTTGCACGAGTATGTTTTTATTTGGCACACACCTCATTTAGACTACTTCAAATGTAATACATGATTACAACATAATACTCACTAATTGGGAAAATATTTATGTATTTATTTATTTATTATTCATGTGTATTTACTTTTGGTTAACGAACTTCTTAATTCTTCTCATGCACTCATTTTAATTACTTATTTCTGATTCTCGGTAATGATGATGATGATGAATGTCTATGATGATGATGATGACTCGACGATAATGATGATGATGATGATGATGATGATGATGATGATGATGATGATGATGATGATGATGATGATGATGATGATGATGATGATGATGATGATGATGATGATGATGATGATGATGATGATGATGATGATGATGGTGAAGACGACAATGATGTTGATAGAATCTGTTCGATGATGGACGCTTTAAGTTAAATCTTGGATGGCGTTTGCTGGAATTCACGATTTCATTCTAAAGTGAACTTTAATTTTGCTGAAGCGGGTCAGACTTTCAAAACAGTAATTAATGCTGATGTTCAGTGAGTAGAGGAAAAGGTGAAAGTTGACAAAAGTAATACTAACATGGCTTTTCTTTAGGTTAGGGTCTGGCAAATTTCGCCACCCTTAGTTACTATCTAAACATATAGATGGCGTCGTTGCTTAGGCAAACAGCTATATGGCAAATGAAGGACAGTGAATAGTGCCAGACACTACTTGATGAGCTGATTGACGTTTCTTGGCACTATAATGTGTGTTATTTTCTCGTTCTAGAATGTCCTCTTAGGAGACATGGATTCCCTACTTCACTCTGCAGTAGCCTACACCTTTCTGGCATGGACAGACTTGAATCCTATTCTTAGTGTGTTTATCTCAAGCTTCCTTCATCGCTGTCCAAAGTTTCAGATTAAGGAAACTTTCGTCTTTTCCGCTCGTAGGATAAGAACAGAATTAACAATGTGAGTAGAACATGCTGGATGGACAGACTCAATGTGTGGAACCCTACCAAACCGTGTGTGATCATGGCGACGTGCTCAGAAATATCACCCCTACACCCTGATTTTCTCTTTTTCCCAGAATACAGTTTTGGTTTTAGACTTTCTTGACCACCGCGTCTACCACTTGATTCTCAATCTCCTTCTCTTTCAGTCTTCTCTAGGTCTTGGCCAATTGGATTAAGGCTAAAAGCCTTGACGTCACGATCAGCTCGTGTGCTGGCGAAAAGGTGGCGGGTGGAAGAGGGTTCGGACGAGTGGGCGGGCGACAGGTAGTGGCTTTGTTGAAAGAACTGGAGGCGTGGACATCGGGAAGCCGTGGAGGCGAGTGACGAAGAGAAAAAGGCCGCGAAACGAGAGAGCTGGTCCTTTTGGCTTCCACAGTTCTAGCCCCTATCTTGTTTTTCTGTTCTTCCTTCTTGCTTCCTGTCTTCATTTGACTAGCCACGGTCAGTCCTGTAGCTCACTGCAACAGCCGCTCACACCCGCAACTGTCGCCACCAGCATCGTAGGCTAGGTCTTCTGTTTACCGTAACTGCTGGCGCCGTTGCTGTCATCTGTAGTGAAACGCAGGGTTAAGATTTGATGATAATTACAGTTGTCCCCCCAAGCTAACTAAACTTGTTTTCTTTTGTTCTAGCATATAATAACAGGACCGCAAGATAACAAGCAACAAGAAGGAAAAACAGAACACAATTTTCTGGAACATAGAGTTTGTTATAGAAAAAAACCGCCATTAATCAGTTAAAGATAATTATTTTTGGCACCTTTCCCTCAAAACAGTTTCGTAATAAGAAACCAAGCGAGAGACTTTTGAAGACAAAGAAACTGCTGGAAGAACTTCTCACGTATTAGAAAGGTAAGTGTGGTTTTGTGTTCATTCTTGTTGAAATAAGTATCAAATGTTTAAAGTATTAACTTTCTTTCTTTCTTTCCCGTTTTGGTATTCTTTATTTTTCCCCCCGTAATCAATCTTTATACTATTTGTTGATTGAGCCTCTATTTTGTTGCTTGCGTTGAAGTAATCTTTTAATTCCTTCCATTGTTTGCTTGTATATAACTCCATCCTCTTCACCCTCATCCCCCGTCTTCACTTGTGCTTCTTTCTTTCTTTTATTTTCTTTCTTTCTTTTCTTTCTTTCTTTCTTTCTTTTTTCTTCTTTCTTATTTTTTTTTAACTTTTACTTTCTTTCTTTTCTTTTTTCTGTATGTTTTTTTTTTCTTTGCGTTTTGTTTCTTTCTTTCTTTCTGTTCGTCATTTCTTTTTTTTAATATATATTATTTTCATAAGCTAAAGGCTTTTGTAAGAAGCATTGGTCTTAATAGAAAATAGGTAGCATTCATTTAATTTCCATCGTGTTTTAAATTACTCGCAAAGGTCATGGCCCGATTATAATGCCCTCTGATCAACCTGGATTAATGATGATGATGGTGATAATTAATGATGGTAATGATGATAACGAAGAAAATGATGACGACAATGATGGTTGTGATGATGATGATGATGATGATGATGATGATGATGATGATGATGATGATGATGATGATGATGATGATGATGATGATGATGAGTAGGAGGAGGAAAAGGAGGAGGAAAGGAGAAGTGGAAGGAAGAGGAAGTCGATAAAGATAATTACACCCGCTTCTTATAGCATTTTAATTTTTTTTTTAATAATACCCATCACCCATGCGGGTGAAATTCAAAGTGTCTTCTCGGCGGCAACAAGGCTGCGACGCACAGGACGCAGGGGAATAAGACGTAGTCCTTGCAAGGTGTGTTAGTGTTATCTGGCCCACATCCGTCTAAGTCAATGACCCTCAAGATCGTTAAATACCGTGCGATGCTTGCACAGAGTAGACCTCGGTTCATACTCTCATTCTAAAAGAGTCGTTAGGATGTGTCGTACCGTGTATCTGTTGAGGAATTAAGAGAAAGTTTTATTTATATATTGTAACGCTGGCTGCATACTTTGGAAATCGATTAATAAACAAAAACGATGTTCGAATGTAGTCTAATCACAGGTAGTCTACATAACACAAGTTGGGCGCCTGTAGTTCTAGAGCAAATCGGTAAATAGCACACAGACTTATCCTACATGTGACTGAAAAGAAAACATTAGAGCGCCTCTCCAAGTCTTTTAGCTAGCACCAATGTTCATACTTTCGCGATAAATGTATGCAAAAGAAATACGACGACAAATGCATCAAAACAAAAGCATGCATAGCACAAAATTACACTGGTTTAGCGTTGAAGCGTTTAGCACCAATAAAGTGGCCAAAAATTACTTTTTCAACGGCTAAACGAATACGCCGTAGTAACTCTACTTAGCATGAAACATCTTTACACCGTTCGAAAGTAGAACTTCTTTGCTGTTGTATTTGTTTGCCATATGATGCATAGAATTACGCATGTGAATAGATAGTAAAATAATTACTTTTTTTAAATACAGAGGACCTAAATATAACAATGCGCAGCAAAAAGAAAAGTCAAAGTATTGTTGGCTTTCGAACTTCCAAGATACAGTAGGCCTACATTAACTGGTATGATACACTTATTGTTACGTAATTGTTTTAACAGCGTTGTAAGTACAGCATGCTGCTATGACAAGGATTGGATTTTAAAATATATTATTTTCGCAGTTACGGCGCTGATTCGTTTCGCCAACGAGGCACCGTGGTATTCTTCCTTTTAGTACAGTCTCTCATTCTCTCACACGTAAGATTGGGTGCTATCTACCACTTCGCTATACAGCTACAGACACAAGAGTTCAGTAATGCCACTGTATTCTATTCCACCCTTCTCCTCACATCCCATCCCACTATTATGGGCACAGTGAATTCAGTCATTGTGAATTTTATTCCATTGTTATCATTGCGAGTGAAATGCTGGTCGCATCCTCCGCGACAGTGTGGTAGGCGTGTAATGTATTGCCATCGGGCTATACAAGTAAGAACATAACTGACCCAGCCCTTATTATTTGACTGAAAATTAAACGTCAACCGATTGGGTTCCACTAGCTATACAAGTACAACGTGGCATTCAAACATCAGTGAGTCTCCTTTTTTTAAAATTTTATAAAAAAAAAAAAACAACTAATTATAATGTCCTTAACATTAAATAGTTTATTATGCAGTGAAACCACAACGAGACTGACTGAAATATAAAGATTGATAGTTCTCTGAGTCTGAGTACGTGTGATATTCGGGATAAACTGGATCAAGCCCGCGAGCTCTGGAGTGTGAGTTTTGTGCTCTCGCTCTTTTCACTTTCTTAACGTATGCACTAGTACAATACCGCAGGGAATTCAAATGTCTAATAATTGTCTTAAGTTCCAATCTCGGAGCGAAACCTGGTCAACACTGCCAGATTGTCATGCAAACACAGAGCGCATGACAGAGACAAATTGCTCATCACTTCCTTTTAAATGACAACGGACAGTCCAATTTGTGATTATCAATTCTCTCGAGTCCTTATTGCAAAAACATCTGAAAAACACAAAGGAAAGAAAAAGAAAGAAAAAATTAAATAATGACGAATGAAAGAAAGAAAAGAACGAAGATAGAAAGAAAAAAGAAAGAGGAAAGAAACAAACAAAGAAATAAAGAAGAACACGAAGCGGAGTTTCAATTTTTGTTTTGTGTTTAAATGTCCATCCGACCCCAACAGCAACGATTATGAAATGTGCAATGATCTCTTCAGTTTTTTGAATGTATATATATTGTTTCTGTATCTTCATATTTTCCATTCAAATATTAATGTCAATTTATTTTCATTGTTCATCTACTACTAGATTTTCCTTATAAAAAAAATAAATAAAATAAATCGCGTTATTTTTATTTGTAAAAATAGGAATTTTGAACAATAGAACTAGAAGCATTGCTCAAATAAGAACAATCGAAGCATGTGGGAGCAAAATTAATGGAGCATGGCAAAACTGGTACGGGTGAAACACAGTTTAGATAATTGTTTCAAGATCTTAAAACAAGAAAGACTCCGGAAACACTTCACGGCTGATGATAATTTTAACCTTAAAAAATTAATTTTATATTACTTCTTTAACACAGCTTCATCCATTTCATCCCAAATCCTTTGCCAACCAGAAATCTTGCATTATTCTTCTTTCACATGGAAAATAAACACATTTAATTTAAATAATTTTAACATTCCTTAGTACTTCAATTAAAAATGTCCATATGCGGCTGAATTAACAAACCATTCGATTTTTAGAAAGACAAACATTTTTTCTACACCGTTTAGTTGTGACGTCAGCGAATTAACCATTTATTGGCTAGCAATAATATTTATATTATTTTCATTAATAAACCCACTATATATATAGACTAAATAAAGAAAAAAAGGGAAACGATAAAAACATGTCTAGCTCGTTCTCTTATATGATATTTGATAGACGGGAAAAAAAAAAAAAAAAAAAAAAAAAACGCAAGGACAACGAACAGCATTTTTTCATGGCAATATGCATGTGAAATTTTAATGCGTGTTGGTGAACGATATTGCCAAAAGGAAATACTGCAGATGTAGCTGGTTAAAATGATTAACGTGTAAGTACCATTTGCAGACGAAAGACAAGACTAACCCCGAGGGAAAAATTGGAATCAGAGCCCTTGAATTCAGCGGTAACTAGTCCAGGTCATTCCAATCTTTGAAAAACAAAACAAACACCAAAATAAAATACCTCAATCCCTCACACGCACACTTTTATCATAGCCTCACACATGCTTTTCCTCTTCAAAGTTAGGATTATTTCATTTCCTTGACTGAGATTATTAAAATTATCAGTACTGCGATTAAACCTAATTCCCAGAATGCTGGTCCTTTCAATATTGCAGTCTCTTTCTCCAAAAGCGATACTAACCTTTAGAAATGTTTGTGCCTACATTTATCTGGAAATACGTTGCATATTATTATTATTATTATTATTATTATTATTATTATTATTATTATTATTATTATTATTATTATTATTATTATTATTATTGATTTTTATAGCGCACATATCTCGCCGTACTTGGCGACTCAAGGCGCTGGTCGACACAAGATCTAAATCAAGCCGCCCGAGGCGCCAACTTGCAGCCTTTGGGCGCATCGTAATAACGCTTCAGACAAACTGAGCACAATCCTGGGCAGCCAGGGATGGGGGAAAAGGACATAGGTGCACGCTGGGTGTATTCTTGTCACCGGCACTCACCCGTCTGGGATATGAGCGTCAGGATCTTTAAAGTCCTTTCTGATGGAATGTATGCGACACACAGACTAGACCTCGGTTTATACTCTCATCAGAAGGAGTAGGAAACGGGAGTAAAGTGTCTTTCTCAGGGACACAACACAATGGCCCGGACAGGGCTCGAACGGGGCCTTAAGATCCGCAAGCCAAAGCACTACCATTAGACCTCCGTGCCTTCCGATATAATATAGTCGGGACTCAGAATGAACCAAATGCCAGTCTGTCTGTTTGTCTGTCCGTTCCGCGCCACATCCCAAGTAGCAGATTTTGTTCTAACTTCTTAGAAACTCCACCAGGGTTAATGGCTAGCATCCCGTGTCATCGTATTTGCGCCGTACTCACAAGTCAATGAAACTGAGATCCATCATTTTCTTAACTGTTTTGCGCTGTTTCCCAAATTGACTAAAAAGATTTTTAAAACTAAATTTTAGCTTGTGGATAATTCACCGAGTGGCTAGTTGTTTAATATTTTCAATAAGCTTCTTTAAGATACTTCGAAAACATATGGAACATCCCCACGACGTTAAATTAATGTTGTTAAAAATGCTGGGTTTTTGTTGTGTGTGTGTGTGTGTGTGCGTGTGTGTGTGTGTGTGTAACTATATTTGAATGGCTTGCCATCCAGTTGTGTTTGCTCCAGACAAGTCATGTTGTTCCACCAGATAGCTTTTTCTTCTAGTTTCTGTTCTCTAATGATCAACCGTGGATAACCTTAACACGATTTAACCGTTAAGAGCTTTTTCAGCAGATGAGACGATTAGCGCAAGCATGGGAAAATACAACCTTCAAAGCAAGAGGGGAAGTTTAAACTAGAATTTCTCTGAGCTGTACCCATTGTCTGCCAGGAAATGACAACAGTTAGATCAAACTTCTAAACGAGGTAATTTACTAACACAACTCAATTACCTTCAGAACTGGGATATCGGGAATTATGGGTACTTTAATGTATATATTGTCGAAAGACAGATACTAGAGATAGAGTCACTCAAAACACAGCCCGTGTGTTGTGCTCCATATTGGAAAACTGTTTTTTTTATTTCTGTTATCTGTAGAGTATTGCGTCAATGATCTTACGTCATAGACATGTATACGTACTTCCGGTATTACAATTGTATTTTCACTTTCGTTCTGGACATTACATTCCTCCCCAAGTTATTAGAAAAAAAAAAAAAACAATATTGAAGAAACTGCAATCAAAACCATTTCAAAATTTCAAAGAGCTGTAGAATTATTTTGTAAATGAGTTAAAGCACAGTGTAACTACATATTTTCAATGTTATTCAAATTTGCTTATCTGTATTCTTGTCTGTCATAATTCACTCTTGTCTTCATGGAATTATCAGACTAGTGAAGTGTATAGCTATCAATATCATTTAAGTTTTATAGTCTTTTAAATATGCTGGTGGACGGCGCTCTCGGGTGGGTTTCGCTGATCGGGAGTCATCTGCTCTGCTTGCTGCATTTCTCAGTGTAGGCTGTACTTGATGTCGTGTCTCTGCAGTAGTCTCAACAGATTTCAGCGGGGTGTTGGATTGAGATGGTGAAGTATGGGTCTCAGTGTTTTCTTCCTTTTCTGAATCTTCTTCTTCTTCCTCTTCTTCTTCGTCATTAGCCACGATTGGTTTGAAATGGGAGGAATTTCTTACAATGAGTTTTTTTCCTCTTCTCGCAGTGATCATGCTGCCTTTGGTTTCAGTGACGATGTATGGGTGTGGCGAGAATGGTGTGGAAGTTTTGTTCAATTTCTTCTCCTTTACCAATACATGTTCGCCTGGTTGTATGGTGCATGGTTTGGTGTGCCGTTTTGTGTCAGCGTATTCTGCCATCTTCTGTTTGCTCAGGGCATCATTGTAGAAGATGCGTGATTTCACAGTTGTAGGGTTTGGGGTTTGGGGAAAAGGGGGGTTGGGCAGGCCGATATGCATTTTTCTGCCTGTCAGAGCTTCGTATGGAGATATGCCAGTGGAACTGTGGGGTGTTCCTCGATAGTGTCTCAGGAATGTGGGGAGTTGTATTTTCCAGTTCAGATTGGCGGCACATGACGCTCTGACGTGTTTGTTTAGGGTGGACATGAAGCGTTCAGCCTCGCCGTTGGCTTCAGGCCACAGCGGAGTCACTTTCCGATGTTTGATGTTGTGTTCTGCCGCAAACTGTCGAAATTCATCTCCACTGAAAGGTGGACCATTGTCCGTCTTGATGATTTCGGGAAGGCCATGTCGGGCAAAGATTGAGTCTAGATGTGGTATTACGACTCTCGCAGATGTGCTGGAGATGACTTCCACTTCCGGAAATCGAGAGTGTTCGTCGATGACAACCATAACATAGTCTCCACTTGGAAACGGTCCAGCAAAATCAATGGCAAGTGCCTTCCATGGTTGGGATGGGAGAGGAGTAGTGATGATCGGTTCTCGTGTCTTGGGTCCAGGGTATGACGCTTGACACGGGATGCAGGACTTGACGGTGTCTTCGACCAGCTTGTCAATGCCAGGGAACCACACTTTTTCTCTTATGCATTGTTTTGTCTTGACAATTCCTTGGTGTGACTGATGCGCAATATCAACGATCTTCTTCTGTAATGCTGTGGGGATTATCAATCGGTTTCCTCGTAGAATGAGGCCATCAAACACGGATAGTTCTTCTTTGAACTTCTCAAATTTTGATGCATCATTCCATTGACCGGTTTGGATCGCCGTCATCACCTTTTGTAGAGTTGTGTCTTTTTGAGTGGCTGACTTCACTTCTTCTGCTGACATCGATTTTGGAATGTTGTTGTAGCTGATGTATCTCACATACTCTTCAGCTTTGTTGTCTTTCCTTGGTTTGTTTTGTGGGTGTCGGCTGAGAAAATCAGCCGGATTGAGATCGTCTTTTCCTGGTTGGTAGACCAGCTTCATCTCGTATGGCATTATCCGCAGGCGCCATCGCTCGATTCTGGCTGTTGTAGGTTTCTGACTGGTCATGATGCCAAGTAGTGGTTTGTGGTCTGTGACCAAGGTGAATGGTGCACCGAATATGTAGAGATGGAAGTGCTCGACTCCAAAAACTACCGCAAGCATTTCCCGGTCTGTCTGGCTGTATCTTGATTCCACCTCGGTGAGGGCTCTGCTCGCATAGATGACTGGTTTATCATCTTGTGTCAAGATTGCTCCAAGTCCGACCGGACTGGCGTCAACTAAGATTTTAGTTTCCTTGGCCGGGTCAAAGTATGTCATGACATGTGTGCTTGTCAGTGTTTTCTTCAGTTTGTTGAAAGCTTCTTCTTCTTCTTGTTTCCATTTCCATGGTTGGTCATTTCTCGTCAGCTTTCTCAGGGGTTCCGTCAGTGTTGCATAGCCAGGGATGAAACGGGACATGTACTGAGTAAGTCCGAGGAAAGAACGAACTTCACTGACGTTTTTGGGAGCTTCGGCGTTGATGATCGACTTGATCTTTTCCGGATCAGCTGTGAGACCGTTTTTTCCGAAAATGTGTCCAAAGAAAATAAGCTGATCTCTGTTAAAGAGACACTTCTCTTTGTTGAGCTTTGCTCCATGGTCTTGAAGTCGTTGAAGTGTTGCTTTCAGTGCTATGTCATGCTCTTTTTGGCTTTTTCCATGCACGATGATGTCATCGGACAAGTTGCGGGCTCCAGAAATGTCACTCAACAGCTCAGATATTGTGTTTTGGAAAATTTCAGATGCTGCATTGACACCAAATAGGAGTCGCTTGTATCGTCGCAGGCCTATGTGTGTTGTGAACGTGGTGATGAAACGACTAGATTCTTCAAGTTCAAGCTGATGATATGCATTTGTCATGTCTAATTTGCTGAAGACAGTGGAGCCATTTAGATCAGAAATCAGGTCATCCAACGTGGGCATCGGATGTTTTTCTCGTCTGATGGCTTTGTTTGGCTCACGCATATCAACACAAACACGTACTCCTCCCGTTTTCTTTGGGACAACCACGATGGGGCTGACCCATGGGGTTGGGCCGTCAATCTTCTCGATGATATCAAGCTTTTCTAGACGCTCAAGCTCATTCTCTACATCTTTGCGGATATGGAAAGGAATCCGTCGGTGTTTCTGCGTAACCGAGGGAGTAGTGTCGTCAATGTGTAGTTTGATCTGAACATCTTTTATGTGTCCCATGGCTCCATCAAATAAGCTAGGGAATTCATCCGGGATGTTATAGTGGGTTGAAACCGCAGAAAAGGCAAACTGAATCAATCCAATTGATTGTGCTGTTTGTGCGCTCAGTAGATTGCTTGTTGTGTGTTTGTTGTTCTCAACAACGTAGAATGTGGCTTGAACATGAGTGTCCTTGAAGACAAGGTCGGTGGAGAAATGACCTTTCACTGGGAGTGGTTGTTTGGAGCCATATGCATAAATCAAAGGAGAAGGACCACGCAACCTCACCTTGGGACACACCTGTGTGAAAGTGTCACTGCTCAAAACGTTGACCGTTGCACCTGTGTCTACAAGAAATTTCACTGGAGTGTTGAATATAGGGATTTCGACGATTGGAGTTTTCTTAAATCCGAGTCCATATTTTGATGAAACGGTGAAAATGCTTTCATCACTAGATGCAGAAAGGTATTCTTCCTCTCGAGGGTGAAATGTAGTTTGGTTTTCATTGTTATATGAGATTTGCCTGACTTTGTTTGAAGATCGGCAAACTCTCGCAAAATGCCCTATCTTGTGACAAGCTTTGCATTCTTTTCCTCGTGCAGGACAGCCTTGTGACATGTGCCGTGTGCCACAGTTGCCGCATTCATGCTGTGTTGAACGATGTGTAGTAAACCCATGGCCTCGTGAATCACCTCTACCACTACGACCAAAACTCTTACCTTGATTGCTACTGGAACTGTCACTGCCTTGCGTATGATTGCCTCTGTTATGACTGAAACCTCTGCCACCTGTCAGAGAGTTGTTGTGTCGTTGAAAACCACCACCTCTTTGACCGCCTCGTCCTTTTACAGCATTAACGGATGTACCGCCGTTGTTGCCTGTATTTTCGATCTCTGCTGCTCGAATGTCTGACAGTTCGAGAGCACAAGCATCGTCCAAGATCTGTTTGAGAGTCATATTGTCTTTGAGAGCCTTGCGTCTGATGCGTGTTGAGCTACATCCTTGAATAATTTGAGACAGAAGTTCTTTCTCCACGTCTGCAAAATCACAATTTGCTGCCAGCCGCCTGAGACGTGTGCAATATGTGCCAATGTTTTCTCCTTCCAACTGTTTCGCCTGCCTGAATTTGAATGTTTCAAACGATGTATTTTGTTTTGGGGTGAAATAATCCGTCAAAGATTTCTTGAGGGTGTTATACTCATTGGAACGCACGTCTGGCGCAGTACCCGTTGTCACTCCATTTCCTTTTTGTGCGTCTGTGAAGGAGTCGTAGATTTCATACACCTCGTCACCGGCGTAGTGTAAGAGTAATGCTTTTTTTCGAAGGTCATTGTTGATGTCCATGGCCAAGAGAAAATTTTCGAATTTCTCGATCCACTTTTTCCAGCGATTTCCTACTGTGTGCGAGTCAGAATGAACGTCAAAACGTTCATATGAGGGTAGAGTCGTCATCCTGAAACTTCTTTTCTTTGATCCTCGTCGCCAATTTAATGTATATATTGTCGAAAGACAGATACTAGAGATAGAGTCACTCAAAACACAGCCCGTGTGTTGTGCTCCATATTGGAAAACTGTTTTTTTTATTTCTGTTATCTGTAGAGTATTGCGTCAATGATCTTACGTCATAGACATGTATACGTACTTCCGGTATTACAATTGTATTTTCACTTTCGTTCTGGACATTACAGGTACTTTCTTTATTTCGCTCTTTCGCCTTTTCTTTCGTTCGTTCCTAATTAAAGCTCGGAGACCTAATAATACTAGTGAGAAGCTTGCGTATGTTATCGTTTCGTACAGAAAGATCTCGCTGCTTTACGTTACCCTCCCCAGTTCTAAACAGATCCACATACCCGTTCACAGCTGGGTGGACTGGGGTGAGTCGCGCTTGTTTTAATCCTTGTGTGTGTGCCTCTGTGTATGTGACTGTGTGTGTGTTGTGATTGCCTTTCAAGCATGGTCAACCATCCAAGTACTAACCTTTCCCGATCCCCCGTTGGGGTGCCGGGGGTTTCAGTATAGATAGTATCCCCACTTTCTGGAAATTTAGTGCTTTAAATTCCCACTGTCGCTGTCTTTCTCATTTGTTCTTTCTCATTCCTGCTCTGTTCTTGTAATCTGCTATACTATTATTATTCTTCTTCGCTAGACCAGTCATCTACCTTTTTTCTTGAAAACACTTCCGGGACAAGACTTCTTATTTGTGTTTGAGGTCTGTTGGATCAGCTTGGGAATATTGGACGCTTTCTGCCAGGTGCTCACTGGGGCTTCCTAAGATGTTATTATTTAGCAATGAAGGCATTTTATATGTATGTGCTTTGTTGATAATTTATAATGATGTTTGTATTCTATTTATTTTGTTTTTGTAAACGGGAGTTCGATAAATTAGCGTCCCCAGCGTGAGATGTCTTTATTGTAAAGTGACTGGCTGGTGGAGAGCTTTCAGTTTTACTACTAGGGTTGTTTCAGCAGATCCTTTATGCGGATCAGGGGTTGTCCGGTCCTGATTTGGCTCGGAAGAGTCCGCTGGACCTAAAGCAATAATCATGTAATGTCATGTAATATAAACCTTTCCCGATGTGGCTTTACTTGAAACATAGCTCCAGTGTGCCCAAACCACTACAGTACTGCGTCGCTCATGATAATATGATAGTAGAGAGGGGCAAAGTTGCATGAGAGATACTGCCATCTTGTCTTGGCCTAGGTCGTTTGAAAATTCTGTTCAGCTACCTGGGTCAGCATGGTTCAAGAGTGTTTAAAAGAGCCATTTGTCTCCTGCTTCTATACTATATGATCTCATCTTTGATATGATGATGATGGTCATTGTTGTCAGGGTGGCGACGTGGTGATCGTCCTTAACGCTCATGCAATAGGACGTTAAGCATCGTTTTTCGTTCGTTCGCTTCTATACTTCTCCTTACTCCTCCTCTTCTCCTCAACAACTATCAGGTTCACTACTACGCCCACGTGACGAAAATGCATTACGCAGTGTATTTTAAGATGTCTACACGGGTACCGGACAGTATAGTACATAATATTGTGTCTCTGTTTCTTTGATTATAACATGTCAACAACTCAGCATATATACATACTAGGCTTAAGTCAATGTCTTCCTATACCTTTCATATTGTCATGAGTGACGTTGCTGTTGATCAAAGGTAATACATATTAATATAACAATAACATGAATGATTGCACGTGGTACAGGTTAGCACAACGCTACTAGTGATTAAAGCAGTACGCATTAATACTACAGTAGGATACGTCACAGGCTGAGCGGATACGAGACAAAGTGAATGAGAAACCAATGCCGCTGTGCAAAAACATGAATGCTGCAAGTAAGCTGCAGACGTGATATTGACATTTCATAGCAATGTGGTTTCAACAACTTTCTTCTTAAAAGAGGCCATAGGGACTTCAGTTTTCCGCATGAACCATGCATTTGTTACACAAGGTTCGAGTAAGCTGTTATTATGGTATGGTAATCCACAGAACTTTTTAAGACAAGACTCTAGTGAAATATTGATTCTGGAACATGAATTCGATACAACTCCGATATTACCGTTTTTGCTTTTAAAATACCTGTAACACTCAGTGACAAAGATTATCCCAAATCAAATCAAATCAAATCAATTTCAGACATGAATCGAACCTTATTTTTTCGAGTCCAACCTGAATCACCTTCAAACCATTACTGTCAGTATTTTGATGTATGACTAACTGTTTGAAACAGGGAGACAGTAAGTGATTTGTTCTTATATACTAATTTAAGACACTTACCAGTTCAAAGGAGCTGCTAAAGGCGTTTCCTAATAAGGATCTAACTTAACTCTTCTCCCTTGCACTCCTTCCTCCCCATAGCCAGACGCCAACCTGCATCAACAGGCGCAATGCTTTGTTTGTGTTTATTCATTCATTTATAAGCAGCTATGAGAACATGAAACAAACCATAAACTGCTTCAAATAGGGTCAGAACATATTATATTCGCGTTCAGACAAGTTTCAACAAGAGCCTAGTAAAGTTACAACATGAATATGAAAATGTGGGTATATGAATTCAGGCTCCCGGCTTCATCGGCGACGCTGGGGCGACAGCAGGGGACACTGATTGGCGAGGACAGTCTATCCGTGGCCTGACACAACTCCATTAGGGAGGCTGGCATAGGGGAGTGCTCTTTTCCAAGTGCATGAAGCTTCATGAGTATCTCTGGCGTCTGTCTCACTCCCGCTTATATCCCACAGGGTCAAGCGAGGCATAGCCAGCATGCTTGCCGCAAACAAGTTAATGTGTCTTGTCATAGGCTCCAGTCACTTGCATCCATGCACTGTCTTCTGCTGCAATTACATACAGTACCTCAATTACCAAAACTGGGATTCAAATATTACTTTGTTTTTATTCCATCTTATATAGCGCTTTTTCAGCTCAAGAGTTGCTCAAGGCGCTGGTCGATACAAGACCTAGCTCAAGCCGCCCCAGGCGCCCACCTGCAACCTTTGGGCGAATAGTCACTGAGCACAATCCTGGGAGACCGCGGATGGGGTGAAGGGTGTATTTGTATAACCGGCACTCACCCGGTAAGGACATGAGCGCCAGGATCTATAAGTCCATGTTATGGAATGAGTGCATGCACAGACTAGACCTCGGTTTATACTCTCATCCGAAGTGCAATAGTTTGAGAACAATATTGCGTAAGGCATTGAAATAAGCTGCCATATTATTTCCGGAAGGACAGGCAGCATGCGCGCAAGCATAAATTAACTGTTGTCGGCCATTATATAAAAAAAGAACATATAAAATAAATTGTATTAAAAAATATATATATATATATTTTTTTATATTTTCTTATATATATTTGTATATGTATATATTTTATTTTCTTATATATATTTTTTTTCCTATAAGAATAATGGATTCCTTTTAAGTAAGGCTTGCTAAATTTAAAATTGTATTGTGAAAACCATCATTAGTTCCATGGAGTAAAATTTCAGTCGCAACCACCTAAGGTACCGCATGTCGACCTCTTCTAATCAAGACCTTGATAATGATGTTAAATAGCTGACAACGAAACATACCCGTAAGTTTACTGGTGTTCAATTGTGTGTGCATGTGTGTTTGATTTCTATAATTTCCAAGTTAATGTTAAAGGTTCTTTACTATGTTAATTTGTTATTGGACATATTGGAAGATTAGACTTATTAATTAATCTAAAGTCTTTATCCCTAATTTAAAAAAAAAGTTTCAAAGTTTTAATGTTTCAATCTACGTGCAGTTATTACGCATAAATTTTAATCCCTAAAAGTTTTCCTTAAGTCGTTTTAAGTGTAAAATAAAATTTTAAAAATAAAAAATTGGTAAAATACATCAATACGACAGGTAATCAATGATTTGTAAATAATATTGCAGGCCTTACTCCACGAATTTGTTTTGGGCCGTATTTGTGAATCATACCACTGTTCTCATAGGCATAGGTTGACAATTTGCGGTAAGACTATTAAACTCAATTTTGTTAACAAAATAATAATAATAATAATAATAATAATAATAATAATAATAATAATAATAATAATAATAATAATAATAATAATAATAATAAATATGTTCACCGTTTTTATTCCGATAAATTATTACCTGAAACGTACGGCCGAACACTGATAAACCCGATGGGTTCAACGTGTTAGTTATTAGGAACTGTCCAAATTATTTGGAGAGGTATGAGCAGAGAGAATAAGCTGTTAAACGTAGCCCGTAAATAACCTATGCCTATGAGAACAATGGTATGATTCACACATTACGGCCCAAAACATTCGTGGAGTAAGGCCTGCAATATTATTCACAAATCATTGATTACCTGTAGATTACAGCCTATTGAATGGAAATAAGTCCAGAGAAGACCAAAACGATTACCAACAACACCAATGGCATCAACACGGACATCAAAGTCCAAGGCCAATCCCTCAACACAGTGCATAGCTTCAAATATTTAGGAGCCATTGTATCAGACAACGAAAAATACAAAGCATGGAGATGAGGTGCTACAGAAGACTTCGGGTCATTTCCTAAACCCAGCAAGTCACCAACGACGAAGTCCGACAGACCATCACACAAGCCATTGGACAACACGATGACCTGCTCACAGTGGTGAAAAAACGGAAACTCCGATGGTATGGCCACGTCACCAGATCATCAGGTCTTCCAAAAGGCACAGTGCAAGGAGGTAGAAGAAGAGGGAGACCGAAAAAGAAATGGGAGGACAACATTCGAAAATGGACTGGTTTGACACAGAGCGAAACCATCAGGGTTGCTGAGGACAGAGAAATATGGAGTACGCTGGTTAAACGATCATCTGTGGTGCCCCTACGACCTCCGATTTGTATTATTACAGACCAGTGGCTTTACCGGATAAAGTGTATATTATTGATTATTTCTCCCTGTGTTTGTTTTAGCCATGATGTATATGTATAGGAATTATTTTGGAGATTCCAGTGGACCACGGACTTAGAAGATTGTTCGTCTCTTATCTGTATAAGTGAGACGTTCTGCACGGGATAGGATAGGATAGGAAGATTATTACCCGATTATTGTCAAAGAAGAGGATGTCATTTCCGATCTAGAACTACTAACCAATCAGCTTCATTATTTTGAATATTCTTAGGCTAAATGCATTTTCCGTCATTCAATGCTAACACTAATCTTGTTGTTTCTCTCAAACGCAGCTATATGAAGGCGCTTTAAGTATAAATAATTATTATATTATTGTTAGTATGATTAGTAATGATCTGAGAGAGCTTATTTGGCAGAAAAGCGTTTAGGAAAACTATTATATACAGGCTACGTTTAACAGCTTATTCTCTCTGTTCATATACCTCTCCAAATATTTCGGACAGTTCCTATTAACTATCAGATTGAGCCCATCGAGTTTCTCAGTGTTCGGTCGTACGTTTTCATTGAGGTTGGCCAACTTTAGGATATGTTTTTCGGTAAACAAGGTTACGGAAGCAACGTGCTTTTTTTTTTTTTTTTTATCTGACGGTGGAGCACTTTCATACCGATTATCAAGAATCTGGTTCGCTTTGATAGGTTTATGTCAATCCAGCGCGCGATGTCATACGGTCAGTCATTCTCTGTAAAGGGAGCAGCACTCAAGAGCAGACACTCTATCAAGCTCTTAGACGGAGTTATATTTTAGACCTAATGGATTAGAACTCTGGATGCCTTATGCGCTATAAAATTTTACACTGGACTTATGCCGTAAACCCATGGTGCACTGATAATGTATTTTCAATGTGGAGAAAACAGCACGAAAATTAACTACCGAATTGCCGATGAAAAAGAATGAGCTGGAAATTCAAACAATGTGAGCGAAAGGCACAGTGTGTTTTTTTTCCTAATAAGCGTTCGGTGTTTAGAGACAAAAAGAAAATATTTAGATGACCCGTTTAATCTGAATAAGAATTCTGAGGGTTGTATTTCTGTCCTTCTCAGCAGCTTCTTAACTACATCGCTGCTTTTCTTTCCTCCTTTTTTTTTTTAGAGAGTTCCAAGTGGTACCTATCGCAGATAGATGAATTAACGTGCATATGCTGTAGTGTTACTGTTTTTAGTTTAATTTTATGGTATTTGTGTATCTTACACGGTATTTATCAATGATCGATTCAGCCCCGATGCTTGAATCGTGATAAGTATAACTCGAATTCGCTTATCCACGCAACCTGTTCACTCAGCCACAAGGCATGAGTCGTCATATAAAGGTTTCTTATTTTATTCAGCAAACATCAACATTTGCATACAAGATCGCTTTTCAAATCATTACAAAGATCACCCTCACAAGCAAACAGTGCATTACTTATATAGCCTCTCTGCAATCGAGAAAAAGTTCGAATATTCCAGCATGACGCAATAACACCCAATCAAAATAAAACTCAGTAGCAGAGCGCTGTTTCGGTCAGTCGATATGTCCGTCGCTTTCAAACGTTTTCAAAACACATTTTTTTGGCCTTATGCCAAGAACAACTGAATCGACATTCGCCAATTTTACTTTGCGGCTACTTTATCTACGGCTAAGCCAGTTAGATCATTCTTATTTGTTTGTTTGTTTTTTTTTTCTCAAAGATCAAGGTCATTGTGCTTCACCATTGTCTAAACACGTATTGCGGTTTATCTAAAATTTGACTTGGGAAATCGTTTGCTTACAAATTACAGACAGTTTATATAGCTGCATAAATAAATATCAGTTCGCGTTTTCCTTTTGCTTCGTGAGGCTACATCCGAGTCACAACGCAGCCATGAAAATTAACACTTTTGAATCCTATCCTATCCTATCCTGTCCCATAACCCGAAGGTCGTAGGGGCACCACAGATGATCGCTTAACCAGCATACTCCATCTTTCTCTGTCCTCAGCAGCCCTCATGGCTTCGCTCAGTGTCAAACCAGTCCATTCTCGAATGTTGTCCTCCCACCTCTTTTTCGGTCTCCCCCTTCTTCTACCTCCTTGCACTGTGCCTTGCAGAATGGTCTTTGCAAGGCCTGATGATCTGGTGACGTGGCCATACCATCGGCGTTTCCGTTTCTTCACCACTGTGAGCAGGTCATCGTGTTGTCCAATGGCTTGTGTGATGGTCTGTCGGACTTCAACGTTGGTGATGTGTTGGGTATAGGAAATGCACAGAAGTCTTCTGTAGCACCTCATCTCCATGCTTTGTATTCTTCGTTGGAGATCTGCTGTGAGGGTCCATGCTTCGCAAGCATATAGGAAGATGGAGATGACCAGAGATCGCAGCAGTCTTACTTTGGAATGTAGACTGATGGTTCTGTCTTTCCAAATGGGCTTCAACCTTGTCAGGGCAGCAGTTGTTTGTGCGATCCTGGAGAGGACTTCCTGTCGAGACCCATTGTCTGACACAATGGCTCCTAAATATTTGAAGCTGTGCACTGTGTTGAGGGATTGGCCTTGTACTTTGATGTCCGTGTTGATGCCATTGGTGTTGTTGGTCATCATTTTGGTCTTCTCTGCACTTATTTCCATTCCATAAGCTCTGGAGGTGGTGTCAAGCCTCTGTACAAGCTGTTCAAGTTCTTGTTCCTCTCCAGCCAATCCATCAATATCATCCGCAAAACGAAGATTGGAGATTGCTCTGCCCCCTATGCTGACTGTGCCTTCGTGATCTGCAAGAGCATCTGACATGATGCGCTCTAGGAAGATGTTGAAGAGTGTTGGAGAGAGTAGGCATCCTTGACGCACACCGATTGTTGTTCTGAACCAGTTCCCGATGACGCTGTTATGGAGGACTGCACTGGTAGCCTTGTCATACAGGCTTTTGATGACTTCTATGATTTTAGGGCTGATGTTGTACACTTTCATGGTTGCCCATAGAGCTGCATGCCAGACTCGGTCAAATGCCTTCTTGAAGTCTATGAACACATGATATAGATGTTGTTGGTGCTGTAGGTATTTCTCACAGATTATTCTGAGGTTGAAAATCTGTTCAGTGGTACTTCGCCCTGCCATGAATCCTGCTTGTTCTTCAGCTATGATTTGTTCAGCTTGTGGTTTCAACCTGTTGAGTATTATTTTCAGGAGGACCTTGCTGGGATGGCTGATGAGGCTGATGGTGCGGTAGTTTTCACACTCCTGAAGGTTACCTTTTTTAGGAAGAGTGATGACAAGCGACTGGGTCCATGGTGTAGGCCATTCCCCACTCTGCCAGATCTTGTTACAGATAGTGGTGAGAGCATCAGTCATCGCTTCTCCTCCTGCTTGTAGCAGTTCCGCTGGTATGTTGTCCACTCCCGCTGACTTCCCTTTCTTCAGCGATTGCACTGCTGCCTCAACTTCTTCCCGGAGAATTGGGAGGATTTCTTCTTCTTCTCTGCTCTCGGGACATGCTAGAACTGATGGGTCTCCATTTGGTGTATGGTTGTAAAGGTCAGAGCAGTACTCTGTCCATCTGTCCAAGACTTCTTGTTCTTCTGTAAGGCAAATGCCAGACTTGCTTTGGATAGTGGAGACTTTGGGCTGTTTAACACTTGTCAGCCGCTTCACAGTCTGGTAGGCCTTCTTGCTGTTGTTCTTGTTCAGATTGTTCTCTATTTCCTGGCATTGATCTTCTATCCAGTTCTCCTTTGCTGTGCGCATGCCTTTTCGGATGTCATTGTTGATTTTTCGGTAGACATCAGCTCCCTGTGAGGTGTTCTTTTTCTTTTTTAACTCTCTTCGTTTATCACACAGATCCAAAAGTTCAGGTGTGATCCACGGCTTCTTCTTTGGTCGGTGCTTGCCAAGGATCTCAGTGGCGGCATCTGTTACAGCTGAGTTGAAGGTATTGGTCATGGTGTTGACATCTACTTCGCCTGCCCCCAAAATAAGCAGTGGTGCAAATTTCCCTCCAATTGTGGCCTGAAATATTTTTGCCACCTCCGGGTCTTGCAGTTTGTCCAGGTCGAACTTCAGCCTAGTGCACTTTGCTGTATTTACTCTCTTCAAATGGAGCCGGAAAGACATCATCACGAGATCGTGGTCACTTCCAATGTCTGCTCCTGGAAAAGTGCGTGTCCTGCCAATGTTGATGCTTGATCTGAAGCGTTTCTTGACCATGATGTAGTCGATCTGGTTGTGATGTTCCCCGCCGGGACTGTGCCATGTCCATCGTCTGGATTTTTTGTGGAGACCAAGCGTGTTTGCCAGTACCAGATTGTTGTATCTGGCAAACTCCAATAGCCTCAGACCCCTGTCATTTGTCTCGTTGTTGCAGTGGGGTCCGCATGTGTCTCCCCAGTTGCGGTGCGCATCTTGGCCAACCTTGGCATTCCAGTCGCCTTGCACTATGACTATGTCCTTCTTCGGCACTTGGTCAAGGACCGCCTGTATATTTTCATAAAAATCCTCCACTTCGCTGTCTTCATAGTCTGATGTTGGGGCATAGGCCTGGATGATGGTAATGTTGAAAGGGGTTGCTCTCAGACGGATGGTAATGAGTCTACTGGAGACTGGGCGGCAACCCATGACAGTGGCTAGAATGTTCTTGTGGACCAAGAATCCAACGCCGTGTTCGTGCCTGTCATCTCTACCGCTGAAATAGAGCTTGTGGCCTTTGTCAGTCGTTGTTTCACCTAGGCCTTTCCAGCGCAGTTCGCTGATACCTAGAACGTTCCATCGATAGTGGTCCAGCTCGTGGGCCAGTTCTTCTAATTTTCCTTCCGCAGTTAGGGTCCTGACGTTCCAGGTTCCTATGACGATGTTGTTTCTCGTGCGGATCTTGCTATATTGTCCATCAGTAGCATACTTAACACCTCCGTCCTGGTGGCCAACGGAAGGCGCGGTCCTTGTGCCGGGTGACGGCCCGGGCGACGACCGATCCGGTATGGAGTTAGTGGATTGTGTCATCATGTAGTGTGTCTTGGGCAAAAAAGACCTGGCAGGGCCCAATCCTCTCCAGGCTGTTGGCCACAGCCGAAATCCACGAATACAGTGTGGCTCGCCTTGGCCCTGAGCACGTGGTCGTTGAACCTGTAGTAACGTGAGGTTCCTCCGCCCTGGCCGGTGACTTCTGTGTAGAAGACTTTCGCCCAGTGATGCCGTGCTAACATCACCCCTGTTAGTCGCCTCTTACGACACGCCGGGAAACGTTGGGTCTATTCTATTTGCCCGAACCCACAGAGACACTTTTGAAAATGCTTTAAATTTTGTTTTAGTCTGTTTGTGCTAGTATCAATAAATACATTTGAATGGCCTGTCATCTTATTTAAATAGCATTTCTACACTTGCTGGCGTGTTCACCTAAGTAAATTAAAAAAAGAAAACAATAATGTCATTCAGTGCTGCCGGTGATGATTGTTGGGTCTGTTTCGATTGGTACATGTATGAACATTTTTACATTATATATTTATTATTTTTTCGAAGGTTTTTTTTTCTGTCTTGTTTGGACGTCTGTTGATCCTTTCACCTGCATGCTTTAACCGAATGGCTGCGGGTGGAGGTGGAACGCCGTATAAAGTGCTATTACAGAAAGACGAATCCTTAGTTGGATTAGAATCTGGTCCATAGTTTAATAACTTTTTTTTAAAAAAATATTATTTTTATTTGGGTCGGTTGGAGAGAAGGGGGGACGGGGGTGAGGGGTGGGGTGGGGGGGAAGGTAGCGTATTAAAAAAAACTATTTTTGTATTTCTTTACGTCTTAATTTGCCCATTTGGTCGACTTTTTGTTTCTTTGCTGCTTTCTTTCCTGTTTGTTTATCTTACTGTCTTTCTAGCACTTCAATTTCTTTATCATCTCCTTTCTATCTTTTCTCTTTCTTTCTTTTTTCTTCGTTTCTTCTTGTACTACTTCGCCTTTTCTTTCTTCCTTCCGTTTGTTCGTCCGTTTGTTCGTTCGTCCGTTCTTTCTTTCTTTCTTTCTTTCTTTCTTTCTTTCTTTCTTTCTTTCTTTCTTCTTCTTCTTCTTCTACTTCTTCTTCTTCTTCTTCTTCTTCTTCTTCTTCTTCTTCTTCTTCTTCTTCTTCTTCTTCTTCTTCTTCTTCTCCACTTGCGCTAAGTACCCTATGAATCACTGAATGCTCACATTTCAAGTTGTTTGGGTGTGTATTTGGGGACAACATTAGCGGTAAAGTAAATAAAGTCTTTAAAGATTTATTTGGATCAATAGGCAGTATAGCGACCTCTGAGAATTAATGGCAGAAAACTGCGCAGACTGAGAAGTTGTTTAATTACTTTTGAGACAGAAAAAAAAAACCACTAATGTGTAAAACTTTAAATCTCTACCAAACCGTGCGGGCATTAATCTATTATTTTTACAATTTAATTTACTTCAAACGATTGATTGATTGATTCATTTATAAATTCATTCATTCTTTGAATTATTGACTGGCCGACTGATTGATATAGTTAGGGCGTAATAAACCATTAATGCGGATATTACTAACGTAATGCCCAGTGAGGTGCAAATTTGTTTTTACTGAATGGCTCAAGTAATGCTTTAATGAATGACTGTTGAATTATTTTTATATGCGCAATTTTCAGCTTCAGATTTAAAAGCTGCCTAAACGCGAGTTCTGTAAATACGTTTGTATATATGTATGTATATAAATAAACAAGCGCTTTGCACTAAAATGGAAGAATAGCGCTATAGAAATGACACATTTTAAATAATTAAACAAATTGGATTATAATTTTATTGGGCGGTGGGGGTCGGGGAGGAGGGGGAGGGGAATGCATGAAACGGTGTGCAGACCGACCAGAAACGCAAGACTATATTTTTCACTAACGATCTTTTATCGTAAAGGAGAAAGGCGAGTCCTCCTCATGCCTTAACTCATCTCAGACACACAGACACACACTCCACAAGAGCTAACTCATCTCAGGCAGACATTAACACTCAGCGGGAGCTACCTCATCTCAACATAGACAGATAGACATTCCGCAGCCGCCCTAATCATAATTTCCGAACTGCATGAGATTTGTATATAACCTTACATGCTAGAAACTCGACGAATTCATTCATGATTAAGGCCACTTCCCCCCCCCCCCCCCTCTTAGTGTAAATAGGCGCAAGCCTCTGCACTTTAAATGGAATAAAACGACAACACTTCCCTCTCTCACCCCGCCCCCACCCCCCTGCACAAACAGTAACACTGTACTGATACAACAAACTTATCAATATTGATGATCCCGTTATGAATAAAACCCTAGGTGCCATGACCTGGTTCTGCATTCACTGTCGCGAGTCACACTGCATGCAGGAACCAACTAGCTGTTGTGAGTTAAAAAATTAACGAGCTTTAATATTCATAGTCCTATTCTGTCAGTTAAAGGTCATTTAGCGTCGCGGTCTGAATGCTGTTCATTGCTGAATCCATTAGGGTGTGAGCGTTTCATCATCCATCATTCCATAATTCAGCATGATACTCAGAATATAGCTGCATTGTTAGAACCTGTCTCTAGCTTTAATCTACCGGGTATGTCGGAGTTTATTTTATCATTCTTATACAGCGCTTTTTCAGCTTAAGAGCGGCTAGAGGCGCTGGCCGATACAGGATCTAGCTCAATCCGCCTGAGGCGCCCAGCTGTTGCTTTGGGCGCACAGTCTAACGCCCAGACGACTGAGTACAATCCTAGGCGACCGGAGATGGGGGAGAAGGAAAAACTATGCACTGAAACAATCAACAGACTAATATCAACAGTAACATGGCCAGTGTTTTATGTCCGGGCCACAGGGAGTCGAATTCGCAACTTTTGTAACACGAGCTCACCGCACTACCAGCTGAACTATCCCGTTTCATAGAACGTTGAAGCATACTCGTGGACTAGGTTGCCTACAGCCTAGGCTTCAATAGATCTCTGATGCTCAGTAAGGGTCTGTCAGCTATGACATTTAATAGCAAGTTTTTCTCTGATGAAGGATTATCAGATGCTGGGCATCAGGCTGAGCACGAGAGACAAACAGATCTTGCGTCAGTTTCAGAATTCCAAACCGCAGTGGCTCATTGTTTCATGACGACATCCAGCGCGGTTATTAGAGAGACTCAGAGTGGCTTGCCAAATGGCTCTGCGGTTCATCGTTAGACCAGAAGAGCTTATTAGTTCCCAGCGAGGTCCAGAGGTGTTCAGTGCTTCTTGGAAAGACCAAGAATTTCTTGGCAAGTCACATAGGTGTTCTTCAGCTAGCAGTTCTTGGCAAATACAGCAATATTCAGTGGTGCCTTGTTAGACAAAGAGGTGCTTATAATGGTTCTTAGCAAGACACAAAGATAGTGGCTCTTGGCAAGACACAAAGGTAGGTCCTCGGTGCTTCTTGGCTAGATACAGGGTCCGGACTCGCCCAGTGATTCTTGGCCAAAAAACAGTCATGCTCAGCTGTCCTTTTCAAATTACAGATTTGGGCAGTGGTTCTTTTCAAGACACATTTTATTTTTGGTAAACCATAGTGGTGCTCAGTAGTTTTTGGCAAAACACAATGAAAGGTAGTCCATGGTCCTTGGAAAGACACAGTGAGGATGACCTAAGGATCTTGAAGAGGAAAGTCTTCAGTGATTCTTTCCAAGGCCCGGTGTTACTTAGTGGTTCTTTGCAAGTCCCACGGTATCAGCCCCACCCAATAGTTAGTTGGGCCCAGGACCCACGGGGATGTTAATGTTGTAAGCACGACCAAACCGCAAATGTGAAGAAGACTGGGTTGTGGGTTTGGTCCTTTGCTCGATCCGTCGTATTACTTTCAGACCTACTTGTGCAAGCTGGTGGCTAGGGCTTTCAGCGAATCTTTCAGCTGGAAAGTGTGCCATAGAATTATTTTACTGATAGGCAGCTAAACAAAACGAACAGTGTGGATGGATCTTTTGATACTCGGTACAACCCGATCTACCCCCGCAAGCATTGACGCTATGCTCATCTGGTCCACCTTTCCTACCACACTTTGGTAGGAAAACAATTGTTAGAAGTGCTCCACTTTATTCATTATGAATAACTAGTGCGATTTCGCCGCAGGACGACCCGAGCGGGAGCGGACTAAATTAATACTGGTGATTGGAAAGTACGCTTGCGCGCTAAAGTATTTACACTTTACATTTAAAGCACGGATTGTGAACATTGTATTGAGGACTCGTGTAGAATGACATGATAGATTTACAGTGACATCACAGAATTGCGGTGACCTCACAAGAGCGATGGGAGTTAAATGTCGCTCGTGTTGACTCACAGTAAACTTCGTACCGCAACACTGATTCAAACAGTTTCACAGTTACGCGTCATTGTAAACAACGAGAATCAGAAATGAACATAATTTTGGCATCAAATGATCTCTAGCATAACGCGCGTACCTGTTTAAATTGTGGTAGATTCTTGAGTACACGAGGAACAGCAACAGAAAAAAAACCGTTTGTTTATGTGTGTGTGTGTGTGTGTGTGTGTGTGTGTGTGTGCGTGTGGGCATGTAGAAACGACGTTACTCTGACACACACATGAAACTCTACATGGTTTCTTTTGACTTTTTTTGACGACCCCGTTATTTTGACGTCAAAATAGTGGTCCGTAGAGTTACAGATGTTTTAGGATTAGGGTTAGGTTAAGGGTTATGGTTTGGGTTAGGGGTTAGGGTTAGGTATTGCTTCAAAAAATTGAAAATGTCAAAATAATGTCAACGAAATGGAAAGTGTGTCAAAATAATCGCGTGTGTGTTTGTGTGTATGTGTTTCTATCTGTAAGCGCGTGCGCGCGCGTACGTTATTCTGTTAAAAACTTGCTTGAAACCGAATCTAAATTTCGGGCTTGTGACTATTTAGCATCAAAAACTGAACTGAACTTTACAGTTAGTTAGTTATTCATTGCTTACAGAGTCCGGCGGATTGCAAAGAGCCGAATCCTTCCGACAATCACAAAGTTAATACATTTTAAATTGAACTTTACAGATATTATCCTGTTTAAAATTTATTATTCTTGTGAGTGTCGGAAATTCTGGCTATACATGTATATATATGAGTCCTTCTGCAGCCAGTCGGTCGTTGGAACTGACGCGTTTCTTTCTAATTACGGATGGATAAATTGCTTCTATGTGTCAATAGATGCTACTGTTGTTGTACATTTTTGGCATCATTTTTATCCATGACCTGTAAAACTCGAACGAAGGATTCAGTATCAGCTACTGTATGAAAAATCTGTTTGTAGAGATGTTTGCATTCATGGAGGTTAGTCTTGTTGTTCCGAGGCGGTATTCATAACGAACTTATCGGCCCCTTAAGTAACCGAGACACACGCATTCCGCTCTCATACACCTCCATAAGCCAGATAGATAGATAGATAGATAGATAGACAGACAGACAGACAGGCAGACAGACAGACAGATAGATAGATAGATAGATAGATAGATAGATAGATAGATAGATAGGTAGATAGATAGATAGATAGATAGATAGATAGATAGATAGATAGATAGATAGATAGATAGATAGATAGATAGATAGATAGATAGATAGATAGATAGATAGATAGATAGATAGATAGATAGATAGATAGATAGATAGATAGATAGATAGATAGATAGATAGATAGATAGATAGATAGATAGATAGATAGATAGATAGATAGATAGATAGATAGATAGATAGATAGATAGATAGATAGATAGATAGATAGATAGATAGATAGATAGATAGATAGATAGATAGATAGATAGATAGATAGATAGATAGATAGATAGATAGATAGATAGATAGATAGATAGATAGATAGATAGATAGATAGATAGATAGATAGATAGATAGATAGATAGATAGATAGATAGATAGATAGATAGATAGATAGATAGATAGATAGATAGATAGATAGATAGATAGATAGATAGATGGTATTCACGTTGACCTGTTAGCTGTTAGGGTCTCTTGTCCAGTAAATCGACCCGATCGATAACTGATTGGCACCTCTACCTTAACCGTAACTTATCTGCAGGTCACAGTTTTTGCAATAATACGGTATTTACTAGTACTAAAACAGTCGTTGTAATGTTTATGACGGATTCCATTTGCAGTAACGTTCAGTTCGTGGTAAACAAAGTTGTGGGACTGAGGACATGTGGGAACACGAACATATGAGATCACACACTGCGTGGCTGAGACTGTCATAGACATTATCACAGCAAGACGTGCTTTTCCCAGAAGAATGCGAAATATTTCGGGAGATTGATTTTAAATGATGAAATAGTACATTATGAATGTCCTGCACTCCAAAGGAAGAGAGTTTCATACGGATTCACATTAATAGAAACTACTTTGTTTAGAAAGATAAGTTCTTGGAAGCTGCAATGTATCATTATTATTATAATTTAATTCAAATATTACACCCTAGACCCGATGCTCACGTACTTGCTCTATGTCAGACAGTTATAATTTCAGTTTAAGAGTTAGAGTCTGGTTTGATCTTTTTGGGTGGATGGATATATTTGTCGTGTGATAATCAGCATAGATTTTTTTTCTTTCTAGGAAATAATTTCATGCGATTATTATTTCACCAATAATCACCGTCAATGAGTGAAGTCTGACGAATAGTTTCAATAGTTGGGGCGATTTAATTTGAGTTTGAAGGGTACAAATCATTAGCAAAAGGATCAAGTTTGGCTTTGTTTTGGCTGATGCTAAATGTTTTATAAATAATGAATATGCCCGAAATAATTAAGAGGACCGAGAATAGGCTCTTGGTGAATATACGGAAAACAATAGCACCAAAAATAGAGACACCTGTGGCATCCCACCATTGGCGTCTACGGAGTCGAAAATGAACCATTGGTTATATACTGCCTGATGAGAGAGAGAGAGAGAGAGAGAGAGAGAGAGAGAGAGAGAGAGAGAGAGAGAGAGAGAGAGAGAGAGAGAGAGACAGAGACAGAGACAGAGACAGAGACAGAGAGACAGAGAGAGAAAAGAGAGAGAGAACTTTTGGAACTTTGGAATTTTGTCCTTTTATTTCACTTAACGTGATTTAAATATATACAAAAATGACAAGAGGCTCATAGCACTGGGGGCTGTATAGCCAAAAAAAGGGGGGGGGGTTTGAGGAGAGGAATGGGATACACATAGCATTCGTACCATGAACGGCATTGTATAACACTACAGCTACATTTACAATATATTCAGCAACTGGACTGACAAACACTAAGGAATTTACTATCACAAAAATAAACGTGGCAAAAAAAGAAATACACAGAGCGATACCAATTTACCATCATACCATACAACACAGTAAGACAACACGTAAATCAGAGAGAGAGAGAGAGAGAGAGAGAGAGAGAGAGAGAGAGAGAGAGAGAGAGAGAGAGAGAGAGAGAGAGAGAGAGAGAGAGAGAGAGAGAGAGAGAGAGAGAGAGTTATTCAGCATTGCTCTTACTATTTTACTGTAGTAGGACGAGACAGCTTTATGACGTTTCTCCTTCCCCAATGGAGAATTGTGAATTCTAATGTCGCCCAAGGATTATTCTTAATGCGTTGATGTAATTACATTAATTTCATCAAGGGGATGTTGAAATAACGGGAAAACAATACTATCTCTCTTTTCAATGTTATTTTGGGGTTTTGTTGTAGTCGTTAGCGGCGAGCTGTGGAATGGTTAATTTTGTGTTAATCTTATAAAGTGGACATTCAAATAATAGTAGGCTATCTCCCTTTTCAATAATTCTGGTATCATTTTGTGGTGGTCATTAGTGGTGAAGGTTTTGATGGATTATTTTGTAGTGTAAACTGGACATTGACATCATGAACAACAATGGTGTAATTAAATCCTTTCCTAGTTTTAATTTTACATTGTGGCTTTGTTGTTATAATACTGTCAATGGAGCGATCGATTAAATTACTGGGTTTATTTATGTCGGAAACCCCGATAGTGTGGCCATATCACCAGTGCATCAGTCCTTGCAAAGACCATCCTCCAAGGCAGGGCGCAAGGAGGCAGAAGGAGAGGGAGACAGAAAGAGGGATGGGAAGACAACATTCGAGAATGGATTGGCTTAACACTGAATAAAGCCATGAGGACTGCTGAGGACAGAGAAAGATGGAGTACGCTGGTTAAACGATCATCTGTGGTGTCCCGAGTTAAGGGATAGGATAAAAAATGATAGGTTTATTTATGTGTTGTTGTTGTTGTTTGTGTGTGTGTGTGTGTGTGCGCGCGCGCGAATGTGTGTGTGTTGGTTGGTTTTTATTATTTGTGTGTGTGGTTTTATGTGTGTGTAGGGGATTGTGGTGATGGGATGGGGGTATGTTAATTTTACATTGTGTTGTATTTGTGCTTCTTTTTGTAGAGCGAAAGTTGATATAAGGGGAGAAAACGGATCTCTCTCTCTCTCTCTCTCTCTCTCTCTCTCTCTCTCACTCTCTCTCTCTCTCTCTCTCTTTCTCTCTCTCTCTCTCTCTCTCTCTCTCTCTCTCTCTCTCTCTCTCTTTCCAATCTTTATTGTATTGTACCTTTGTTGCTTGGTTGTTGTTTCGTTACTTGTTTCTAAGTTGGTTGATTCATTGTCATTATTTAGACGATGACCTTTTTTTTTCTTTGCATGACTTTGTTGAATTAAGAAAACAACGTATTTGATTGGTTGAAGTATAGGTGGATTTATTGTGGCCTGGTGGCCAAGTAGCACAATTGAAAGGATGCTGGTATCTAATGCCAAAGGTCGGAGGTTCGAATCCTGCATAAAACGAACTTTTGTGACTTCGGTACGAGACTTTTCAGGACAACCGAGTTCCCTCCGAGTACTCCGGTTTCCTCCTTGCATTTAGTAATAGGATTGGATGCAGTCAATCTAAATTTCAAAAATAAAAATTGATTTCTCTTCCGCCTTCGGTAACAATGAGCTTTTGAGATCACCGCGCTTTGAGTTTGATTGAAGAGAAAGCACGTGATTGCATCCTGTGTTACTGTATTATTGATTGGTTTATTTGGTATTTACTTGTTCTGGGGTACATTTGTTGTCCGGTCCTGTTTGGCTCGGAAGAGTCCGCTGGACCTAAAGCAATAATCATGTAATGTAATGTTCTCCCCACTGGTCCTGATACCCCATCCCATTCACCCCCTCCCATTCACTATTGAATTTCCAGTCCTCAAATTTTTAAATAAGGCCTACATAGAAGAAAATTATTCTTTCAAAATATAATTTCCGCATGTCCACAAAGCACTATTTAGAGCAAAATACATTCTAGTTATTCACACTATTGATCATCTCTTCTGTTTGCCTTATATTTAAACCGAATATTTCATAAACACGAACCGATTATCTACAGCTTATATGAAAGACAAACTGAATGCAATGCGGTGCGAAAGGAAACATGAAATTTACCCCCACTGGGTCGTTTGCTGTAAAGGGCATAAAAAATATTAGTATATTTGTTTTATTCTTTAGAAGGTGAGAAGATGTAAGATAATGGAAAGTCGTTATTCGTTGCTTTGAACCGTGTTTGGTTCTACTCTTTGAAGGGGTAAAATGTTCGTTTTGGGCAATCTACGTCGCTCCTTTAGCAATGTTTGCTGCGTTAATCAGTAACAGAAAAAGAAGAAGAAGAAGAAGAAGAAGAAGAAGAAGAAGAAGAAGAAGAAGAAGAAGAAGAAGAAGAAGAAGAAGAAGAAGAAAATAAAGTCTGTTTTGATTTGAGGTTTTGTTAAAAACGGCGCAGGAGTTTGTCGTGACAACTACAATATGTGTCTTGTGCACGCCACTTGCCGAAAAGGAAAAGCATCCTTTCGTGATCCTGTTATGATTTGCTTTCTCTGCTGATAGTTTTGTTCCCAGGGGACTCTTTGACCGTGGAACATCGTAAACATGCATATGATAGTTAGAGAAATATCTTTGATCGAATGATTGTTAGAGAAACATCTTGAACATGCAGCAACAAGTTTGAAGAAAGCGATCTTGGGGAACTGAACAAGCACCACCCTTGTGATCTTCCACCCACGCCTAGCCGCCGGCTATACTGATCGACCACAACTCTGGCCGTTTTGTTGGAGAGATAGAACGCCGTGCGAGGGGACAAACTTTAACGGATCCGATACGACGCCAGGACCAATGTTTGCAAACTGAGAGTAAAACTGTCGCTCTCTTTTGAACAAAACGCAGGGTAAGGAAGAGGGGACGGTGGGGAAGGGGAAAGGGGGGTTCGGGCGCCGGGTAGCTCAGTTGGTAGAGCGCCTTATTAGCAACCGAAAGGTCCATGGTCCGAATCCAGGATTGGTCAACGTGTGACCATTATTATATTTCCCTTACCATCAACTGGTTCGCTGGTGTCAAGAAAAATGTGACCTTGAAGTAGTAAAATATAAGCTCCGGTGTCGTGTGACTATATTCAACAATTAACCTTCTTAGTTTATTAAGAAAACGATTAGGCTGGTTTGTAGTCCTTCGTTTTGGATTCCGGCTCTTCTTTCAGTTCCCGTCAACGCTCTCTCTCTCTCTCTCTCTCTCTCTCTCTCTCTCTCTCTCTCTCTCTCTCTCTCTCTCTCTCTCTCTCTCTCCATCCTGCAAATGTGGCCGTCTGAACTCTCACCTATGTCAACAGCTTGACGAATACCATTGACCGGGTCGATGTCGTGGTTTTTTTGAGGTTTCCGGAGTTGTGGTAATCGATCTGTTGGCTTTGCTGGTCCAAAGATACGCACTGTCTCGTATAACATAAACTAGCAGGACATCAGGATGATCCATCCACGATGGATAGCCGTTGAGCGGTGCGCATTTCCTTTTCTCCGTGTTGTGCTCACTGTGGAGCTACAGTGCTGCCTGACAATAATAATGCTTTAGACTATGTTCTAGGCATAACGATAGAACAATAACATTAACAAAATGCTTGGACCATAATTAACTGTTGTTGAGGGATGTGCAGACTTTCGTTTTCTCCGCTTTTGTATGCATATAAAAGCTGGCGACGCTGTCCAAGAGTAATATAATGCTTAGACAAAGATGGACAAACGTGGAGCGTTGTGAAAGTTAGCACGCGATGCTATCCAATAATAATAATAATCCTATCCTATCCCGTAACTCAAAGGTAGTTGGGACACCACAGATGGTCGTTTAACTAGCGTATGGCATCTTTTTCTGTTCTCAGCAACATTCATGGATGATGATGATAATAATAATAATAATAATAATAATAATAATAATAATAATAATAATAATAATAATAATAATAATAATAATAATAATAATAATAATAATAACCATGATTAACTGCCGATGAATGGTATGGATACCTCCTGTTTTCCGTTGTTGTTGTAGGCATAACAGCGACCGACGATTGTTCCCAACAATAATACCGACCATGTACAGAAATCTTGTAATTTTTATGGAGCCATTGAAAAATTCTTTATTCTGATTTACAGCCCTTTTCTTGGCTTTCATTTTATTTTTGCCCTATGGGTTCGGGCACTGAATAGATTAGACCCAACGCTTCCCGGCGTGTCGTAAGGGGCGACTAACAGGGGTGATGTCAGCACGGCATCACTGGGCGAAATTTTCTACACAGAAGTCACCGGCCAGGACGGAGGAACCTCACGTTACTACAGGTTCAACGATCACGTGCTCGGACCCTCACAGCAGATTTACAACGAATAATACAAAGCATGGAGATGAGGTGCTACAGAAGACTCCTGGGCATTTCCTATACCCAGCACATCACCAACGACGAGGTCCGAAAGACCCTCACATAAGCCATTGGACAACACGATGACCTGCTTACAGTGTTGAAGAAACGGAAACTCCGATGGTATGGCCACGTCACCAGATCATCAGGTCTTGCAATGGCCATCTTGCAAGGAGGCAGAAGAAGATGGAGACAGAAAAATAGTTGGGAGGACAACATTCGAGAATGGACTGGCTTGACACTGAGCGAAGCCTGAGGGTTGCTGAGTACAGAGAAAGATGGAGTACCCTGGTTAAACTATCCGCTGTGGTGACCCATCGACCTCCGAGTTGTGGGATAGGATAGGATAGAATAGGATTCTTGGCTTTTTGTAGTTCTATACCCTTAAGGGCTTTCTTTTCTGTTTAACACTAACGATCTTAAAGATCCAATCTCATTTATCCAGTCCTATTTGCTTACTGACTTTTTTTTTTTAAACCGGTGGTTTAAGAGTTATAGACTATCTCAAGATTTGACATCATTTTGCCTTGCAGCTTTGGTCTACAAAGTCAGGCCAGAGAGCTTTGTTAAAAGCACGAGAGTTACAAGTGCTTACCCGTGGTGTGGCAATTAGCTAAATAATAATCACCTAGGCCGAAGCCATCTCTAATTATAATGCGTTAAATGCACCGCTGTGAAATGTTGCATATGACATGCCACCATTAGCTATCAGAAATAATACAGCGGACGTTTCAGCACACTAAAACATAAATAAATAGAAATGAACAAAATGATCAGTTCTCGACGACGACGACAACAGCAACAACAACAACGACTCTGGTGTTGTTGCCTGTCTTCCATTAGCCGTTGCACCTCAAGCTTTATGGGGTGGTTATAGAGCTCCTAACAGTATTCAGTCTATCTTTTTAGAACGACTGTGCTCTCTGTCATCGTGGTTCTCAGTCACAGAAGTCTTGTTCTACTACTGGAACTATTCGCGGTTTTTGATAAAACAAAAATCGTAATAAAAGATTACATGGCGCCAGACAATTCCGGGTACCAGAGGCTGTTGGCTTAGGCTACTAATATTTGTTTCGAGCATAGTCTTAGTCTTGTTAGTTCTGTTATACTCAGTATGGACGCCAGACTTGACCGTCTGCTTTGGACCCTCATCCTGGCACTTCATGACACTTGATATTTAGGCTCTAGACTTTGGACCTCTGATACTCTGATGAACCTGCCACTTATGATGTCTCCGGTTTGCTCTCTCTCTCTCTCTCTCTCTCTCTCTCTCTCTCTCTCTCTCTCCCCTCTCAGTGTCTATTATTTAATGTCTATATAAATGATCTTCCCCTTCATATTTCTACTTCTTGTGAACTATTTGCTGATAATACATTACACTCCAATAATACAGGAATGCGTTATTTAGCCTTCTCTTTGCAAAAAGGGGCAAATTAACTACATACATATATAGGCAAAACTAAATCCATGCTAATTACAACTAGACACAACAGGCAAAGTTATTCTATATAACTCCCTTCTTTTAAAGCTTTGCATCAAACAGCTGAAAACGTTCAATGTCATACACTTCTTGGCGTGACATTAGACGATAATTTGTCTTGGTTGCAACATATTTTAAATGTTAGTAAAACTATTTCCAGAAGGACTTACCAATTATCAAGGATTAAACATTATTTAAATCTGCATTCTCATAAACTATTATATTTGGAACATATTCAACCATTTATTGATTATTCTTCAACTATTTGGGTTTCTGTTAATAGCAACGCCATGAAGCTCTTATTTAGGATTTATAAACGCGCAATTAAAATGGTTATTCTTAAAAACAAAATCTCTCTGAATGATTACGAACAGATCAACATACTACATCTTGCCAACAGATTAAAATTTAATAAAGGAATTTTCATGCACAAGATCCTTTCTGGTAATACACCGTCCTATCTTTCTTCTCTTTTTTCTAGGAAAACTACCAGATTTTCTACCAAAATTAATATCCCATTTTCAAGAATTGATCTGTTTAAAACCAGTTTTGAGCATATTCCATTTCCACTTTATGGAATAACTTTCCAGAAGTTCTCCGCAAAGCAGTCACTAAATACACATCCTTTAGAAACCATCTTTTACAGCAAATTAAAATTAGTTAGTTAGCTACTTAGCAATGAGTTCTACAGTCATAACTTTTATTAGATTGTTTAACATAAGTTGTGTGTTTGTGCGTGAGATAGTGCGTGTGTGTGGGGTAGGTAGAAACGACCTTACTCTGACATACACTTGAAATTCTACGTACTTTTTTTTGACGGCCCCGTTATTTTGACGTCAAAACAGTGTTCCGTTAGGGTTAGGGCTGTGTTAGGCTTAGAGTTATGTTAAGGGTTAAGGTTAGGGTTAGGGTTTGGGTTAGGGTTAGGGTTAAGGATAGCTTCAATAAATGGAAAAATTTCAAAATAATGTTATTTGTGTCAAAATAATGTATATAGAGTTTCACGACAGTCATCACAACGGCGTTTCTACACGGTTGTGTATGTGTGTGTGTGTGTGATGTGTTGTGTGTGTGTGTGTGTGATGTGTTGTTTGTGTGTGTGTGTGTGTGTGAGTGTGCGCGCAATCGCAGATTTTGAGTACATCGTTACATTATAATGTTATTGTTTTAAAGTTATTTTTATACTAATTGTTATTGTTACAAGCCCCAAGGGCAAGACGTTAAAAGCACATCCAGTGCTTACTCTTTTACCCTTGTTAAAATAAAATTGTTATCTTTTCTTTTCTCTCTGTCTCTCTCTCTGTCTCTGTCTCTGTCTCTCTCTCTCTCACACACACCCGCGCGCGCGCTGTAAACTACAAAGTTAGGTCAGTCTGTCATGGTGAACATATATAAAACTGAAGCAAATGTTTTATATTTGTCCTATGCCAGTATGACGTATGTCTACGTCTGGGTCTGTCTGTCAGATTGCAGATTCTCTCTCTATACTAATGACTACATTTCTCTCGCTCTCTGTCTCTGTCTCTCTCTCTCTCTCTCTCTCTCTCTCTCTCTCTCTCTCTCTCTCTCTCTCTCTCTCTCTCTCTCCGAATACATTATAAATTAATTGCCATGGTCACGAATAAAAGTTCTTAGAAATCCTGTTGTGCTTAAAAATTCAAACCCATTTAATGGAACACAAACATTCGCGCTCGTACACACATACGCACATACACAGGTACGCGTGGGCGCGCGCAGCGACAACCGATGTTAAAAGTTTTAGTGTGCTTAGTATTAAGAGATGCGGGTGCATAATTAAGCTTACATATAAAAATAACCTTATATAAATATATTTTAAACTCAATGACATTTTCTTAATTGATCCATATTTGTGTCTTAGGATATATTAATTAGTACACTTTCTATTTCACCATGCTACAATTACTTTATTCCTTATGAAAGGATGTTCCGTGTATCAAAATACCCCAGGGTGAGACACGGTGGTCGAGCCTTCAGTTTCTTCTCCGTTCAGACCTGGAACTCGCCACCTCGGTCCGTCTGTTACTGTCCTTCACTAGCGTCTTTTAAAATGAACTTGAAGACGCATCTTTTTAGAGAGGCCTTTTCTTAGGCGCCATGAGTGAGTGTTGTTTGTTATTTTTGTTGTTGGGATGTGTATGTGGTTGCGTGTTATTGACCAATGTACGCATGTTGTGTTTACATTGGTTTGTGTAAAGCGCTTTGTGATTTTGGAAAGCGCTGTATAAATTGCCTGTATTATTATTATTATTATTATTATTATTATTATTATTATTATTATTATTATTATTATTATTATTATTATTATTATTATTATTATTATTATTATTATGAACACATTTAAATTTAAATTGAACCTGAAATTGAAATTTTCACACTACTACACTATAATAATAATAATAATAATAATAATAATAATAATAATAATAATAATAATAATAATAATAATAATAATAATAATAATAATAATTTATATTATAAAGCGAAAATTCAAACTGACAGTTTCCTATTAGCGCTCACACGCATTCACACACATTCGCGTGTGAAGGTCAACAAAACAAAATACATTTGTTTAAGAAGACGTTACAGTATAAACATACAGATAAATATAGTACAGATAATAAAATGTTTTTTAGACATTACAGTTTAAACATGCAAATAGATATATATATATGTAACAAAACAATAAAATACAAATATGTACATGAGTCGTCGAAACAGTAGAAGTACATTTTTCATAATTTTAAGACATATAATAAATAAGTTAAATGCACTTAAATGATACAAACAGTGATCTAAAATGAAAACGATATTTACACATTTAAGATGCAGTATAAACATTTTCACTAAATGAAATTGTGACATATAGTTCCAACAAAGCGACATGGTTTACAACAAGATGTAAAATGATAAATCAACACATAAATATAGTCCATTAATCAAAACCTTTTTTAAAAGTATATATATATTTAGAGATCTATCTATCTATCTATCTATCTATCTATCTATCTATCTATCTATCTATCTATCTATCTATCTATCTATCTATCTATCTATCTATCTACATGTATCTATCTATCTATCTATCTATCTATCTATCTATCTATCTATCTATCTATCTATCTATCACAGCTTTCTCTGTACTCAGCTACTCAGAAACCCTCATGGCTTCGCTCAGTGTCAAATCAGTCCATTCTCGAATGTTGTCCTCCCACCTCTTTTTAGGTCTCCCTCTTCTTCTACCTCCTTGCGCTGTGCCTTGCAGGATGGTCTTTGCAAGTCCTGCTGATCTGGTGATGTGGCCATTCCATCGGAGTTTCCGTTTCATCACCACTGTGAGCAGCTCATCGTGTTGTCCAATGGCTTGTGTGAGGGTCTGTCGGACGACCAACGACGAAGTCAGACAGACACTCACACAAGCCATTGAACAACACGATGACTTGCTCACAGTGGTGAAGAAACGGAAACTCCGATGGTATGGCCACATCACCAGAGCATCAGCAAAGACTATCCTGCAAGGCACGGTGCAAGGAGTCAGAAGAAGAGGGAGACAGAAAAAGAGGTGTGAGGACTACATTCGAGAATGGACTGGCTAGACACTGAGCGAAGCCATGAGGGTTGCTGAGTACAGGAAAGCTGGAGTACGCTGGTTAAACGATCATCTGTGGTGCCCCAACGACCTTCGAGTTACGGGATGGGATAGGATAGGATAGGTTCTTCACGCTGTATGACGGTCTGTAAATACCCAAGATTGTGTACTTCTGGCAAAAAAATGCATTGGCGTATCTCTCGCAAAATATAGTGAAATTTTATAAAAAATTAATAGTCCAAATTAAAAAAAGGTAAAGGTAAAGGTAGTCCCATAGCCTTGTGGCCGTAGGGGAGCGTGATGTTGGAGATCACACTTATCTTGGGCCAGCGTAATGAGGGTGATGCCCAACTCTCTCCCTCGCTGCTTTACCTTCCCCACCCTCAAGAGAGTAGGTACTCAATCACAGTTGAGTCAACTGGGGGCGTTGTTGTTTGTCGCTTCACACCTTAGCGGTCACCCATCCAAGTGCTAACCGCACCGGACGGTGCTTCACTTTCGACACAGTAGCGAGTGCTCCAACCACTGCACTATCCGACACCCCAGTCCAAATTACTGCGCTAAAAGTTCTCCGGTGGTTAAAAATACATCGCCCTTGATGACGTCACTGGGCGAGTCTTACAAAGGGGCCCTTGATACAGTCATAAAACGTCACCCGATTGCACAGGCACTATACAATACTCTTAGTTAAATTACAACAACGCTTTGAAATAGGGTGGTGACGCTTTGATGCTTATTATTTGTGCTTCCAGTACCTCGGATGCGCTATTAGACGTATTATGTTTGACAGCCAGTAGCATGGGTCGGACTCGAGGTGCAGTGTGGCAGACGCCGGTTTGCTATACCGAAGATCGAGGGTTCGATTCCCGCAAGGGGCGAACTTATTTTATTGAGGCAGAGCTGCCAACACTTACGAAATTTGTTACTGAGATTAAAATAGCATTGTTTGTTTTGTTTGTTTGGTTGGTTGGTTTTGGTTTGTTTGTTTGTCTGTTTTTTTTTTTGGGAGGTGTAGTTTCGTAGAAGTGGCCAACATCTCCACGTTTTTCAGCCCCGGCAATAATCTGTCTAGGATTAGTTTTAACTATTCACGACGGCAGGGATAGCTCAGTGGTCAGAGCGCACGACTTGTGTGAGTGCGTCTTTGGCGACGTGGGTTTGAATCCTGACTTCAGCAAACTATTGTGTGATTGCTGGATATTACGGGCCAGCGCCTTGAGAAGTTCTCTGAGCTTGTAAGTGCGCTATATAAGAGAAATCTCTTTCTTTTTTTTTCTTTCTTTCTTTCCTTCTTCGTTGAACATAATTTGCCAGCGATCAGTGCCGACCAGGCATGAAAACATTTCCAGCGCATGTTTCTTGACTCAAATTAAGATAGCCAAAGCATATGCTTGTGGCCGAACAAAGACCGTCGCTATTGTCAGAACTTTGGCTAAGGATGCTATGGCCGAGCCAGCAAATAGGCCTACCTGAAGTCCAAGATGCTTGGGTTTTCCTGCTTTGAAACTGTGTTGTCAGACAATTTGCTGCAGAGTGCAAGTCTGCCCCATCTCAAGCTCAGGAAGCAGAGAGAAGGAAGAAGTAGGAAGAAATAAAAGTGTAACAGATATTTGGACTGATGTGGACAGAATTGCAAGACTTGTTTTTTTTTTTGTATGTGTGGATTCTTCAAGCATTACCTTTTATTCAGGTCAGCTAGGGCTTTCTCCTGGTACTCCGGTTTCCTTTCTCCCTTCAATAATGGTATTGGATACAGTCAGTTTAACATTTTAACAACAACCAAACTGATTTTCTTTCTGTCTTCTAATAGCTATCTCCCTGCCCTTTACACCACATGTTTCAATGATAGATGTGTGTTTGTTATGTGTTTGAGAATTGGTGATACATGCGAGCGTGTATGTTGGTACAGATCGCCGCACTTTGAGCCTGATTGATAGTTTGGGGAAAAAGCGCACATATACCATCCGAATTATTATTATTACTTCCAGCGAAGACGCCTACATCTATCAAGAGCTTATTCTCTCTCTCTCTCTCTCTCTCTCTCTCTCTCTCTCTCTCTCTCTCTCTCTCTCTCTCTCTCTCTCTCTCTCTGTCTCTCTCTATCTCTGTCTCTCTCTCTCTTTCTATCTCTCTCTCTCTCTCGTTGTTTGTGTGTGTGGGTGTGTATGTTTGCATATAAGCCTGTGCAATGTGTACACATCAGGGTGTATAGTGTGTGAATTGTTTGTAATGCCGCGTTTCTACGCATGCAGTGTGTGTGTGTGGAGAGAGAGAGAGAGAGAGAGAGAGAGAGAGAGAGAGAGAGAGAGAGAGAGAGAGAGAGAGAGAGAGAGTAATTCGGAAGCGCCGCTTACTTTGAACGTCACACAGTCATGCAGCTTTTCCCACTCTTTTCCTCGTGTCCCCAAGCCTACAGACACACAAGCACGTCCAATAGACCACACTGACATATCGAGAAACAAACTTAGCAGCAACCTTTTGAGAGGCACGGTGGTCTAATGGTAGTGCTTTTACTTGCGGATCTGAAGGTCCCGGGTTCGAGCCCTGTCCTGGCCATTGTGTTGTGTCCCTGGGAAAGACACTTTACTCCCGTTTCCTACTCCTTCGGGTGAGAGTATAAACCGAGGTCTAGTCGCATACATTCCATTCCCCCCGTTGGGGTGCCGGGGGTTTCAGTATAATAGTATCCCCACTTTCTGGAAATTTAGTGCTTTAAATTCCCACTGTCGCTGTCTTTCTCATTTGCTCTTTCTCATTCCTGCTCTGTTCTATCAATCTGCTATACTATCTTCTTCTTCGCTAGACTAATCCCCTACCTTTTTTTCTTGAAAACTCTTCCGGGACAAGACTCCTTATTTGTGTATGAGGTCTGTTGGATCAGCTTGGGAATATTGGACGCTTTCTGCCAGGTGGTCACTAGGGCTTCCTATGATGTTATTATTTAGCAATGTAGACATTTTATATGTATGTGTTTTGTTGATAATTTATAATGATGTTTGTATTCTATTTTGTTTTTGTAAACGGGGGTTCGATAAATTAGAGTACAGCCTCAGCGTCCCCTGCGTGGGATGTCTTTATTGTAAAGTGACTGGCTGGTGGAGAGCTTTCAGTTTTACCACTAGGGTTGTTTTAGCAGATCTTTCATGCGGATCAGGGGTTGTCCGGTCCTGATTTGGCTCGGAAGAGTCCGCTGGACCTAAAGCAATAATCATGTAATGTAATATATTCCATTATAACGGACTTTAAAGATCCTGACGCTCATGTCCTAGACGGGTGAGTGCCGGTAACAATAACACACCCAGCATGCACTTGGTCCTTCTCCCCCATCCCTGGCTGGCCAGGATAGTGCTCAGTTGCCCGGGCGTCAGACCTTGCGCCCAAAGGCTGCGGGTGGGCGTCTTGGGCGGTTTGAGTTAGATCCTGTATCGGTCAGCGCCTAGAGTCTGATCAAGTACGGCGAGATAAGTGCGCTATAAAAATCCTCAATAATAATAATAATAATAATAAGAAGAAGAAGAAGAAGAAGAAGAAGAAGAAGAAGAAGAAGAAGAAGAAGAAGAAGAAGAAGTAGGAGAAGAAGAAGAAGAAGAAGAAGAAGAAGAAGAAGAAGAAGAAGAAGAAGAAGAAGAAGAAGAAGAAGAACCTTTTAACTCTAATAATAATAATAATAATAATAATAATAATAATAATAATAATAATAATAATACAGGATGCTATATACGCGCCTTTTCCCAAATCAATCAGGCTCAAAGCGCGGCGATCTATACCAACATACACGCTCACCTGTCTCATTCACCCTCACACACACCAAATACACATCCATCACTCAAACAGGTGGTGTAAAGGCAGGGAGATCGCTATTAGAAAATGGAAAGAAATTTGATTTTTTTTATTTTTTGACATTTTCATCTTGCCTCAAACTCACATGGTCTCTGATAGTCAGGATTTATCTTGGGCAGCCATAATTCACGAACATCCACTAGACGTGGGCGGGCGGGCGAGATCCTAGGAAATATCCTGTTTGGGGGAAGAAGGCAGAACGACCTTTTAGGCGAAAGGTCCTCTAGAAAGCGACGGCCCGCGAGGAGGCCGTGACTCTCTGGAATAATAAGGGTAAGATCAGTAAAGAGACTAAGGCAGATAATAAGAGACATTAAGTTACAGTATAACTATGAGGATTTATCCCACCCATGCTGCGTCATCCTGTCGACTGCTTCCGTGTCGCCATGTAGTCGAGCTTAGTTACCTCCAGACATTAATTGTGGAGACAATAAAACAATTAACCTTTGCCTCTCCTCTCTCCTTTTATCACTTGCTACTGTAGACTTCAAGCTCGCCCTAACAGTGACTGTTACTTGTATAGTCTGTGAAGTAGGGTCTACCCGCCGAGCCAACAACCTACAGATCTGGCATCGCTGGTTAATCTGTCTCCAGATTTATTGACCAATGTTCTCTGCATCCAATGTGTTGTTGTTTGTAGATTATAGTCACACGACACTTTCGCATATAGGTGACTACTGGACCGATTTATACTGACACCAGCGGGCCAGTTGTTGGTAAAGGGGAAAATAATATGATCACACGTTGACCAATCCGGGATTCGACCCAGCGACCTTTCGGTTACTAGCAAGACGCTCTTATCAACTGAGCTACCCGGCCCCGCTCCCATGTGTTATGAAATGTTTTCTTTATGTACCTCGCGGTATGATGTCTCCGCGTGCATCGTCACTTGGCAATAAAGTAAGGTACCTGTAATGTAATCTCTTCTCGGCTTCAAAAGCCTGGAAAATCACCAACATGTCGTTTGGAGATTGTGTGTGTGTGTTTGTGTGTGTGTGTGAGAGAGAGAGAGAGAGAGAGAGTTGGTGTGTGTGTATGTGTGAGAGCGAGAGAGAGAGAAAGAAGGGGTGACGTGAGGGGAGGTAGGGTGCTTGGTAATTTTTATATTTGACTCTAAGACATCTTTCATAATAGAAAAGATGATTCGGCTCCTAAAACAGGCGAGTTGGGAGATCAGGTGAACAAAACTGAATGGCGGTTACTTGCAAAAGCGTCAGTTGATTACGTTACAGCAGAAGGGATGCATAATCATACTACAGTTGCTAACACTTTTGATCTGTTTTTGGTACTGATACAGTGTTTGGCGCGGTTCCAAGTATAACTTATTCTGTTAGTATACAATAAATAATATTCTATTATAAAGTTTTTTTATGGCATATTACGCGCGCGCTTGTACACTATTCCCACATGCAAATAAATGTTTGATATTTTGGGAAAGGATAGAACGTCCGTATGTGCCCATGGAAAAATATGGAAGGATGTGCGGGAATGAGTTTGGAGACTGGGAGGAGGGGTATTGTATGGAAGTAGACCGAACAGAATAGCAATAACATTTTTAGATCGACTATAAAATATAACTCTTTCGTTGTTTCATGAATTAAACAATATTCTTCTCTTAGTTTTTATCTATCTCAATTGTGTTTCAGAACTTTGGCTAGAGAACCCTCTTTGGAAGAAGCCATCTACATATTTAGCACCACCCCAAAAGCTCAAGTAAGTCTCCGAAGAACTACCACCTACACAGCAGTTGCTGATAAAGAGCAACTCTCCCAGTGTGTCAATCAGGCGCGTGCAGAGCTGCGGTTGGTGAACTTTCTTCCGTCGTCATGGTGTCACGCAGTCTTGTGCTCTACGTCATTCTTCTACCATTGTTGGCACATGTTGCAGCAGATGAAGCAGAAGAACAGATAATAACGGAGGTAACGTCATTGCTAGCTTTAAAAAAATCCAAGCATTTCTAAGCGCATTATGGAAAAAAAAACTACGTTTATCCAGTCGTAAAACAAATCAGATAATACTGTATTGAATGAATGTTTTCGTTCGACCACTATGGTTTTGTTTTTTCTCTTGAAAGTAAAGGATGATCTTCAAAATTAAGAATTATCAAAACAGCACAATGATAGAGATCTGGGGTAGGGTGCAGTGGGAGAAATCGTCTCTCGCTGCTATTATTATAACGTACTCTGTACCTCTTTTACATCATTTGAAAATGGTACAGGATTGATTGATTGGTTATTTAATTATTTACTTTGATAAATACAGTGCAAATGAGTTGGGCGCGTGTAAATCAAACAGTTGGAAAGCACTCCCATAACTTTCAGACGCCAGACTCCGTTCCAGCCTACCTCCCCCCCCCCCCCCCCACCGGGCTATAACTCTAGATGTAAGCTTACTCTCAGCAAGACTACATACAGCCTGCTATAATCATTGCAAAAGCATGAGCCAAATGACAAGTTCTACTAACAGGATAACAGGAATTTATTTCGCCAATTGACATGTAATAGATTCAACAATCGGAATATTATTTGGTGTTGGACAATGGCAGAATGTTTTAGATTTAACAGATCTCTCTTTCTCTTTCTCTCTGTCACTCTTTCTCTCTCTCTTACACACACGCACACATACCTACATACACAGATACACACATGTATGCACAACCACAACTATCAATGAATTATTTAAGATGACACACGCGCATGTATTTCACATGCCAGTGCGAAATGTAAGGGTCCACATTGTCAACAATTTTCATTAATTAGCCTGTGCAAAACAAAATATAAGCTATACTATCCTTTTTTAACTTTTAAAATTATTAAATAAAAAGATTTTGAAAGAAATATGCCAATGGTTGCAGGTGGTGGGACACAATCCAGTCGACATTGGCCTTTTATCCTCCCAGCCCCATGAGGTACTCAACCCTTTACCACCCGCATTCCTCCTTCACCTGCTGCGTTCTGGAGCCCTTCGACCAGAGCCCCTCACAGACAACGACAGCGCCGTCGACGACAATAGCAGCGCCATCGGAGTGAGCGAGGACGGCCAGGAAGAGGAGGATCAGGAGACGGTGGGCAAGAGAGTCTTCTGTAACAACTTCACCGGGTGCGGAGGTCGGCATCGGGACCGCAGCAGGCGACAGGACCTGGAAAGGTACGGCAAGCGTATCATTCCTCTGCTGGTCAAGCGGCCCTTCTGCAACAGTTTTGGCTGCTACAACGGTAAGCGCGCTGTGCCCATGCCCGCCATTCCTGCCGGCTCCTTGTCGCCGTCACTCCGTGCCAGACTCTTGGCCATGATGGAGGAAGCCAGGGGCAACGAGTTGGAGGGTCGTGATGCTATGGGCAAGCGACTCTTCTGCAATGGCTATGGTGGTTGTCGTGGCGGCAAGCGTTCGCTCTTTTCCCCGTGGATGAACAAGATGAACAGCGTGGTCGACGGCAGACGATGATGGTGCGTATCAGCAATCACACCAGTAATGAATTATGTATTGCGCTAATCATTAAAAAAAACACAAAAAACATCCAGACAAAACATGCCTAAAGCACTCTTAGACCTATAAACAATGCAGACAATAAAACAAATACACCTTGTTTTAATAACATTTTACTGTTATCTTCAAGTAGGCGGATCTGGAAATGTTCTGAGTGGAAGCACTACAAACATTACTGTCTTATTGTTGTTGGTGAAGAAAGGGAGCTTTAAGGGGGATGTATAAGGGAGACAGCGGGAGAAGGTTATGGTGTTGATTTCTTGGATTTTTTTTTTAATAGCCTTGCTGACCCGAAAGTGGAGCAGTTGTTTTTGTCTTATAGATGAAATGCATTTACCCAAGGTGCAACATACTCCGAAACACAAATAATGTGCGTGTTTCATGCATTTGTTCTCATATCGCACAACGCTAACGCTTGTGTCTATAGAGATACCATAACCAATCATTTCCCACAGTTTCGGCCTACCCTTTGAGACAATAATAGTAAAAGGGTCTGTTCCGTTACGCTGAAGAAGCAGCATCGACTACACTAAAATCAATGTAAATTTTAATAATGCGTCGTTTAGGTTGTGTCCGCATAACGATGAAAAAGGACAGGTTCGCTGTGTATACGATACACTAAAAACTAACTTCTCTATTTTTTTTTAGTTAGTTAGCTTTTTGCTTTACTTTGTTTCATTTTTAAAAAAATGTTTAGTAGATCTATGTTACTGCTTTTATTTCAAATATTTTTAAAGAGTAAATAATCTCTAATATTCCACTTGATTGTGATCATCAACTAAATACAATCATTTATTCCTTTCGGAGATCAAGTACATCAAAGAGCTATTCGCGGTTGAGCACAGTACGTAGGCTACCTCTATCAGTCTGTGGAATGGAGGGTTCGGGACCCATAACTTACGACATTTATGTTCAGTTAGCGCAAAATTCCACGGGAAACTGAGAAAATTTACTATAGCATCACTAAATTTAAAGCGATTCCGACTACATGTAATGGCGCATAGGGAGTTCGAAAACAGTAAGTTAGGTGCAAAATATTGAAAGCTGGTAGAATTTACTATAACATCACTAAATTTTAAGCTAGCCCGCCTGCAAATACGCAGCAGTTAGTTCCAAGCAAGTTGTTGAAACATCAGTAAATTTCAGATTTAATGCTGACGGCAACCGCCTCTGACATCCCCAAAGGCTGTAAACTTGGTGAGCTGGGCCATTTCATTATTACGCTTTTGCCTCCGGCGCGGGTCCCGTAGCGGACACAATGCCTGATGTTTTTCACACTTAAAGATGGCGTGGACAAAAAAAACCACCACCACGTTACTGTAGTTGGACATATTTTTACAATATATCGCTGCTATAAACATCAACAGCTCGTGTTGAAGCATCCATACACGCTGCGATAGTTGTGTGCTCAAGTGTGCACCTCTACGGGAGAAAAATACATCCAATAGCCGCCAGCGGACAGGACAGCATTGTTTGTTAGGGAAGTTTTAACATGTTGAAGTGGCCGCCACAGAACAATGCCATGCATGCATGTTTTATAGAAAAATCACATGACACCACTTGTACCCCCTCGCCGCTCTTTCTTCTGTTTCAAAGGTTTCTATTAAAGCATACAAATATTTTTTGACAGAATCCATTAATTCTAACCCTTAGTGATTCTGAGGATACGGATAACTTTCAAGGGTTTTTGTTCACTCTTGTTGTTGACCCTATAAACGAAAATAAGACTGTTTTCAACAGATAAAATCAGTACAGTTCTTATAAACACACAAACTTCGTGCATGCAGTTAGATTTCGTTTGTAAAAACTGTTTATTTTTTTTAAACGAGACAAGAAAATATAAAGAAATAAGGGAAAGGGGGTGGAGGGATGGGTAGTGGTAACTTCACTGCTATAAATACAAACAACAATGTTGTCGTAGGTCCACTGTAGGCCTATTATAGAAGCTCTGAATTCAAACTCGTGTTCACACTTTGCTTTCATGCTTTCAAATTTTATAAATTGAACTTTTTCGTTTTGTATTTAAAAAGAGTTCCCAACTGCCCAAAAGCAAAACATGGTGATATGATGATTATTATATTATTCTAAAGTATACTTTTTTCTATGTTTCAGATTCCGACGTCGGACGCTGCTGTTTGCGACCTTCACAGATTTGCATATACACTTTTTATTATTCTTTAACTGACAATCATGAGTCTTCTTTCTTAACCACATTGACGTTTTAAATCGCAGACTTGTGGTGAACCATAAGAAAGGAACTTATTGAGGAGGAAAGCATGGCTGTTATCAACCTGGACTGTTGTGAAATGTTTTTAAATATAGTCCCTTGATGACTTTACACAACAACAAAATCAAGGGATCCATACTCTGAATCGCATCAAAGCGTAATCTGTTGAGTTCACTTTCTAGTTTTCGAATTAACAGTCTTCTTGCAAGCAGCAATACTAGATGGAAGCTGAAGTTCGTGTTTGCAGGATAACTGAAATCAGCCATTAAGCAGCTGCAAACTTTCTTCTAATATGGGACTAAAATATCGAAAGAATTGACGAAATAAATAATAATAAAAAGTGGATCAATTGATTTGTTTTTCTCTTGTTCACTGTGTTTCTTTGTCTTTCTCCATGTGATAATAATAATAATAACAAGATGACAAGCCATTCAAATGTATTTCAAGACACACACACACATAGCAGAAAAATCAGAACTGTCAAAAGTGTTCATTTTCTTTGCACAGTTGTGAATCGACTTAATTGTAACAAAGCAAACGGCAAACAGAAAGTACAAATGCGAATCATCTAACATGCTCAGCTGTAGGTAAAGTATCCACAAAATAAAACTGATGAATTCTGGTAGTTATTTGAGTTAAGGCAACAAAAAAAATCAAATTCGGGGCGACAGTCCGAAACATTGACGGACAGACATTTTGCTCGTTCTGGCAATTTCAAAGTATTTCCAGATAGTCTGGAAGTCTGGAAATCTCTCTCTCTCTCTCCAAAAGTATTGTTCTGTCTTTATTAACCTGCCTATTGGTCTACTTCTATAAATATAACGATAGTGGTGATGATGATGATAATTATGATGATGATGATGCCGTCTTGTAAAGCGCCGTCTCACGCCAGTAGACCAATAGACATGCTCAATGCGCATGTGGTCTTGTGTGATGTCCTCTCTCTCTCTCTCTCTCTCTCTCTCTCTCTCTCTCTCTCTCTCCCTCTCTCTCTGTTGTATTTGTCCCTATGACCTATTTTGTATGTGTGTTTTAATGTAATGTACTGAAGCTATGAACAACAAAACAAAAAACAACAACAAAACAATTTGAACCACTGATGACAAACAAGATCCAACACACACAAACCCATACGTCCGTATCCCGTTTATTGATGCACGCTCATATTTCAGCCACATTATAAAAAATGTAAGCCTTGTCCAAGATGTGGTGCCTAACCACGCGATATAGTTAATATTACAATAATACAACAACTAAGATGACAAGCCAGTCAAATGTATTTCCAGACATTCACACACAGCCGACAAATAAGCCTTTTTAAAAGTGTTAATTGTCATGGCGGTGTTGCGACTCGGCTTTATCCTAATGAAGCAAAAGATAAACAAACAATTATAGGTCACGATTTAAACTATCTGCAAGCAAAAAATTGATCCAAATCTGTTCAGCCAATCTTTAGATACAACACAAAAGTTTTTTGTTTTTTTTGGGAAAATGGTGAAGCACAATGACCTTGACATTTGAGATAGTACAAATACGAAAGATCTAACATGCCTAGCAGTAGTTAAAGTACCCACAAAGTAAAATTGATGAAATTAGGTTCAGTAAGTCTTGAGATAGGGCAAAATGTTTGTTTTGATCCAAACAGTGAAACTGGGAGCGGCGGACCGAGCGACTGACCGACAGTCGGACTGCTACTGAAGGATGGCCCATTTATTGAAGTAGGTATATACCAAAACTCAACAAAATCGCGTTAGCCGTCTTTGAAATGTTGATCATTGAACAAAATGTGTTTAGCAACAAAATGGCTCCAGTGACCGTGACCTTTGCGGTAGAGCACATGTGATGGCAAGGGAGGCAGGCCACTAACCTGTGTAACAGTCCTATGAAATTGGATCAAAATCCGTTCAGTGGTTGTTGAAATATGGCTTTAAACGGACCGACCGACAGACGGACGAACCGACCGACCGACAGCCCGACATTTGACCTTGTTCTGATATCCCCTCCAACTCTCCCGCTCCTCGACTATTTCCAAGTATTTTCAGATATTTCTGGAAATACAAAAACACCAAAGACCTTGTAGATGTTCCAGACTGAATCAAAGTGATATTCAAATTTAATGTCATTGAAAAATATTACAATCAATAAAGAAACTAACACAACAGTCTGCAGTACCGATCACATCTAAAGAAACTACTGTAGAAGTTATAACTATGCACGCATATTGAAAATACTGTATTTTCACACCCGTTTCATGAAAATGCTTTATTTTTAAGCACGTTAAAATTTAAGGACTATCCTATCCTATCCTATCCTATCCTGTCCCGTAACCCGGAAGTCGTAGGGGCACCATAGATGATCGTTTAACCAGCATACTCCATCTTTCTCTGTCCTCAGCAGCCCTGATGGCTTCGCTCAGTGTCAAACCAGTCCATTCTCGAATGTTGTCCTCCCACCTCTTTTTCGGTCTCCCTCTTCTTCCACCTCCTTGCACTGTGCCTTGCAGAATAGTCTTTGCAAGGCCTGATGATCTGGTGACTTGGCGTGAGGACAATGCATTAAATTTATACGAGGCGTAACTAACGATAATTCGGTTTTCATTATAAAAGAAATCTAGGTCTAATAAAAACTCTTTATTGTAAACCACTAATATTCTAGTATGAAACACATTTACTAAAAATACTTTATTATCAAACACAGCATATGAAAATATTTTCTTTTATTTACCTAGCACATCTAATCAAAATACTTATAATTCACATCTACTTAAAACACTGTATAACCACACAAGTCTAATTAAAACCCTTTACTGTTAAGCGCAGTTAAGTGTAATATATTTTTAGAGTTAATTACAAAGCATTTAAATTCTAATCAAGCATAATTATCAAAGATACAATACTTTTGTTTCCCAATCTATTTAATGATAATACTTTCTTTTATTGTCAAGAAATTCTAATAAAAATATGCTAGTTATCAAACACATAGTTATAATGAGCATATTTTAATGTTAAGCACATCTAATGAAAATATTTTATTGTTGAGCACATCAGTCTAATGAAAGTACTTTATTAGTAAGCATCTCTATTTTCTAATGAAAAAAACAACAACAATCAACCACAATAACACACGTGCTGATAATTTACATATAATGAAAACACTTTATTATCAAGCACATATAATCAAATACTTTATTTCCAAATAGTCTAATGGAAATGTTTTAAGCACATCAGCCTAGAAAGTACTGTATTATCGATCACGTCTAACGAAAATATTTTACGACGTTTACAGAAGAAGGCGACCCAGGCCACTTTGCCATTAAGGAAAATCTTCGGGCCTGTCGAATACATTTTACACAATCAACGTTACAAGGCAAAAAATAGCTTAGCAAAATCAGATTTTAGCAGACCACAGTGCCAAAATCATCAAGTTGTTGAGAGATGCCAGTTTAGATGAACATGACAAATGCAAAGCATTTCATCAACTGGACGTACGCTCGTGATGATCGATCCAGACCGTTCTCTCTCTCTCTCTCTCTCTCTCTCTCTCTCTCTCTCTCTCTCTCTCTCTCTCTTATCGTGTTATTGCTTGGCGTAGGCCTATATTTACGTCAACGAGCGTCAAGAATTTTCTGAATACTGTTCAGTTGCAGAGCAGAAAGGCTACTGCGCTGACAGATGTGGAGCTGAATAATAAAATACAACTTCACTTTCTTCATTGGGAACGCTTAGTTTAGGGTTCTTTTCCTGTATACAACTTTTATTGTCCGATATTAACAACAGAAAATTTGCCTTTGATTGTTGTTGAGTCTGAAAGCAGTTCAATGTCAATGCTGGACGTACCCTAGATGAACATAAGTGACATCCCGTCAGCAGAACGTCGTGTTGAGCCGCTGTCCTGACTGCACGACCGCCCATTGCCTTCATAACAACAGCATTTCAACTACATGGTATTTGAATACATTTCAATACTGGCTAAAATAAAATGTGGGAACCTGCAGATTTTATGTTTAAACATTTAAAACAAACTAAATATATAATAAAATAAAAACTACAACATCTACTACTCTTTTTAAACTAAACAAGGCCCAATTCCAGGACAAGAAGTTTGAACAAGTTATCTGGATGAGCCGTTTGTGGGGAAAAAACACCAACATTTTAAATACTACCAGATACAGATTAATAATAAATGTAGTGATAAAAACATTAATTAAGGGAGAGAAGAAAAAAAAAAAAAAAACATGCCCCGAGTGAGGATCGAACTCACGACCTTCAGATCGCTCTTTTCCAATTGATTATGAGACTGACGCGCTACCTACTGCGCTATCGAGGCATCTATTTTCTTCTAGAATGTATGCTATACATAAGCAAAACGTAATTACTTCTTTTTAGCCGTAATATTGTATTGTATTTTACTGTACCAGTTTCCTTTAAAAGTGACTAGAATTGTAAATATCTACTCAACAGTTCATGCTAGTAAGCTCAGCAAGAAACAACCTACACATTGCGGCAACCAAAAGCAAGGTCAAGGGAGTGTACTCTGTGTAAAATGACGAAACTAGGACCAATACTCCAACACGAGCTCATACGAGTCATAGTCTGAACTAGCTTACACGATTATTAACTCAATTAATTCTATTTTGTCTCAGGAAGAAACAACAACAGTTTCGCTTACGGTTAGTGCCTCGTGATACTGATGCCACAGTAGTACTTGTTATGTTGGTTGTGGAAGTGTACCTGCATGGGAGAACTCGGTTTACTGTGTAGGGTGCACCATGGCCGGACAAGTCAATCGGGCTGTCACCTCGCAACGGTTTCTTTTGGTCCTGCGTTTTAAACAGATGAAGTTCACAGCATGTGTAAACGGCTAACTCCTAGGAGATTGGATTAAACGTATTACCTTGCTTGTTGGACGTAAAGCCGTGGTCCCAAATTAGGGTTATTGTTCGACACGGTAGCCTATAATACTAATAGGTTTATTTAACCCTATGCTCCTGCGTATAATAATAATAATAACGGGTTTTTATATAGCGGGTACTCCAGCCTACGACCAGACTCACCGCGCTTCACATAGTCAATACAAAAAAATACATGCACTCGATCAAACATCGCTTTTGTTACGATACACCAAAAGACGGAACAGTAAAAGTAAGAACTATTTAGTATTTACAACTATATACAAAATGACAAGAAAGACAAAAATAGAATAGCAAAAATATATACTGTATACTTCCTTGTTAGATAATATTGAAGGTACACATATTGTCCCGTGGTTAAGTGACTTGACACCATTAAACAGTGGCAACAGAAGATGTTCACGCCAAAACAGGGGTAGAGATAATTGTTAATCATTATCAGATACAGAATCTTTAATGTCCCCATTAAATGTTATGTAGTGGATAATAATATTAATTTATAGACTAGCTTATTGTTAACATCACACGTACACAACGCTGTGATCATGCTTTTGGTGTGATAATGTTTATGAGCTTAATAAATTTTCATTTATTCATTCATTCACAGGTAAACCCCCAAGTCTTCTGACTTAAAGTGAGTCAGAGGTTGTTTTTTTTGTTTTTTTAACCACGTTTACACTAGATATTGTTATGTATATATAAATAGTATAATGATCATAAAAGAATAATTTATTAACCCTTACTCTGGTACAATTACCTAACAGTCATTAATTTAAGGAAAGAAATGGTTCACTGTTCAATTATTTAAAAACATTTCATGACAGTCTTCAGAAAGTGACAATCCATGTTCAGGTTTGTCTTCGTTGAATGTGGTGATGAAAAGGACGCCATTTGGTTCAGATGACGAAAGGGAAATAACCACATTTAGTGTGACGTTTGTTGTGACAGAGTATCACCTGCTGCTACAAGCACAACATTGTTTCCCTTGGCTAACCCACTGCAACGCATTTGGGTTTGTGGCTAAAGCTCTGCTGTGACATTTGTAAATTTGTGGTTCACCTCTGCATACCTGTCAAGTCTTATGCTTTTGACATAATTCTTACGGAATTTTGGCAATTTTCAAATCTTATGGCATAAAGTGAAGATCTTATGGGTTTTTTAAAATTGTGGTGAAAAAATAATTTATATTTTATAATATAATATGCTCCCCCGCATCAATGCTGATAAGGAGAGGGTCTTCTCCATGGTCAGGAAGATCCACACTGAGGCCATACAGGAGCAGTTTGGCCCCTGACACACTGACTGCTTTCTTGCAAGTCAAGCTCAACCCAGATTCTGGTTGTCATGACTTTGCTGTGACTGGCAGCATGATGGAGAAGGCTAGATCTTGTACAACAAAGAGCATCAATGAGTTGTATTCATGTGTGCATAAATGTTTTATTTTACATGGATTGGTTTTCCATCTCAAAAATTAAATAAAGTGCAGTTAGGTATTGAGAAAAGTGTGTTTTTCTGATTTTGAAACAAGACTGATTGGTTCGTTATGCATGGTGTGTGTGTGTGTGTGTATACAGGTGTTTAATTCTTATTCATGTTGAATGTGACAATCCATGCATTTTCACACATTTCTTATGGTATTCTGTTCAAACTTATGGTATGGGAAGCAAAATCTTATGGTAAGAGTCCACAAGAGCTTGACAGGTATGCCTCTGCCTGTATTCTAAGAGAGATATTAAACCATTTACTGCTATACTGTAGATGACAACCTTTTGAATGGCCAGACACAGCTTTAGATTCAGATTTAGCAAAATATTAAACACAAAAAAGTTTATATATATAGGTAAGTAAATAGGCATCTGTTAATTAGCATGAATTAGATGTTTTAATAACATCTTTGCAATTTTGATCTTGACCTCACTTTAAAGTGATCCCATCTGAGATAATTTTCTAAATAAATTATACACTAAATACTGTGATCAGAGAAGAGTTGGGTCATTCGGATCTCCCTTACATTCCCTTACCCCACTTCTCCACCTCCCCCGCTCCTTTCCCCTACCATCCCACCTAGTACCTTCCATTTCCAATGCCAATGTTAAATTATGAACTACATGATTAGATAATGGCATCGTGCACTTAGTTAAAAATATTTTCTTAATCGTGTAAACTAACTTGCACAGATGGTGTAGGAGAAACTGAATTGGATCCAGTACTCAGACCAGCCAGAGAAGAAAGATCTCCCCGTTGCAGTGATCGTTTCTCTTGCAGTCGTCGCAGTGCCTGACGTACCTCTGTGTTGAATACACAGTGGAACAGGAAGATGAAGAATCCCTGCCAACATGTTAAGTAATATTGTAATAAACTGTCTGTCTCATCAATACAGACTACAGTGATATCTGACCTGGAGAGTCTGAGAAAACATCCATTTTATTCACATTTTAAAAATGTATCGCAACCACAGAGCCCCGGTAAACCACCATTAACAATGATTATATATTAGGCATATATGGACTCAGAAATCTATATAATGTAGCGTATAGCAGTGCGAGTCTAAATTATATTTTTGAATATATAGTTACACACTATTATAGCAAGTATATAATAGTTCATTTTATTGCAACACTACAAAACACTCTTTAGACAACAATGAATAATAATTCATCCAAAACTGTTAACACTAATTAACATATTTCTTAAAAACATTTTCCATTTTCTATGTATTATCTGATGTTATAAATGTGGCTTAATTAATATCATTGATTAATTTACTGTTTAAAGATTCTATGAATTGCTAATTTCGCAGAGCATTCATCTGCCACAATGTACTATACCTGCAGTGTGTTAAATAGGGCAAAGAGATACTGAAAAATGATCAGATCTTGGTTGACAGCAGCCAGGCCAAATACCCATGTTAGACCCAGCAATGGCAGCAACAGCAGTGCTGCCTTCACCCCAGCCCTTTTAAAAATAAATACAGATAATTAAAATTTACCAAAGAAGTTAATAAATCACAACACAAATGTGGAATATAAAATTAAAATAGTATTCAATTTTTTATAAATGAAAGTGCCTAAGTATGAAAGAAGGTTAAAACTTCCAGTCAAATACCAAAATACAAAATTAATATAGAAAACATTAGTTAGAATCATCCGAGTTTCAATTTTATTCTCATTTGAATTAAAGTCAAATGTAATTTTCATAAGGGACAAATTAAGGGATCACAATAAAAATGTTGTTGGTATTTATCATATTTCAGTGTAACCATTTTAAATTACTGTTAACTGCTAGATGATGTTTTACAACAAAGCTGAAAAAATACAAAATATAGCATCTTCCATGGCACTTTCCATGCTCTTTTCCCCAATTCTACTTTCATACACCTCCTGACCGATCTCCATCCCAATCACCCTTCCCTCTCTCTTTTAATAATAATAATACTGGATGCTATAAATATGCGCTTTTCCCCAAATCATCAATCAGGCTCAAAGAGCGGCGATCTGTAAAAAAAAACAAACTCACATGTGTCACCCACTCTCACACACACAACAAACGCATATCTATTATGGCGGGGAAATCGCTATTAGAACACGAAAAGGACATCAATTTATTTTCTTGAAATATGTATATTGACTTCATCCAATACCATTGTTGAAGAGAGGGAGGAAACCAGAATATCCGGGAAAAGACCTAGGTGACCTCCATACCTAAGTCACATACGTTCACCCTTTGCGGGAATAGAACCTGTGACCTTGGGCATAGTAAATTGGCGCATGACTAATCCACTGCGCCCTGAGGCCTACTTTCAACCCCTGCAATAAAAAAAGTAATAAATATGAAGATCTGACTTCAAATCGCCCAAAACTAAAAAAGTGGAATTTAAAGTCACCCAAAACACCAACAAAAGTGGAATTTTAAAAGTACTTGATGTGGTCAAAGTCCCCATGTTTATCCAGCTTAGCTGAAGCCATCACAATCTTCACCACTGCTGCTAGAATGACCAAGTTCACCTGTGAGTGGAAGAAAATTAATTACGTTTCTTTCACTATTTCTGCGCTGTTGATAAAAATCATTTTCTGGGTTTACAGTCTAGAGACAATAATTATTAATTAGTTTAACACAATACACCAGTTTCATATCTTGAATATTATTTGACTTATTTCATTATTATAATTATATATTCCATTTAAAAAAAAGAGAGATTACTCTTATATAGCGCACTTACAAGCTCAGAGAGCTTCTCAAAACGCTGACCACTAATATCCAGAAATCACACAATAGTTTGCTGAAGTCAGGATTCGAACCCACGTCGCCTGAGGCGCACGTACACAAGTCATGCGCTCTGGCCACTGATTTTTATTTATTTATCATTTATTTACGATTTACTCATTTCTAAGTTTAGATCTTTGTTTAGATAATCAAAGTAACAAACATTCAAAGCATATTTTTATGACATTTTTTTTTTTTACCCTTTAGAGAAAATATAATCTTTTAGTAAACTTATGTTCAACCAAAGAGCTCTTTGGTTCAACTCACAATAATGATTGCCAGGGCAGGACCCACAAAAGCCCAGATTGTGCTTCTCTGAATAGACAACCAGCACCTGAAAAAAGCAGCACAATAACATAATAATAATAATAATAACAATAATAATAACCAGTATATATAACATCAGCCTATATGCACATTAAAATGTATAGAGGTGGTACATGTAAATATATTAATTCAAGTGATGGACGTGTTCTTTTTCTCCCCTATTGGGGCTGATTCAGAAGATATGAGCAGTTAACGCTGGTTGTGAGAATTAAAAACAAACACTATTTGGGAGTTCTATAATTACAATAATTTTCTTTTATTTGCTTTGGGATTGTATTATTTTATTTTATTTTTATCCTCCAACTTCATAAAATAGCATACACATCTTGTGTTGTTTACAAATTTCTCAGTCTTTACCTGGTGGGTGTTCCATAACCTTCCCAATCTGCCGCGGCAGAAATTGCCACTAATATCAGAGGTACACCTACATTTGAAACAGAGAAGGCATTAAATAGCATGACCCGAAAATAATTTGGGGAGAGAGAGAGAGAGAGAGAGAGAGAGAGAGAGAGAGAGAGAGAGAGAGAGAGAGAGAGAGAGAGAGAGAGAGAGAGAGAGAGAGAGAGAGAGAGAGAGAGAGAGAGAGAGAGGAAAAAAATCGTGGCAAGGGAGGCAATCATTACCTAGTTTACATTTTGACAGTGGTTACTCTCCTTGAAGCACCTGCCACTAAAAATAAGCCTCACTACTGCGCAAATCGTCGTACAATGCACTGAACTACGGCTTTTTCATAAAGTATTAAATATTTCCAGAACATATATTAAACATATCACAATGTGAATTCAACAAAATAAAGGATTTTGAATTTGCCGTACTACAAGGGTGTGATATTGGTTTGTAGCACGTATTCTTGTATCTGTCAGGATGGCCGAGTGGTCTAAGGCGCCAGACTCAAGACGAGAGTTTTCCACGTATTACGTGGTGAGTGTTCTGGTCCACGAATGTGGGCGTGGGTTCAAATCCCACTTCTGACAAATTTTTTTTTTTTTAATAATTCATTTTTTTTTAAAAGCACAAGAATTCAAGCATTTTGTTATCTAACAACAATAAATCTTCAACTCGCTAAATACCGAACTCTATTTACATTTTGTTTACCGTTCCAAACAACACTATACACTACAAAATTATTTACCCATACGGTCATTCATTCATTACCGTATTACCTCAAAAAACAATTCCAAAATATCAAACACAACAAAAAAAAAACAAGATTTTCAAACAATATCAACCTAATTTCTTTATAAACCATCAATAATAAAATATTGTTTTTACTTCACAAAATTAGGCATACTTCACGCTACAACCTTTTCATTTAATTTAAACACATTTCTGACCCAAATGAACATAGACATTCGTTATTTGTATCGCTGGCAGACAGAGTATAAAAGAGAAAAACACATAGCCCTGCTTACCGGTCAGTGAATATTCTTTTTACACGCGAATTTTTCCACATCTGGCGTACTCAATTATCTAAAGATAATTGCACATACAAATGAAGCTCCAACTTGCTCCCAAATCTGAAGAGTACCCTGTGATTATCCCATCTTGACAATACACAGTTCTGACTCCCGAGTGCCTCGAAAAATAGCTCCGTCTGTCGCGAAAACGTAAAATTACAGACCCGTTCATAGTAGTAGTAGTAGTAGTGCTTAAAAGTCCCCGGACACATGTGCATATAGGGGGCCGTTCATCTTTCTTCTTTCTTGCGTAGATTAACGTCCCCGGACACATGGCGTATCGGTGACAAGGGCCGTTCATAGCAAACCCCTCTACATATTATATACCGTGACCAACATCGACACCTGTAGCGGAAGTTTTAGAAATAGCAAATCAACTTCACACGCCACTCGCCGCGCGCCCCACATCTCCGGTCTTCATCAAATGTTTTGACCTGAGCCGACCCAAACCCGTCTGTCATTTAGCCACGTGCAGCCGGAGTATCAAAAGCCAGAATTTTGATTCAGTGACACATCTCCCCCCATATGTTAAAAACAAAATGTTTTTCAACACAATATATGGATGACTAAATGAACAAAATAGCTCTATGTATTCATCCTTCATCTACGGATGTCTGCTGAGAAAATCTGCATCTACGTTTGATTTCCCTGGCATGACCTCAATCTGAAAATCATACGGCTGCAACTGAATCGCCCAACGCAGAAGTCTAGGGTTTGTTTGTTTGACCCTATTCAAATGTTGCAGAGGCTGGTGGTCACACTGAACCGTGAAAGTTCTACCCATCACATATTGAGCAAACTTCTGCACTGCCCACTCTATGGCGTAACATTGCGTAACTGATAGGCTGTAACCCGAACCCTTGATCTTGCAAAAGCACCGCTCCTAGACCTACGTCAGACGCATCGGTTCTAATGACGAAAGGAATGCTCAAATCTGGCAGACAACAGACTGGTTGTGATGCAAGACGCTCTTTCAAGGTTACGAAAGCTGATTCGCAACTTGCTGTCCAGTTTAGCTCTTTGACCCTACCGCCCTTTGTAAAATCGGTCAACGGCAAAGCCACTTCCTCAAAGTGTGGGATGAATCGCCGGTAGAACCCTACAATTCCCAAAATTTACCGAATTTGTTTCTTTGTAGTCGGTCGTTATATGGCCTTGATCTTTTCTACCTTATCTCCCACCACAGTTATCCCTCCATCCCCCACTATGTGACCGAGTTTGCGAAAACCCAGATAGCACTTTGATGGTCGCGCGGTCAAGTGTGCTTTTCGCAGTCGCAGGAACAACGTGGCTAAATATTGCAGGTGTCGGTGCTTCGTTTCTGTCGCTACCAGAATAATTATCGTCAATTAAATTATCGATCTCTTCGGCCCCTAGTGGTTCGATCAAATATCTCATCATGCGTGAAAAAACTGCACCTGCTGTTTTCAAACCAAACGGCATGACTACGAATTGAAACTGACCTTTCGGAGTTGTGAAAGCAGTTTTGTGTTTGTCTTTCTCTGCCATAGGGATCTGCCAATTAATACCCCTTGCTCAAATCTATCTTTGACAAATACCGAGCGTTCCCTAATTTTGCAAACAGTGCTTCCATATAGGTTCAGCGCAAGGACTACTATATGAAGTCATATGAAGTCATATAGTAGTCCTTGGTTCAGCGTCAAACACGACTAGTTGGTTTAGTCGTCGGAAATCGACGCAAAACAGAACATTTCCGTCTTTCTTTTTTACCAACACGATTGGAGAACTGCATTCCATTCAGCATAGCGTTACATCTTTCGACTAGCCCGTTGCATTGAGCATGGTATGGCGTAGTTGTTAGCTCTTTGATCCCCAACAACCCCAAAGTTGTGCTTCTTTTCTCCCTTCAGAAGTGATTTTGACCCATTGTCAGTCAAAATCTGAGCGGGGTACACATTTCCCACAGTGCTTCGGCCACATCTACCGCACCTATTCGTTTCAAATGTACGGCCTCTGGGTATTGTGTTGAATAATCTACGACAACTAGGATGTAGCGATGCCTTTTGTCTGAAGCAGGAATAATAGGCCCTATCAGAACTGCAGCGACTCTTTGAAATGGTTCGTAGACCAGCGGCAAGTTTATCATAGGTACTCTTGGCATACGCCCTTTGACAGCGGTCACACGATCGTACGTAACGGCGAACATCCGCACCGATCCCTGGCCAATAAAACTCAGTCCACACACGATCTAATGTTCTTTGCGTAGATCTACCCATGTGTCCTGGCAAAGGTGTGCCATGCGCTAAACGCATCACGCTTTGTAGTAGCCCTACCGGTACACAAATCTGCCTGAAAGTCCGGTTCTGACCCTCGAATACTCTGTGTAAAATGCCGTGGTGTTTTTCATAACGCACTTTTCCGTTTTTCCATCGGTTGGCGATTTCTTGCCCTACGCTATCCCGTGATCGCGCCAGTGTAGAATCCGCTCCTTGCATCTCAATCAATTCTGCAGGTGAAACTGTCCTATCCTATCCTGTCCCGTAACCCGAATGTCGTAGGGGCACCACAGATGATCGTTTAACCAGCATACTCCATCTTTCTCTGTCCTCAGCAGCCCTGATAGCTTCTCTCAGTGTCAAACCAGTCCATTCTCGAATGTTGTCCTCCCACTTCTTTTTCGGTCTCCCTCTTCTTCTACCTCCTTGCACTGTGCCTTGCAGAATAGTCTTTGCAAGGCCTGATGATCTGGTGACGTGGCCATACCATCGGAGTTTCCGTTTCTTCACCACTGTTAGCAGATCATCGTGTTGTCCAATGGCTTGTGTGATGGTCTGTAGGTTTGTGATGGGTTGGGTATAGGAAATGCCCAGAAGTCTTCTGTAGCACCTCATCTCTATGCTTTGTATTCTTCGTTGGAGATCTGCTGTGAGGGTCCATGCTTCGCAAGCATATTGGAAGATGGAGATGACAAGGGAGCGCAGCAGTCTTACTTTGGAATGTAGACTGATGGTCTTGTCTTTCCAAATGGGCTTCAACCTTGTCAGGGCAGCAGTTGTTTGTGCGATCCTGGAGAGGACTTCCTGTCGGGACCCATTGTCTGATACAATGGCTCCTAAATATTTGAAGCTATGCACTGTGTTGAGGGATTGGCCTTGGACTTTGATGTCCGTATTGATGCCATTAGTGTTGTTGGTCATCATTTTGGTCTTCTCTGCACTTATTTCCAATCCATAGGCTCTGGAGGTGGTGTCAAGCCTGTGTACCAGCTGTTCAAGTTCTTGTTCCTCTCCAGCCAATCCATCAATGTCATCTGCAAAACGAAGATTGGAGATTTCTCTACCCTCTATGCTGACTGTGCCTTCATGGTCTGCAAGAGCATCTGACATGATGCGCTCTAGGAAGATGTTGAAGAGTGTTGGAGAGAGTAGGCATCCTTGACGCACACCGATTGTTGTTCTGAACCAGTTCCCGATGGCGCTGTTGTGGAGGACTGCACTGGTAGCCTTGTCATACAGGCTTTTGATGACTTCAATAATTTTAGGGCTGATGTTGTACACTTTCATTGTTGCCCATAGAGCTGCATGCCAGACTCGGTCAAACGCCTTCTTGAAGTCTATGAACACATGATATAGATGTTGTTGGTGCTGTAGGTATTTCTCACAGATTATTCTGAGGTTGAAAATCTGCTCAGTGGTACTTCGCCCTGCCCTGAATCCTGCTTGTTCTTCAGCTATGATTTGTTCAGCTTGGGGTTTCAACCTGTTGAGTATTATTTTCAGGAGGACCTTGCTGGGATGGCTGATGAGGCTGATGGTCCGGTAAGTTTCACACTCCTGAAGGTTACCTTTTTTGGGAAGAGTGACGACAAGCGACTGGGTCCATGGTATAGGCCACTCCCCACTCTGCCAGATCTTGTTACAGATAATGGTGAGGGCATCAATTATCGCTTCTGCTCCTGCTTGTAGCAGTTCCGCGGGTATGTTGTCCACTCCCGCTGACTTCCCTTTCTTTAGCGCTTGCACTGCTGCCTCAACTTCTTCCCGGAGAATTGGGAGGATTTCTTCTTCTTCTCTGTTCTCGGGACATGCTAGAACTGATGGGTCTCCATTTGGTGTATGGTTGTAAAGGTCAGAGCAGTAGGCTACTCTGTCCATCTGTCCAAGACTTCTTGTTCTTCTGTAAGGCATATGCCAGACTTGCTTTGGATCGTGGAGACTTTGGGCTGTTTGACACTTGTCAGCCGCTTCACAGTCTGGTAGGCCTTCTTGCTGTTGTTCTTGTTCAGACTGTTCTCTATTTCCTGGCATTGATCTTCTATCCAGTTCTCCTTTGCTGTGCGCATGCCTTTTCGGAGGTCATTGTTGATTTTTCGATAGACATCAGCTCCCTGTGAGGTGTTCTTTTTCTTTTTCATCTCTCTTCGTTTATCACACAGATCCAAAAGTTCAGGTGTGATCCACGGCTTCTTCTTTGGTCGGTGCTTGCCAAGGATCTCAGTGGCGGCATCTGTCACACCTGAGTTGAAGGTGGTGGTCATGGTGTTGACATCTACTTCACCAGCCCCCAAAATGAGCAGTGGTGCAAATTTCCCTCCAATTGTGGCCTAAAATAGTTCTGCCACCTCTGGGTCTTGCAGTTTGTCAAGGTCGAACTTCAGTCTAATGCACTTTGCTGTATTTACTCTCTTCAAGTGGAGCCGGAAAGACATCATCACGAGATCGTGGTCACTTCCGATGTCTGCTCCTGGAAAAGTGCGTGTCCTGCCAATGTTGATGCTTGATCTGAAGCGTTTCTTGACCATGATGTAGTCTATTTGGTTGTGATGCTCCCCGCCAGGACTGTGCCATGTCCATCGTCTGGAGTTTTTGTGGAGACCAAGCATGTTTGCCAGTACCAGATTGTTGTATCTGGCAAACTCCAAGAGTCTCAGACCCCTGTCATTTGTCTCGTTGTTGCAGTGGGGTCCACATGTGTCTCCCCAGTTGTGGTGCGCATCTTGGCCAACCTTGGCATTCCCGTCGCCTTGCACTATGACTATGTCCTTCTTCGGCACTTGGTCAAGGACCGCCTGTTAAAAAACCGTCTCCTATACGCGCTTAGTGTCCGGAGACGTAAATCTACTCAACAAACAAACAACAACCGCCTGTAGATTTTCATAAAAATCCTCCACTTCGCTGTCGTCATAGTCTGATGTTGGGGCATAGGCCTGGATGATGGTGATGTTGAAAGGGGCTGCTCTCAGGCGGATGGTAATGAGTCTACTGGAGACTGGGCGGCAACCCATGACAGTGGCTAGAATGTTTTTGTGGACCAAGAATCCAACGCCGTGTTCGTGCCTGTCATCTCTACCGCTGAAATAGAACTAGTGGCCTTTGTCGGTTGTTGTTTCACCTAGGCCTTTCCAGCGCAGTTCGCTGATGCCTAGAAACTGGAATTTTTTCTTCCTGTACGTATGCTCGGCGGCAAGATGTTTTCTTTCTATAGCCTGTGCCCGTGTTTTTACTGCCTCGGTTTTAGGGACTGGAAATTCCGTTGATATGACCTCAACCTCTCCACTGGTGAAACGTACCAGGTTGCCGATCAAAACATCATGCATAGGTTTTTTAAACACAATGCCGGAGAAACTAGGTCAATCATCGCTTGTCTTGCTGGTCTGACCGTTCCGTCAGCTAACGCAACCTTATGGTGGGGGTCTTTCGGAACGGGTGAACGTGAAAGTGATTGTGTGTTCGTTTCGTCCAACGAGAGGCACGCCGCTGATTCTTACGCCGCGTTACGAAACGAAACGAACGTGTTTCTGTGCGCTTTCGATTCCAGCACCTAGTTTCGTTGTGATTTTGCTATTAGTACTATTAGTATTATGCCTACGTAAGGCTTCTTCTAACAAATCATGATTTGACACGAATGTAACGATTAGGTTAAACTTTAAAGATGGATTAGTGCTCTAACATTGAAGATATTTTACATTCTAGCTTCGAGTTTCATTTTTTTCACATAAAACAGTTTTTGGACTGCTGATTGGTGATACAGAATAGATAGATTCTAGACAGCCATGACGGCATGAGGGTTTGGGCACTCTTTTCAGTAGCTCGTTTGAAAATACGTTTTAAGTCTGAGACCGAGTTTAGATCCCCATTATTACTTCTAAAATGGTTGAGTAATGTACCATATACAAATTCAAATCATTTTTGGACATTTTACAAACGATTTAATAACCAAAATGTACTCACGAACATTAGTTCGTGGAAAACCCGATTTCCACGAAGTTTTATTCGTTGTGGTAGGCAGACTTCGTGACCTTTCACCACGGGAAGTAAAAGCGTCACATAAATTGCTGACGTCACAACAATAAGTAGTCCCGATTCACATTCACTTTCACTTTCACCCGCTTCCGAACGATCCCTTCGTTTCGTTTCGTTTTGGTAAATTTACGTCCCCAGACACTGTAGCATATAGGGGACGTGAAGTTTAAAGTCATAATGTTGTAATATTTCACAAGAAGTTGCCACTGGGCTATCCATGGATACTACAAGTCAGTGGGGCTATCGTTGAAGACATTCGTTGCTGTACGCCTGTAGTAAGTTTGACGCTATGGAACCAAGATGAGAGTGGCCGCGGCGGAGACTTGGGCCCGAAGAAGGAGTGGCGCAGTAGCTCGTAGAGGAAGAGAGTGACCAGCAAGGAGGGGGCCAAAATATAATCTTAGTGAAACTGGATTAAACCTATGGGAGGACTTTTATATTGAGACTGACCAGGTCTGTAAGCTATTTGCACACAGGGGCAGAGCTGACAGATATAAAAGCTAGTTAAAAATAAAATCCTTCAGGGCCACATTTAAATTAACCTAATATTATAGACAAAATAACTGTTAAGAATAAGATCCGACCGGACCTAAAAACATTAAAAATGTTAAGACTAGTAAAAAATAGGCATTGCAATGACCAAAATCGTTATATATACATACATAATAAATATTAAGACGATCGTTCAAGAGCCAAAAAAAAAAGTGGCCGATGCGGGTCACATTTGGACCTATCATGTGTATAAAAATGCTGAAATTTTTAAATATATAAGAATATAGGCCATGATATGACCCAAAATCGGTGTATATAGCCTACATACATAATAAAATAGAAACAACCGCATCGTCAAGGTTCCTAGTATCTTATTTGGCTGGGAGCGATTGGGAGCATTCTGATTGGTCGACGCATTACAAAATTCAACGCATGCGCACAGTGCTATCGTAGTCTTAGTAAGGATTAGGGTTAGGGTTAGGGTTACGACACCTAACAAAATCATGAAAAAGCAGGCCCGACTTGACCTGGCGCATGCGCAAAGGCGCCCGGTTAAAGTAAGGCACCCGGAACTTTGACGACGTGGCACCGGCAAATAATCCGTTTCATTCCACCATTCAACAGACTCGCTGCAACGAATATTTCGTCTGCTCCTGTGTCGCGAATACCCGTGACAGTGTGGTCATTCACTTTCATTTTTATTAGGGGTCTTTCGGAACGGGTAAAAGTGAAAGTGATTGTGTGTTCGTTTCGTCCAACGAGAGGCACGCCGGGAGATTCTTACGCCGCGTTACGAAACGAAACGAACGTGTTTCTGTGCGCTTTCGATTCCAGCACCTAGTTTCGTTGTGATTTTATTGAGCACACACAGGGCAGGCCCAGAGGCAGAGCACTATTATGCCTACGTAAGGCTTCTTCTAACAAATCATGATTTGACACGAATGTAACGATTAGGTTGAACTTTAAAGATGGATTAGTGCTCTAACATTGAAGATATTTTACATTCTAGCTTCGAGTTTCATTTTTGTCACATAAAACAGTTTTTGGACTGCTGATTGGTGATACAGAATAGATAGATTCTAGACAGCCATGACGGCTTTTCAGTAGCTCGTTTGAAAATACGTTTTAAGTCTGAGACCGAGTTTAGATCCCCATTATTCCTTCTAAAATGGTTGAGTAATGTACCATATACAAATTCAAATCATTTTTGGACATTTTACAAACGATTTAATAACCAAAATGTACTCACTAACATTAGTTCGTGGAAATCAGGTTTTCCACGAAGTTTTATTCCTTGTGGTAGGCAGACTTCGTGACCTTTCACCACGGGAAGTTAAAGCATTACATAAATTGCTGACGTCACAACAATAAGTAGTCCCGATTCACATTCACTTTCACTTTCACCCGCTTTCGAAAGATCCCTATTTCTGCACGTCGTGTGAAAGCTTTCTGATTTCTTCAATCGCGTGTTTTGCGCTTTTTTAAGTTTCATGCAGTTCCGTTTTATGTGACCTTTCTGGTGACACGCAAAATCATTCTTTGCCTGCATGACTTTGATTTGCTCTGCCCACTGTTTCTTTGTCCGCATATGCCCTTGGAATATTGTCGTTACGCATTGGCCTCGCTACGCCCCCCTTTTTTGTCTCCCACTTCGCCTGCTAGTGTTTCTCCGCTAGCTCGGCGACTTCGGCGGCAGTATTAGGTGCATGATCGCGAACAAAAAGTTCTAAGTCAGTGTTCAGAGTATCCACTAACTGTTCTTTTAGGAACAAATCAACCGCTTGTTTCGGATCCGTTTCATTTATGTTTGCCAAACAGAACCATCTGAACAACAAGTTGTTGAGTCTCTTAAAAAATTCAGTGAAAGATTCTGAGGTCTCTTTCCTGACCGTTCGCAATAGTTTCCGGTAGTATCTTGATTCTTTCTGAATCTGTCTAGCAACGCTTGTTTGAGACTCGTGTAGTCTTGAATCTCTTCAGGTGTCATTCTCACATACACCTCCCTAGCAGAGCCTAACAACAACAACGGGGCCAACTTTTTAGACCAAATTCCTTCTGGCCATTCATTCAGAATTACTGGCTACCTGCTCAAAATGCGCTTCGTATGTATCAACATTGTCCTTGCCTTCAAATTTTACGTTTGAGGAACTATTTTCTTTCAAAATGTCAAATTCCCTCTTGCGTGCTTTTCTTTCTTCTTCTCTATATCTCTTCTCACTTCTTCTTCTTTCCTTTCTTTATCCCTTCTCTTTTCTTCCCTTTCCCCCTTTTCTTCTTTTTCTTTCCTTTCTCTGTATCTTCTTTCTTCTTATCTTCCCCTCCTTTCTTCTTCTCTTTCTCTTCTTCTTCTTTTCTTTCTCTATATATGCATTTTGTAATTGACAAGTCACCCATTATTATTATTATTATTATTATTATTATTATTATTATTATTATTATTATTATTATTATTAAGTGCAACTGACTGATAGTTTCCCAGTGGGCAATGGGTGTTTTATAATAATAATAATAATAATAATAATAATAATAAAAATAATAATAATAATAATAATAATAATAATAATAATAATAACTAGCATTTATAAAGCGCCTACCCTAAGGATCTAAGCGCTATACACGCACACTTTCTTACGCAAACACATATACACACTATACATATACTATAATTATAAGACAAGTTACTCTTTCACGCGTACATACTACTGCTGTGTAAATCAATATGACAAAAACATACTAAATTACTACTTAACCCCCCCCCCCCCACCCCCACCCCTCCAAACTCCTTTTACAACTACAGATACTGCTGAAAGACTTTTGAGAAAAGATACGTTTTAAGGTTGGATTTGAACGAATCACAGGAGGTAGAATGTCTAACATGAAAGGGGAGAGAATTCCATAGGTGAGGGCCGTGGACAGCAAAAGAGCGGAAACCATGCAATTTTCTTTTGTAACGGCCCTGACGGAGAAGACGACAGTCAGTGGATGAGCGAAGGGAACGAGATGGAGTGTAAAGGGAGACAAGGTCAGATAGATAAGAAGGAGCAGAACCGATGACAATATTGTAGCAGATGCAGGCAGTTTTATACTTAACACGTTCCGCGACAGGAAGCCAGTGTAGCTTAACAAGGAGAGGTGTGGAGGGTTGACGATGATTTACTTTAAAGATAAGACGGGCAGCAGAGTTCTGAACTTTTTGAAGCAGAGCAGAGAGAGGATAGAATCTTGACAGCCAATGAGAAGGGAATTGCAATAATCTAATCTAGATAGAATACAGGAAGTAACCAAGGTCTTTGTGGCGTCTTCTGATAGAAATTTCCTAATTGAACTAATTCTCTTCAACTCAAAGTAGCAAACCCGACAGACTCTAGTGATTTGCTGTCTCATAGACAGAGTAGAATCCATGATGAACCCCAGGTTTCTAGCGGAGTCAGAAAAAGAAATATCACAAGAACCAACAGTTATAGAGGTAGGCAGAGAAAGATCAGTGACAGAAGAGCGAGTGAAGAGAAGGGCCTCAGTCTTGTCATCATTTAATTTAAGCATGTTTGCATTCATCCAGGTTTTTATGTCAGTGCTGCAATTCTGAAGTGTTTGTATAACAGAGTGAATGTCTGCAGGCTTGCATGATTGCTGTAGTTGGGTGTCATCTGCAAATAATTGGTGGTTGGCAGTATGCTGTTTTATGATTGTAGATAAGGGCGTGGTGTACATAATGAACAAGACAGGGCCTAAAACGGAACCCTGGGGCACACCATAGAGAAGCGGAGAAGGAACTGAAGAGGAATTATTGGCAGACACATACTGAGTACGGTCTTGGAGATAGGAAGTGAACCACCGAAGAGCTAATGAACGAACACCAAAAACAGTTTCAAGACGAGAAAGGAGAATAGACTGATCGATAGTATCGAAAGCAGCAGAGTTATCAAGAAGAAGTAGAATAGAGAGTTTGTCCTCATCCAGAGCAGTGAGAATGTCATTGACAATACGAAGCAGAACAGTTTCGGTGCTTCGGCCCGCTCGATACGCAGACTGAAAAGGGTTGTGTAAATTGTTAGAGTCAAGGTGAGACAGTAGCTTTGAGCCCAACATTTGGGAATTCGCACATTAGAGAGCGTTTATCATCATCATCATTATCACCATCATCATCATGTTTTGAGCCCAACATTATTTGAATGTACACACTGGAAATATCATCATCATCATTCTTCATCATTGACAACTCACCCCATCCAAAGCAGAGATAGTAGGTGATGCGTGATTTCTCAGTACCGAACACTCTGACAACCTTACTATAAAGATGTAGCCCTTCCACCAGCATCCAGATGAACACGGTGGTGTAACAGTAGTGTAGGATCACCGCCACAACAGCGCACAGCAACTAATAAAACAAACAATATTAAGCCCCTATAACCGCCTCAGATCCACTTCGTGTAACGCTCCAGTAATTTTGTTGTTGTTGCAGACAGTCATTTGTTAATTAATGTTCCAATTCCAACTTACTCCGGCTACATCAAATACAATTTATGTCTGCACCAAGCTACCACTGTCTCCATCCACAACATTCGTTTAACGCTAGAAGTCACAGGCGCTTGTATCTGAATACGCGAGCGCCTATGCCTGTGACGCCTCTCCCTTTGGTTATATAATTAGATTAGTATTAGCCTGTCCAATAGCGAGTGTCTTGATCTAGCAGATGTCATTATGTCATTTTAGTATATATTTACTAAGACAGAAAAAAGCAAATGTGCGCCTGCGTATGTGCATGTACGCTGAGTGAGGGTGGGTATGCGTACAGGCACGAGCGCGCGCGAGCGCATGCGCGCGTTTGTGGGTGTGAGGGTGTGTGTGTGTGTGTGTTTGTGTGTGCGTGAGGGTGCGTGTGTGTGTCTGGGTGTGTTTGTGCGTTTGTGTGTATTTGTGCGTGTGCGTCCTGGTCCTGATTTGGCTCGGAAGAGTCCGCTGGACCTAAAGCAATAATCATGTAATGTAATGTAATGTGCGTGTGCGTGCGTTTGTGTATTTGTGCGTGTGCGTGCGTGAGTGAGTGTGTGTGAGTTTGTGTGTGTGTGTGGAGAGAGAGAGAGAGAGAGGGGAGGGGGGCATCTTTACTGAATGTTTTTGACATGCAATGTGTGTCTTTTCTCAAGGTTTTGCCTGTGCGTGATGAAGCTTGCATTTCGTCAATGATGTCTATCAAATTCTCTGTGTGCATAACATTATTATATTGTCAAAGGATGAAACCTTGATGTATTAATGATGACGTGCATGCGTGTGGGTGCACGTGCACGTATGCATATATAAGCTGTTCCCTTAGCCCAATTTTATTGTCCTTAACGCTCATGCAATAGGACGTTAAGCATCGTTTTTCGTTCGTTCGTTCGAGTAACTTTTGTGTTTGCCTTTGTTTTGTTGTACTTACGATTGTCTTGCATTTTGTCTTTTTTTTTTTTAATGAAAGTTCCATCTATGTAATAAATGTACTGATGTCACCCACATCTTCCATAATAAATTATTAGTTCCCGAGCTATAAGCTCTGGAGCTATTGTTTTGGGCTTTGTTAGTCCGTCCGTCCGTAGGTGATATTTGCGCATTTTCTTCTGAAACTAATGGACGGATTTCTTTGAAACTTGGTATTTAGTTAGGAACTAGTGAACCCTACCAGATGAAAAAAGTATGCATATCGGGTGAGTTATCATGGTGACGTCATAACTGTTTTTTAATGTTTTGTTGTTGTTTTGTTGTTGTTGTTGTTATTTTTGTTTGTTTGTTTGTTTGTTTGTTTGTTTGGTTTTTTTTGTTTTTTTTTTTTGGGGGGGGGGGTGTTCTTATTTTCTCGCAAACTACTGGAGGGATTTGGTTCAAGTTTGGTATGGATTTCACCTGGTAAAACCAGACCTATGCAAATCGATTGACGTAACCATCTGAACATCATAATTTCCTTTTTAAAAAAAAATCTTTTTAGGTAATTAGAGTATACTGATGCATTGAGCGAGAAAGAAAAAAAATAATAATAAATTGCATTTATACAACGCATTTTTCATTAGAATAACAACTCAATGCGCTTACACACATCATTCGTACGCATCATCACAACATTCGCACTACATCATGTACAGCATCACTGAGAAAGTATTAGTAATTGTTCATACTATTTACACAGAAAACAATAAATCACGGTATCGTGGTGACGTCATAAATTTGTTACTTTTAATAAATTAATCCAAATTACTGGAGGGATTTGGTTCAAGTGTGGCATACTGATTATTATTATTATTATTATTATTATTATTATTATTATTATTATTATTATTATTATTATTATTATTATTATCATCATCATCATTATCATTATCATCATCATCATTATCATCATTAATTTTATTTTTATTATTAAAATATTATTCCATAATATATAATAAAATGCAATCAAGTTAAAATTACATAAAAATATTTATAATAATTTTCAAAGTCTGCTAAAAACACCTACCATGTGTTTGGTCGCCTCAATTCCAGCAAGAAATGTGACCTGAGCCATCACAATTGCAATGCACAAATTACGATGGACACAAACTCTTTCGCAGTTCAGTGATCTGAAGAAGACAAAAAAGTTATTAGAAAGTAAAACCGTTGAGATATGCAGGTTTCGCAATAACCGGTAATTTCCGGTAAATCACCGTGTCACATAGGAGATTAACGGTTGTTGTTTTTTTACCTGCCGGTAGAAGGGACCAGTTCTTTTCTGTCTGTACCGTTTGTTTGCAGGACTTAAAAAGGGAATGCTTTGCGTTAAATCCGTTCTATGCCTTTCGTCCACCTCTAAACAAAGGCTCAGATTTCTCAATTTTGTAAGGAAATCATACTATGCATGTTCAATAACGATAACCCAACAATAATAGTGCAGAAGCTAAGAAGATTTCAAACCCTGCATTATTACACTGACGACAACAATCATCAAAGTTTAATGGTGTTATTAAATAAGCTAGCAGCTGGGACTAGAAAAGACTTAAAGAGCTGTTGATGAAACCTGTAGATGAACTATAATTTATACGAATCTTGATGTTACGAGATGCCTATAAACCATTCTTCATTTAGTTGTTTATTTATTTATTAGTTCCGATGTGGCATTTGCGCACTTTTCCTTAAAGTAATGGACGGATTTCTTTGAAATTTAGTTAGGAAATAGTGAACCCTACCAGACAGCAAAAAGGTATGCATATAGGTGACGTCATCATATGTGGCGACATAATATGTAGGTTCCTTTCTAATCCTATTTTCTCTCAGACTACTGGAGGGATTTGGTTCAAGTTCGGTATGTACTTAGATTTCACCTGTAAAACCAAACTTGCGAAAAATCCAGTGGCGTAATCATCGTGGCGTCATTATATATATTAGATAGATAGATAGATAGATAGATAGATAGATAGATAGATAGATAGATAGATAGATAGATAGATAGATAGATAGATAGATAGATAGATAGATAGATAGATAGATAGATAGATAGATAGATAGATAGATAGATAGATAGATAGATAGATAGATAGATAGATAGATAGATAGATAGATAGATAGATAGATAGATATAAAAGAGAGAGAGAGAGAGAGAGAGAGAGAGAGAGAGAGAGAGAGAGAGAGAGAGAGAGAGAGAGAGAGAGAGAGAGAGAGAGAGAGAGAGAGAGAGAGAGAGAGAGAGAGAGAGAGAGAGAGAGAGAGAGAGAGAGAGAGAGATTTTTTAACTTCGTACATAATAAGAGTGTAGGTACACAATGCTGATGCCTTGAGCTTTACACAAAACTATGGTATATTGCGTGACGTCATCGTGTGATAATTTATTTGTTGTTTTTTTCTAATCATATTTTCTCCCAAACTACCTGAGGGATTTGGTTGAAGTTTGGTATATACTTAGACTTTACAAAGTAAAACCAAACTTGTTAAAAAAATGTTTTTTACCGAGTGACGTAATCATGATGAAGACCTCTTAAAAAATTGTATTTCTTTTTAATTTTTTTTAACTTTGTATGTAATTAGAGTGTACTTTCATTGATTCAGTAATTGCATTGAGCCTTAATCAAAACTATGGTATATTGAGTAACGTCATAATTTCTTTTATTTTTTTTTTATTAAGAAAAAATCCTATTTATATTCTATTTTTCTAAACTACTGACTGGAATGGCTCTTGCATGGTTCCTTTCCTACCTTTCTGGCCGTACTCAGTCTGTCCTTGTCAACAACAGTCAATCTACTCCTCTTCCTTTGAGGGTCGGAGTTCCACAGGGATCTGTTCTCGGTCCCCATTCTCTACACTAAACCTCTATGTTCCATCATCAAAACTTTCTATCGTATGTACCACTTCTTTGCTGACGACTCTCAGTTACACAACTCTGCTATTCCAGCCGACATTCCAAGCCTTGCTTGCGATATGCCGCGCTGCATCAACTCCATTGCAGACTGGTTGAGCGCCAACAAGCTGACTTAAGATGAATGATGACAAAACAGAAGTCATCGTGATTGGCACGAGTGGCAAATATCTCCAGTTGCCGACGCATTCCTTGTCTGTGAAAAACCATACCATCGACTTCTCTCATTCTGTTCGCTACCTAGATGTGTATTTTGACGAATGTATGTCCATGGAATCTCACATCAAAAGCCTCTGTAAAGCATTGAATTTTCATCTTCGACGAATTAGCAAGATTCGTCACTATCTTTCTGATGATGCCTCAAACAAACTTGCTGTCTCTTTCGTCTTATCTCGCATGGACTACTGCAATTCTCTTCTGGCTGATGTCCTTGATGTTGATGATGATGTCGATAATGATGAGGGTGATGATGGTGATGATGATGTAATCTTGTCGAGTGCCAATATGCCATAGGAAAACATGCTCAATACGCTTGCAGAAGAGCACGCAGCCCAACGGATGTTTAAAATAACGAATAACATGTACACGATATTTACAGTTTTACCCAGGACAAAGTTCAATTATTGCTGGGCTTTGGGAAAACAGATGTCTTCAGGGCCCTCTTGAAGGCTCCAAAAAATTACTTTCTTGTTCAAGTTGATGTTCAACTGTTGCCTTCTCTAAACGAAGAAAATCCGATTTTGAATGTATTTCTTTATTTCACTGCTCAAGCTGATGAAACGGGTAACAAATGGAATCAAACTGATTTGTTTAAAAATGTACAGGAGGAGGCGGAGTGGGAGGTGGAGGAGGAGGAAGAGGAGAAGAGGAACAAGAACAACAACAACAACAACAACAACAACAACAACAATGGGAAAATACAATGAATATACAAAAATGTAGGTAATATTACCCAATGCATGTGAAGACAGTGATAGCCATGATTTGAGTGATGAGGGTAATGCAGCAGCCGATGTACGTGATAATACTTAGAGCAACCTGATGGGCATCAGATACCTGTATGATCAGAAATAGATGTAAAAATCAAGGAAAAACAAGATCGCAAGCCATTCAAATGTATTTCCAGACAATCACGCACTTAACCGAAAAATAAGCATTTTAAGGAGTACATTATCTTGGCTGGGTTGTGACTGGCTTTATCCTAAAGCAAAAGGAAAACACTGAATGTAGACCACTGTCTAAACTATCTGTAAACAACAAATTTTTCAAATCGGTTAAGCCAATTTTTAGATACAGCGCAAGTCCTGTTTAGAAAATGGCGAAGCACGATGACCTTGACCTTTGAGAAAGTGTAAATATGAACGTTCTAATATGCTTAGCAATAGTTAAGTATCCACAAAGTAAAAATGATGAACAAAAAAGTGAAATTCGGAACAATGGACCGACTGACTGAACGCTTATCTGACAACCGGACCTACTTCTAATGGATAGCACATGATTTGAAGTAGGGCCTGAATACCAAAACTCAACCAAATCGCTTTAGGTGTTTGTGTGTTTTTTTTTAGTTGAATCAAAGAGCTTAATAAGCTCTTTGGTTGAATTGAGCAAAACGTGTTTAGCAACATGACTACAGTGACCTTGACCTTTGCAACTATGCTGGCCTCGGAGGGAGACCACTAATCTAGGTAATCTTCCTATGAAGATTGATTAACATCTATTCAGTGGATTTGAGATTTGGCGTCCAACGGACCGACAATACAGACAAACGGATCGACCGACGCGACTGACAGACATTTGGCTCGTTAAACGTTCTGATTCAGACTCGACTGTTTCAACGTATTACCAAATAATTCTGGAAATACAAAAATAGCGAATCAGCGAATTCTGTACGCGTGAGCCAATAAATAAAAACATACAATAAAAATAAACTATAAAATTATTTAAAAAAAACTACATCCCCACCCATCTGCCAAATAAAGGGTAAACTTTTTTTTAAAGTTCAAAGTTCAAACCCTGCACTAATCACAAACAGGACACAGTCATAGAAAAGCTACAAATGTAAATAATATGAATTCTAACTGACTGAAGAAGTTAAGTCAAACAATTAAAGTGAAAAAAAGAATCACAGCTTCTAGACTGTGAAGGAAAACTCGTTGAACTTAAAGTGATTTAGTCATGTACTACATGTATGGGTATATCAAGCTCTGTTTTCTTTTACTTGTCTTTCTCAATCTAACACAAGCCGTGATTGACTGGGGAAAGGTCGATAATAATTGTTGTTCTTGAGGAACACATCTAGCACTAATAGAGCGGTGGTGGGAAGAAAGTAAGAGAGTGGAGGTGAAAGTGGGGGGAGGAGGAGGGAGGTAGGGTATGGGGGCAATGGGGTTGGGATTGACCTGGATGAAGAATTCGCTTCACTCAATGTAATGCAACAACAAACAAACAAAAACTTACATCAAACGGGACAATCTGCATGAGGACGGCGAAGTTGCTCGTGTGATTACAGCGACATTCCACAACGTCAGCAACATCTCCATCACCAGCCTCTTCAGCGATGTCATCATCAGTATCAGGTGTGACAACCTCACAGCCGTACGTTGACCACATTCTGTAGGATTCAAAACCAAAGAAAACGATTTTTTTTCTTTTTTGAAAAGCTGTGCATGTAGCAAAAAATCTATAGGCCTATTGCCTTGTATTATGCGTTTTACAATTATTTTTAACGGAAAGAGTGAACGAATGATTAATTAATGAACTAAAATAGCTTGTAACTTACTTTGAAATTTCATCCAGAAAAACACAACTTGGTCTGTACGTTTTGTTACTCGGAGCTTCCTGAAACCAAGAAATGGAACACTCATAACAAATGGCAAATTAAGATGCCTAGCCGAATCCGATCAACCCCAGTCGGTATCACACTGAAATGCCAATACGCTCTACTTCACACGTGATATTTTTACCGCTAGGTATGTATCTAGCGGTTGTTATTAATAGGCATAAAAACTACGGAATTTATTGATTTTAAACAAACAAAACTATATACTTCCGAAAAAGTTTTTGTTTGTTTGTTTGTTGTTGTTGTAAGCTAGTGTTTTTAAATGGGGCAACATTCGCTGTGAATGTTAAATGGATCTGTCAAGAGCTAGAGCGCGTGTTCGAAGTGGGTCCCTTTCAATGGTTTTGAAATGACGGTAACAGGTAGTGGGGCCGGGGAGCTCAGTTGGTAGAACGGCTAACTAGCAACCGAAAGGTCCCTGGTTCGTATCCCGGACTAGCCAACGTGTGACCACATTATTTTCCCTTTACCATCAACTGCTTCGCTGGTGTCAGATTAATGTGACCAGTAGTCGCTCCGGTGTGGTGCAACTATAATCTATAATTAATTGTTTGTTACGCGGATTCATCCAGTAAGGTCAGCTAACTATAATTATTAGCACGGTATCTGGTCCATGAAGCTTGGCAAAGGCACCAGAAGGGGAAAAACAACGCATTTTTATGTAACTATGCAATAGATTATATAAACCAACCTGAATAGGGCGGAGCTTCATGCTGTAAGAATGTGTCAGGCTCTGCGAACGTCCGTCAACGTAGCCAGATAGCAGCAAGATGGGACTGCTCATCATCCAGTCTCTGATAATAATAAACATCGTTTGTTGAAATTCTTTAACTATTAACTTTACCAAAATAAACTATTCATTATTCGTCTCAGTAGCTATATATCTTGACTCGTTGTTCTTATATTTCACTCAGAAACAATATTGCCTATCCTATCCTATCTTATCCCATAACTCGGAGGTCGTAGGGGCACCACAGATGATCGTTTAACAAGCGTACTCCATCTTTCCCTGTCCTCAGCAACCCTGATTGTTTCGCTCAGTGTCAAACCAGTCCATTCTCGAATGTTGTCCTCCCACTTCGTTTTCGGTCTCCCTCTACTTCTACCTCCTTGCACTGTGCCTTGCAGGATGGTCTTTACAAGACCTGATGATCTGGTGACGTGGCCATACCATCGGAGTTTACGTTTTTTCACCACTGTGAGCAGGTCATCGTGTTGTTCAATGGCTTATGTGATGGTCTGTCGGACTTCGTCGTTGGTGATGTGCTGGGTATAGGAAATGCCCAGAAGTCTTCTGTAGCACCTCATCTCCATGTTTTGTATTCTTCGTTGGAGATCTGCTGTGAGGGTCCACGTTTCGCAAGCATAGAGGAAGATGGAAATGACAAGGGAGAGCAGCAGCCTTACCTTGGAATGTAGACTGAAAACAATATTGAAAATTCGTACTTCTAATTCTTCTAGTGTGTGCTGTACTTTCGTTGATGTAGGTTCTATAAAGAGAGTGAAGAAGTGGGACTTTAACGCCACCATCTTCATCCACTCCATTTTTCTCATCAAATATGGGCTTTTTAAGTATCTTATCCCACTATCCTATCTCTTCCTTGACTTACCCTATTTCTTTTAAAATATAAGCTATTATAAATAGTCTTAAATCCTGTTTTGAATTAATTCCCCCCCACCCCCCCTTCCATACATCTATTTTTACCAATTACTCATTCTTACCCCCTTCATCCCGCAATCTTTCCTTAAATAAAAGCATTTCAATACTTAAGGGTTCTACTATCGCCTATGTAAACACAATGACATTTTTAAACACATAACATATCAAAGAGTCTTGTCAGTGGTACTGTATCACCAGGTAAACACAGCTTAGCAAAGAGTCCAGTCAGTGGTACTGTATTACCAGGCTAGCCTTCATATGCGCTGCACCTTTCCTCAAGTTACTCATTCAGTGGGGTTCGGGCAGCACAGTTGCTAGAGCAGCTTACCAGTAGGGGTTCCTGGTTCGAATCCCGGATTGACCTGGTTTTTCCCCTTGCCATCAACTGGTTCTCTGGTACTAGAATAATGTGACCAATACGCTCGAGTGTGGTGTGATTATAATCTACAATTATTAAGCTACCCCTCCCCACCTCACTCCACACCACCCTCCTTACCACCACTACCCACCATCCCTCACCCACCCAACACACTCTTCCACCCCACCCAATCACCCCACCCCCACCCCACTAGCCCATTATAATCATTCCACTCCTCGAACCTCCACTCCCCTAGAAAGTAGGTTATTATGTCAATCTCCCCAAGAAGGGGCACAATGGCAAAAACGGGGCAAAATGACCCGAAATTTTATTTAAGGTGTCAAAGTATTTTCAAAACCTTGATTCGCACTTTGAGGCAGTACAACCAGATCATAACAGACATCACTTTGTCATGTGTTGCCTGAGTACTATAAAAAGCACAGCTATGCTGTCAACAAGGATAGTCTCCTATATGCATATGTGTCGGGGACTTTAAATTTACAAAACGTGTCAACAAGCAATTGGTAGAGCGTTCGCCTGGCACACCGATGATCCAGGTTCGAATCCCGTGGTGGGCGATATAAAATGTGGCCATTTTCACTGTCCATTTTAGCCGTATGATTGCTTTGGTGGTTCACTGTTGATTCAGGTCCCTACCCCTCTTTCCCTGGGATGGTTATCCCCGTCTGCCATATCGCCAATGGTGGGTGTAGACGTTAAACCTCAATGTTCATTCATTCATTTGTTCAACAAGTACTTTCTTTTGCCAGCATGGCCGTGTTATTTATAGTGCTTACCTCAGGCAACACATAATAAAGCGACGACAGTTGATGAAATCTCAAACAGGCTTTAAAAATCAAATGAATATATTGCAACTGACAAAGGATCGACCTAATGTTTTTAAGAAAACGCGCTGTAGAGGCCTTTATACTTAAAGTTGTAACAGACAACTCTTCTAAGAAAACCACAGCAGCTAGCAAAAGCGATTATTAGAAAAGAAAAGGCATTTGAGAAATTCCAGAAACAAAAAGAGAAAATAGGTACAGAGTTTATTAAAGTAAAAGAAATGGAAGGAGAATATGAAGCCATTTAGGCCTAAGAATGAAGAAGCGAGACTAAAAGGTCTCTTTCAAAATGATACCAGATTTGACAAAGTGAAGTAGGTGACAATCATTACTACAACTGCTAAACACACTATTTATTATACTACAAGGCTGTTTTTGGCGGCCCATACCCTGCTCTCTCTTTCTCTCTATCTCTCTCTCTGTACCAGACATACTGATGATCCCTAGAATAGTGATATGGTCTTATAATGTGACACACCTGTTGCATGATAACAATGACTACAACAATATCTATTAATGTCTGCGGAAATTATCTGTTGTTTAGCAAAATAAGTAAATTAAATAAGTAAGTTAGATAACTTATTTATAAGATGACTTGTAAAATGACTTCTAACTTACAGTTGACTTATAATGATTTACATTTGAATTAAATTGACTTACTAGGTAACTTTTAAAAAGTGACCTTTGTAATTACATAAGTATTTTGTAGTCAGTTAACTAATATGTTTTAAGAATTACTTTTGTATCATTACGTGTTTTTTTTTGTAAAGTTGATGTTTCAATTTAACTAGGTAACTTTAAAAAAAGTAATTTCCCACTTACAAAATATTTTAAAATCAGTTGATTGATAAGTTTATAGAATTAATTTTGCATGTTTGTGTTTCATAAGTTGTTGTTTTAATTTTTTTCGATCATCTTTTGATTCCTATCCTATCCTATCCTATCCCATAACTCGGAGGTCGTTGGGGCACCACAGATGATCGTTTAACCAGCGTACTCCATCTTTCTCTGTTCTCAGCAACCCTGATTGTTTCGTTCAGTGTCAAACCAGTCCATTCTTGAATGTTGTCCTCCCACCTCTTTTTCTGTCTCCCTCTTTTTCTGCCTCCTTGCACCGTGCCTTGCGGGATGGTCTTTGCAAGGCCTGATGCTCTGGTATCGTGGCCATACCATCGGAGTTTCCGTTTCTTCACCACTGTGAGAAGGTCTTCGCGTTGTCCAATGGTTTGTATGATGGTTGTCGGACTTCCTTGTTGGTGATGTGCTGGGTATGGGAAATGCCCAGAAGTCTTCTGTAGCACCTCATCTCCATGCTTCGTATTCTTCGTTGTAGATCTGCTGTGAGGGTCCATGTTTCGCAAGCGTATAGGAAGATGGAGATGACAAGGGAGCGCAGCAACCTCACCTTGGAATGTAGGCTAATGGTCCTCTCTTTCCAAATGGGCTTGAATCTTGTCAGGGCAGCAGTTGTTTGTGAGATCCTGGAGAGGACTTCCTATCGGGAACCATTGTCTAATACAATGGCTCCTAAATATTTGAAGCTATGCACTGTGTTGAGGGATTGGCCTTGGACTTTGATGTCCATGTTGATGCCTTTGGTGTTGTTGGTCATCATTTTGGTCTTCTCTGCACTTATTTCCATTCCATAGGCTCTGGAGGTGGTGTCATGCCTCTGTACAAGCTGTTCAAGTTCTTGTTCCTCTACAGCCAATCCATCAATGTTGTAACAAGAGCCTCGTTTCCACTGCCTTTGAGCTTTTGCTTGTTTAGTCAATGTAGACTTAGTAGATTACTGTTAGTCTCTAGCAGACGACAGAAGGGATCATGCGTAACACAGTTGTAGCTTGAGGCAAGCACTGTTAGTGACATCATCGCAGCCTATTTATTTATTTATTTATTTATTTAATCAGTTTATAGTCCCCTCTCTTCCCGGTAAGGATTTTCAGAGAGGAGACTTTCTGATCTTCGCAGCCTACGATCGAGCTTCGAATTTTACATCCACTCAGAGTTGTTTCAGCCAATGAGAACACAGCTAGGTTTGATAGAACCGGTTCTGGGTGATTCAAGCAAAGAGACAGAACGTCAGTCTTTGTTGAAACGCTGAGCAGTACACAGTACACTCAAGCAGAAATCTCTCTCCTGAGAAGATTAGACAGCAGTACTTGTTGAATATTCGAATTCAATCAAGTAGCCACGGCCTGACATTGTCAAACAGGTAAATGAACATACTTCTGTTTCATCATGATGTATTTATATTATTGTTGAATTATGTTTGTGAAATTTGCAATGCTTAAGAATTGTTAGTCCCATGTTGAGTGTCCACGTGGCGATCACGACCGGCCGACGCCATGTTGTATTATGTACGGATCCACTGTTGTTTAACCTATATGTATGCTTGCAGACCAGTGGCTGTACCCGAGAATGTTTATAATATTATTATTTCTTTATGTGTATAGTTAGCCACGATTTATATTTATATATGTATAGGAAATTAGAGTGGAGATTCCAGTGGACCACACACTTAGCAGAATGTTCGTCGCTTATATATAGAGATGTGGAGCTATCACTGAGGGCTACTTTGGCCTTCAGTGAGACGCTCTGCACAGACCTATTATACAGGGTTGTGCAGAATTTCGTCTCATATGTTACAGACGAGCAGGCATTATATCGTGAGCCCAACTCAGCAAAAGACAAAACCAAGTTGACGCTTAAAGTTGGCTGCCGAGGCATCTCCAGCATTGTGCGAAGATAGCCCAACCGACGAACCACAAAGTTAAAGACTCCACGATAACACAGATTGTCTCAGAAGCGACCTCAATGCAGCGCTTCAACCACGCAGTTAAGTGCCACAAGAAACAGTGCACTAAAACTCTGTATAAACAGGACCACAGTAGTCCACTCTTCAAGAACTCTGACCATTAAGGCAGAAAGTATCCAGTGCCCTATGATGAAAAAGTAGCTGCCTAGATTATCAGCGAGCGAACCATTCGCATTGAGAATTGAACTTTTAAGTTACTTTCGTACTTCGAATATCGTGTACAGAGTAGAAGAAATAAATGTGTGATTTTTACTGTTATCAAGTGGCTGGACTACATATGATTCATAGCCGTGTGAAAGCTAGTGTGACGGTGATCTTTTACCATTTTTCTATCTATCTCTGTACCCCAGCCTAAACATAGACCGAGCTAAACAAATAAATGTATTAAGTGAAATCATAGGGAGATAACTAGCTATCCCCATAGACTAAAACGAGGAGGTAATAGCAGTCCATTGTGCAGAGCCCAGCAACAATAAAACCCACGTCACAAATGTCATCCGCAAAACGGAGGTTGGAGATTGCTCTACCCCCTATGCTGACTGTGCCTTCGTGATCTGCAAGGGCATCTGACATGATGCGCTCTAGGAAGATGTTGAAGAGTGTTGGAGCATGTATAATTTTAACTCCATCCTCGAGTATTTTTATTCAATCGTTATCATTCCATAACGCAAAATAAAACAAAAATAGACAAAGTTGGGTGGTGCAGGAAAGCTGTTATAAACTTGGTCTAATTTGCCAGGAATTCATCTATCTGTAAAAAGCCTGTTCAATTATTATCCCACTGATAGAGAAATCGACAGTTGATGAACACGAACTTGTTTGTCAAACTGCTCATGCAAGTAATGGCAAAAACACTACCACAACATCTAATTCACCTTAGTGACCAGATTGCTATTCTTTTAACCACCGCCTAGCTCAGTGGGTAGAGCTTTCGCCTGGAACACCGATGAACCAGGTTCTAATCCCGTGGTGGGCAAGGTATAGAGGCCGCCATTTTTCATTACCTAAACAGTTTGCTTTGCTCTGGTGGGTCAGTGTTGATTTAGGACCCTTACTTCTCTTCCATGAGATGATTATCTCCGTCTGCACTATCGCCAACGGTGTGTGTAGACTAGAAGTTAAACTTCAATGTTCATTCATTTCAGTTAAACGAAAAAGCGAGAAGGTCTACCCATCAGCAGCGAGACTTGCATTGATGCTGGGAATTTGCAAGACAACAGTGACCACAGCAACCTTTGAAGCAGGCTGGCTGACAAGATTGTCCTGTTGAGTGAATCTCACGTCCGACACGTTACACACCCCTTCGTCGTCTTGGAATCGGAATCCGCTTGCAGCATCCACAGAGATCAACGGTTGAATTCGAAATTCTAAAAGGAAGAAAAATATAGTTAAAACAATTTTGCTTTAATTACTCGTCAAACATGTATAAAATACAACAATAGTTCGCAATAGCAAGTTTCCAACTATTCGGAAACAGTTTGATGAAGTAAGGTAATCTATCAATAAAATAAATACTTCGGTTTGTCCCGAACTTAAGGATTTCCCTTCCTTTTTCTGTCCGGTTAGAGGTACGTTAGAAATATCTCTTTTCTAAGGGGAAGCTTGGAGAGGGCAGTGCCTATCATCTGAGTCCCCCACCTCCTTTCCCCCCTTGCCTCATCGGTTTCGGTTGTAAAGCTTAACTTCCCTACACAAGAACGTGTGAACTATATATAGGAACTCCGTCGCGCCAAGCGGCTTTCTCAGCGAAAGCACTGCAGCCGCAGCCCAGCTCCAACCATAGGACCCAAAAATCACATCCACTCTAATCTTCAGCTAATCCCACCAACTATGCCGTGGCACAACCACCATAAGCGATAGAAGCAGCAATATGTTAGCCAATGAAATCCGTTAGTAGGCATATTTACCGACATGAGAGAAGGTACGACGCAATACTGAGAAGTTTCCGGGGTAGTCACGCATAGCTCTGTCCAGAAACCGGTCCATCATTAACACGGTCTTCTCAACATCCTATAACAAAACAACAACAAAGTTTAATCCTTTTTAAAGATAAATGTAATAATAATAATGATAAGAAGAAGAAGAAGAAGAAGAAGAAGAAGAAGAACAACAACAACAACAACAACAACAACAACAACAACAACAACAATACTAATAGGTAAATAAATTGAAAAAAAATTAATAATAATAATAATAATAATAATAATAATAATAATAATAATAATAATAATAATAATAATAATAATAATAATAATAATAATAATAATAAGAAGAAGAAGAAGAAGAAGAAGAAGAAGAAGAAGAAGAAGAAGAAGAAGAAGAATAATACGAGAACTTATAACGCGCATATATTTCACCACAAGGCGACACAAATGCGTACACACACATTTTTTCGTATTAACAATTCAAGCACACTAATACACACTTGCACATAACTTACATGAAGGTGACAAGGTACCAATACAAACAAAAAAAACTGCAGTAAAAAATAAGCATGGTAAACTTTCAATTAATTATTTTTTCATGGCCATTTACAACTGCTCTGGTGTAGGTTTGCGAGTGACGTGGGTTGGAGTGGGGAGGGAGAGCGGAGGTGGTGTAGCGGGACAATGTAGTCTGATGATAATTTAGAGAAGAAAAAAAATCTTGAGACCAGATTTAAAAGCTTTTAAAGACTGTTGTTGACGGAGCGGGAGAGGTAGGGAGTTCCTGTTTAAAAGAAAAAGACCGTTGGCCTGCAGTTTTAAGTTTTGTATGAGGTATGCTCTTCTCTAAAATCCTCTCCTAATATGTTCTCAACGAACTAAAAATAAAACCTCATGTCTTTGCTACCACATCATCTTGGGAACTGCTCCTGGCTATCTTTCCGAACTTTTGACTATGTTCCTTCTCGCTCTCTCCGCTCGTCTGCAGAGGAAAGGTTGTTCCGTGTACCAGAATACCACAGGGTGAGGCACGGTGGTCGAGCCTTCAGTTTCTTCTCCGTTCAGACCTCGAACTCGCTACCTCGGTCCGTCCGTCACAGTCCTTCACTAGCGTCTTTTAAAATCAAGTTAAAGACGGATCTTTTTAGAGAGACCTTTTTTTTAGGCGCCCTGAGTGAGATTTTTTGGGTGTAAAGATGTGTGTGTGGTTGCGTGTTATTGACCAGAGTACGCATGTTGTGTTTACATTTGTTTGTGTAAAGCGTTTTGTGATTTTGAAAAGCGCTGTATAAATTGCCGGTTATTATTATTATTATTATTATTATTATTATTATTATTATTATTATTATTATTATTATTATTATTATTATTATTATTATTGTATGATGTAATAAGACAGACTATCAAATTTCTCCACCCATGACATATATATATCAGTGATATTTTCAACTCCGTGAAATTTGCACGCAGTTGCCTATCGATCGCTATATCTGTATGAGAATGGCCATGTTCAATGTCGGCTTACCGGATCAGAGGTTTTAATATCAGGTAGACTGTCTGGGTCCCTCAGGTAGCGGTTCAGGGCAAAAAAGAATTGCTGAAAATGTTAACAGAAAAATGTTAAAGCAAGTCTGCACGAGGATTAGTTAAAAAATGCAACTGCTTCCTCCCCCTCCTCTCCACAAAAAAATAAATGTCAAATTTACGCCCAGAAGGACAATTTGCTATATATTCTTTTTCTCTTTTTTGTGGCTAATATTTGAAAACTTCGAATCTCGGTTCCGAGCGTCCAAAGGATCATCTGATGTAGGCAGTGGGCGGCTTGTCTCCTTTGGAATACAAGTACAGGCGCACACAAATAAACCCAGCGGAACCTGACCGGCAATCCCCATTGCGTTCCTGTGGATTGGCCAGGGGCAACAATATTGTGCCTGTACTTTGGCGACACTTAACGACGGCATTATCAATGGCCCGATTGACTTTTTAAGCTGCTCACACGCCCATCGGACAGCTTTCACCTCAATAATGTGAATTCATTAACCCTTCTATGATCATACCACCGAGTGTAAAAGTGTGAAAAAAAGAGAGAAAAAAAGATCTTACACTCACTTTAAATAATGTTTACATGTTCATAATTATTGTTTATACTATGTAGGCCTACAAATCTGTCGTTATATTCGCTTCATTACTGGATGCGCGAAAAATGGAAAACATTCTGCACATTTGACCCACGGCTTACAAAATAACATTTAATAGACGTATTAACTCCACTTAATCAGAAACAGAAATCCATCATCAAGAAAATTTGCTTATTTGTACATCTTTAATAGAGAAAAACAAAGTCGAAACCTCAAAAAGAAATTAATTTTTCAGCTGGTACGCAAAACCAACTGATGCAAATTCTCAATCTGTGACATGCACGAGTTACGTTTTTAAAATAAAATATTTTTTCCATTGTTCCACCTCCTCCCTCCTCCTACCACTCACACCCCTTTGCTTGAAGTCTTATACAACATGATCAATAGGGTTTAGCATAAGGTCTTGGGGTTTACGGTACCAAATATAATTATAAGCTATAGACTAAACACACTAACAATGTCTTACCGGAATATTACGTTTCCAGCGTGCCTCGGCAGTTCCATTCCCTCCGTTGACATGATCGAGCGCACCAATCTTGATCTGTTCCTGAAGTTCTGGGTGCAGGAGCACCAGTGCCATGCACTCCAAAGAACGATTGCACTGATCATGAAAAGAAAAGAATTCGATGAAGCCGTAAATGAAGAATATAGCTAATATATAACAAGTTCATTTAGTAAACTAATTTTTTTTTTAAATTCAAGGGCTATTCAATTGTTCATCAAGTTAATTGTTTGGCGTAGTATTATTTAGTTGAGGTCAATGTCTGAAAGAATCTGTGATTGTGAAATACAAAGATAAGATTATTGAGCAACGCAGGACATTAATATAAATGTCGTGACTAATGCTAAAGCAGAATACAAACTACATGCCCCATGTTTTATTGAGCAATTAACAACATGCTATACCTGATATTGCATATGGAAAGGGCCTCGGTGTTTTTACGCAATCGCACAACACAGGTTTGACGGGGGAAAGTGTAGATATATTGTTTTTCTTCTTCTGGTAAAAAAAATCTTTCAGACTCTCTCACCTTCAAACCCTTAATAAACACTGTACAAGGCATACTCAATTTAAACTGGACAGTAGGACATTTAAGCTGTAACGGTTCTTGAATCAGGCAGTCATAGCTTTATCCCATTCCAATAGTATCTTTAGCAATTAATACCCGGGTAGACGTTATTCAACCTTCATTGTTACACTGTTAAATTACAAATCTAAGCGTAAGCGTGCATAACTGACCTTCGGATCATCAAGGTAGTCGGTGATTCCTTGCAGTGTTGTCATGGCTGTGATCGACGTTGACAGAGATGAAGTTGTGGAGTCAGCAACGCCTCCACCATGCATAGTAGACGAAGCGGAGGCGGTCGAGTCGGCCACTGATGATCCAGGCGATGGCTGGAGTGTTGCAATTGGTGTAGGCGAAGGCGCAGATGTTGATACTCCTGTAATAGGGAACTGTGGGGATGAGGTCGCTTGCACGGTAGCAGTTGCAGCAGCAGTGCTGGAAGTTTGCTGGGTCGCGGCCCAAGATGGAAACGTGGAAGAAAAGAGTGTAAAGATTGGCGCAATAGTCGCTGACGCTGATGGGGAGCTAGCGACGATGACAGGCAATGTTGGGTGGGCGGGAGAGATAGAAGCTTGGGGAAAAGTGGCGGTAGTACGATTACGGGTGGATGTGATACGATCACGTTGACCTACCGTTGTGCCCTGTCCTGTGACAGCGTAATCTTCCTTGCTGTGGTCCTCGTCGCTGCACTGATGGCGGTTGTAGTCGTGAGAATGGTGACGCGGATCGATCGGGAGTTCCCCCATCGTTCTCTTTATTCTTCTTGGCAGCTTTGATACTCCAACTCTGGACTTAAAAAATAACTCTAATCTGCCCCGCCTTCTCCTTTTTCGTGACGTCCTAACTGTTGCCTTAGAAACTACCTTTGGCTTGGACGTAGTCATGGGCCTCTTCACATTAACTCCGCCTATCAACACCTTGCGGCCATTACTTTCAAACGAATAATCCGAGTGTTGTTCAGACTTATCACGAGCATCTAACACGGTTGTTCTTTGTCTCGAAAATGTGGGTGTTCTAAATGCTTCGTCCCCGTTTGTAATTGTTGGAAACGTCTCTTTTGATGCTTGTGGAGTCCCCGAACGTACAACAGGAGTCAACAAAACAATTTGTTCTGCCGTTGAACCAGACTGTTCTGGTGGTGTGATTTGCTGCTGGTTTCTCTGGTTGGAAATGAGCTGGTCTAAAGGTCTATTGGTTTTATACATCGAGTCAGAGACGCTCGCATTTGTAGCAAATTGCACGCTAGTTCTCGCAGCAGGAAAATGTGCATCGGTTAGTAGGTTATCTCTGCGCCATTTTGCTTTGTTCGCTTTATTGAGCATAAGAGCCCTTTTGATCTGTAATGTGAATTGCAAAGTTGCGGGGTTGCGCGCGATTGCAGCTGCAAAGAAACAAAACATTTAGGGACGGTAAGCTGAGAGAAAGCGATCAGCTTGTAATTTAACAAGATGGCAATCTACTGAAATGTATTACCAGACGTTCACACACATAGCTAAAATGTATGCATTTTCAAGTGTTAATTTTCTTAGCGGTGTTGTGACCTAACTAAACAAATACAAACATGGAATGATAGGCCACGATATCTGAAGTATCTGCATGCAAACCAAAACTTATCCAAATCGGCTGATCCAATTGCTAGATACAGCGCGAAAAGGTTTTAGAACACGATAAAGCACCCTGATTCTGACCTTTTAGAAGTACAAACACGAATGATGTATCATGCTTAGTAATAGTTAAAGTATCCGCAAGGTTAAAATGGTGAATTTTGGTTCAGCTATTGTTCAAATAATGCAAAAAGTGTGTTTTGAACAAAAAAAAAGTTAAAATCGGAGCGACGGAGCGACCGACAACCGGACTGCTACTGCATGGTGGCCCATGATTTAAAGTAGGTCTACCTGTATACCAAAACTCAACAAAATCGCTTCAGCCGTTTTTGAGATAGTGAGCAACAGAATGACTCCAGTGACGTTTATACCTACCTTTGAAGTAGAGCAAATGTGATGGCACTGGAGGCAGGCCACTAACATAAGTAATGTTCCTGTGAAGTTTGGTCAAAATCCGTTCAGTGGTTCTTCAGATATGGCTTCAAACGGACTGACGGACCGACAGACCGACATTTGGCTCGTTCTGATCTTCCTCTCTCCACCCCCTCCTATTTCAAAGTACAGTGGAACCTCCGGTATACGACCGTCCAAAATCTGAGAAAAAACGGTCTTATAATAGAGGTGGTCTTATACCGAAAACTAGGGGTGGGGTGGGGGGAGGGGGGTCAGGCTCGGAGGGGTATGTAGTCATAATTTTTACACTCACCAGCATGTATTCTCTGACAAAGGAAACTGTAAAACATGTTTCATTTTTAGCTTTGTCTTTTATTCACAACTTCAAAAATAAAAAACAGTCGAACCACTGCCAAACACGTTCATCCAAGTCTGTCAGTGCAGATTCGATGTTTCCCTTTTCGCCACTTTCTCCACTCTCCCATCGTAGTTTTACAGATTCCCTATCCTTTATGATGAGCTGAATTTGGGTCTTCCCAACGTCTAAACTTCTTGAAATAGACAAACAACTCTCCCCATTTTCACTTCTTTCAATCACTTTCATTCTCTCTGCCAAACTCAAAACGTTCCTCTTGCGCGACGCCATTTTGACAGCCACTGGCGAGTAATGTCCCTTATTTGCGAACCGGAAATAGCAGACAACAGCAGGCGTACACTAACATGAAAGATAAAACGAAAGGTACAGACAGCAAATTAACTGATACCTCTTTTAAATTGCCATAAGACGGTCGTATAAAGGGCTTAAGACACGGTCGCTGGTCGCATAAACGAGGTTGTCGCATACCAGAGGTCATTTATTATTGGAAGTGAATCCGTCAGAAGTTTTCAGGTCACGTAACGGAGGGAGTCGTATACCAGAGAGCCGGATACCGGATGTTCCACTGTATTTTTCAGAAATGTCTAGAAATACAAAAAGTACCATTGCGGTATAACGATGACGTTTAATTAGGCTACTATTAATAGCAAGCTACGTCAGCGCCGCGGTCACTCACCTTGCCGGTAATTCTTGATGAGGCAGATGGAAGGATAGGACAGTTTACAGTCGGCCAGCATCCATTGCAAGAACGAATGAGTGGCGTTTCCTTGGACTACCACGTTTCCGCACTGGTCACTGCAACGTGTAAAAAAAGTATCATACAATGGGATAATTATGTATGAAGCTTATTTTTAGGTTTTATATTAGATTACTTGTTTTTTCCAGTGCAGGAATTGTCACACTCAAATAAATAATACGATGCGAATTTCGATCTGGTGTAGAACAGACGTGGTATAGGTGTCTCTCCTCTAAAATAGACGGGAGTGGAGTTTATTGACAGCACCCTGCACATAATCCGTGTTAGATGCTGTCCCCCGGGGAATTAGGGCAGGATAAGAAAGAGCTATCTCCCTTTCTCTGCTGCCAATGGTTTGCATTTGTAGGATGTGTGCCATAGATACGGATGGCCATTTCGCTGTGTTCTCAGTTCGTCAGTGTATCATCTAAGCTTGCTAAAAATCCAGCAACTGGTTTTCCAAAGCATAAGAAGGCGCGTGCTATGAAGTCCTCAGGAAAAAAAAAAACATCTTCATGCGAAAAAGGTAAACCCACAATGTGGCTGGTTGGAAACTTTAGATGGGAAAGAACTAACTTTTATAAACAACCAACAAACACGATTCTCCTGGACTTTTTCTTTGTTCTGCTTGCAGAAACAAACTTCTCATCCCTCAGTGACAGTCGTCCTTGGCATGATTGTTTTTTTTGTTTTTTTATTCGTTGCTGGACATGGAACTGAAGGTTTCTTCTCTGTGTAAAGACTGAAAGAATGTATTGTTATATTAATAATTGATAACGGTAATGCTTCCGAACTATATTTTGTAGCTATATTGTACGTCGACACAACAATTCTTAACCCAAGAATCATTGCGGAGAAGGTAGAGAGAGCGAGAGAGAGAGAGAGAGAGAGAGAGAGAGAGAGAGAGAGAGAGAGAGAGAGAGAGAGAGAGAGAGAGAGAGCGGTACGTAGCATACTCGGTGGATGATGTTTGAAAGCGTTGGTTTTCCGCAGAACTGCCGTCCAGCCACCCGGAATGATTCTGGCTGTGCCTATATCCCACCCAATACGGACTGTAGATGTACACTGGCTCTGACATCAGTTGTCTGTGGATTAGGAAGAAAGTTACCAAGGTTACACACTTCAAAGTTTATGGGGGGCGAGGGGGGGGGGGAGTTTCCTCCAAACTTTCACACTAGCAAGTATGATCATAAAAGAGTTTATTAAACCTCACTGTGGAGATGAAACCTTTCCGATTCGCGCATAAACCAGAAAACAATGGACCGCGTTCAAAAATTAGGCCAAGCCACTTCGAAGGCAAAGGGTACTCTAACACTGCGTTACATTAGACAACCGGCACAGAGTTTTTTTCCTTACGTAGCCAGAGCGATGCCTTCAAGCTTATGCTGTCAGTGTATGTGTGTGCTTTATCCTAGTAATATGTACCTGTGTTTAACTGCCTGTAGCAGTTAAAATGACGTACAAATTAAAATGATGTTTCCAAAAGCGCTTGTTTGTGTAGGTCTGCTGCTCATAGCAGAAGTTTTTTTTTAGAACGCTCAGATACGATCTTTATACACATTTCACAAATATCAAACACATACCAAATACATCAATACATAAGCAAACATTAATCTCTTAGCGTGAATTGAGACTTTTTATGTGTTGTTGCATGTAATGTTTGTTGTAGTTTCTGCTGTTGTGTGTGTGTGTGTGAGTGCGTGAGTGTGTGTGGGTGCGTGTGGGTGTGTGTGTGTGTGTGTGTGTGTGTGTGTGTGTTTGTGTGGACTTGTTTACACGGCGTTATTTGGACATAGTGAACACCTACATAACTTGATTTGACAGCCCTCGTTGTTTTGACGTCAAACCAATGATCCGTTAGGGTTATGCCTGTGTTAGGGTAAGGATTAAAGTTTGGATTAGGGTTAGCATTAGAGCACTTAAAAGTACTTAAAAATGGGAACAAAACATGACCCATTGTCAACACAACGTATGTGGCGTTTCTGGAAAGTCAAAATAACGCTGTGAAAACAAGTTTGTATGTATGTGTTTGTGCGTGTATATGTGTGTGTATGCGCGTGAGTTTGTGTGTGTGTGCGTGTGTGTGTTCTGCGCTTTGATCTAGACATATCGCAAAACGATAACGACAGAGAGGACAAGGAGGACGACGGCGATGATAACTGCGATGATGATAATTTTGTCCTACACTTGCAGAAAACCTGTATCCATAAAGATACACAATGCTCAGGTAAAAATTACAAATACGACTATGATGATGATGATGTTGATGATGATAATGATGATGGAGACGACGACGACGACGATGATGATGATGACGACGACGAACACGATGAAACAAAAACGCCGAAAAGTAGACGACAATGGCGAGTTTGATAGCAACCCCTTCATTTTTTTGACGACGGCATAGAAAGGCCCACATGATAGTGATAATTTTAAAACAAAAAATTAAATCCCCCAGTTTAATCTGCCTGAGTTTAAAACCTGAGCCTTTAATTTGACGTTAACAAAAAAATTCTACCTGAGTTTGTCAATCACCTCCTGGTTGTGAGTGTCGCCAGGTAAGCTGGCCATGACTGCTTGGCGTGACTGGCAGTCAACTTGGGAGTCGTCCCACGTTCTGGCCTGACTACCAACTCGTAAGCAGTCGTCGACTGCCCCGAACCAACCGTCAGCAACATCACACAGTCCTGGTGACACGCTCGACGCCTGGGCGTCCGCCAACACTACTATTGATTAAAAAAGAAAAGCAAATATTACCTCACTGCCCCAAATATATAGACATTTTATATGTACGATGGTATATAATATGTATACTGTAAGTGGATTTTCTCTATTGTTCTATGTCTTTTAATTGTTTGTGTCTTGCTTGCTTTGGGTAGAGAGTCAACTGGAATTAATTTATTCTTACTTCATTACAACCTTCTTGAAGTAAAGATATCTTCGATACCCTATATTGGTCTTAAAAAATGTAATCTAAACAAGAGATTACTTGAAGTAATTGAGACATAAAGTTTTAGGAAGGTTATTTACATAAATTACAATAAATAAATAAACACGTAAATTAACAAAGAATACAGAATCCTTTATTGTCCCCATAAACATTAAAAAGATAATTTTCTTGCAGTGTCCATCTGCATATAAAACTTCAAAACAACAAAATGAAATTATGATAGCAACATAACATTGAAAATAAATTATGATGTTGACAATTACAGTGATTAAAAGTTGTCGACAATGACACTATCACATATAATTATATTATGGATAACTATTATCCACCATACACACACATTCACACCCACATACACACACCCAAAGACAATTGAAACATGATTGAGCAATTTTAATATTAAAAAAGTGGATATAAAAAAATTTAAATGATGTGGCACTCAAAACTAACAATGCATGTGGAAAGGAAATCGATGAAAGAATGTGTGCAGAACAAACGAGCAAATATACATATTTAAAGTAATTACCAAAGTGGGTACCTTGACAGTGAAGCAATAGCCAGCAGACCAACGCTGATTTTCGCTGGAAAGATAAGACAACACAAAATGCATCAAGCAATACATCTTCTACGTGTGCGTAATGAGAATGCAGAGCGATGAACTCATGCTGCCAAATAACAAAACTTTAAGCTTTAATTTATTGTTCTGTAAACCGTGTTAGTAAAATTTAAAACAACAATAATAAAATTTAAGATAAAATAAAATAAGAAGTGAAACTATGTTGCAAACAGAGAACATTGGCTGTACAAAAAAATCTTTCAATCAGTTACACTATCAAGTCTCGAAATACATGTAATATAACATATAAAAGAAATAATATAATATCAGTTACACTCGTGGCGCAGTGGATTAGTCACCGGTTTCCTATACCGACGGTCGCGGGTTCGATTCCCGCAAGGGGCGAACATATGTGACTTAGGTACGAGACTGTTGAGGTCACCGAGGGTTTTCTCCGGGCACTCCAGTTCCCCCCTCCCTTCAAAAATGGTACTGGACGCAGTCAATATATAATATCAAAAATAAAAAATTCGATTTTCTTTCTGACTTCCAATAGCGATCTCCCTGCCTTTACACCACCTGTTTGAATGAAGAATGTGTATTTGTTGTGTGTGTGTGAGGGTGTATGAGACAGGTGAGCGTATATGTTGGTACAGATCGCCTCTCTTTGAGTATATAGCATCCAGTATTTATTATTATTATTATTATTATTATTATTATTATTATTATTATTATTATTATTATTATTATTATTATTATTATTATTATTATTATTATTATTACTATTATTATTATTATATTATCTAGTCACGAAATACATATAATATAAAGTATAATAGAAATAAAATAATATAATAGAAAAAACTGTTTTCTGCAACCAAAGCTCTATTACTCTTTATACACCACTTTCCTTTATACACCAGCCACCTTAGTTCTCAAGATTGATTAAAAAAAAAAACAACAATCCAACGAATTACTTACCCACACTATGTTCATGTTTAATCCATTGCTTCCTGATGATTCGAAAGAGGCAGAGGCAGAAAAAAAAGACGACGTTGAATGTTAAGAAATTGAATAATGCTATTGTTATAACTATAAAACAAACAGAACAAATTTCATCTTTACAGATAATATACCAACTAACGGATTAAATGTCCCTTTAATAGATAACGGAATAACTAAGATAACAAGAATAAGACAGTTGTTGACACAACAGTGGATTGAAAATACTCACTAGCCTACTTGCAATGTTGATCGCAATTAATATTTGCTTATTTGTCCAACAATACAGACACACAGAATCGTAATTTTACACGTATGTAGAACTTAAAAGGTGGTCTATAATCGCAGCAACACTTTTATCCCGCTGCAAGCGGTACCTGGATCTATTAGTTAGTTAGTTATTCATTGCTTACAGGGTCCAGCGGACTGCAAAGAGCCGAATCAGGACCACAAAATCAAGACCACAACTTCGCTGAAAGAGGACTCACCCCTTCTCCACATAAAAGATGTGCCAAAACAACCCTAGTGGTAACACTGAAGGCACTTCACCAGCCGGTCACTTTACAATAAAGGCATTCCATGCAGGGGACTCTGAGACTATACTCTAATTTATCGAACCCCCATTTACACAAACAAAATAGAATATAAACATCATTATAAAATATCAACAAAACACATACATATGAAATGCCTACATTGCCAAATAATAAAATCATAGGAAGCCCCAGTGACCACCTGGCAGAAAGCGTCCAATATTCCCAAGCTGATCCAACAGATATGTTTTTGTTACACAAATGAGGAGTTTTGTCCCGGAAGAGTTTTCAATAAAAAAAAGGTAGGTGACTGGTCTAGCTAAGAAGAAGATAGTATAGTAGATTGATAGAACAGAGTAGGAATGAGAAAGAACAAAGGAGAAAGAAAGCGGCAGTGACCTGGATCGATGATGATGATGATGATGATGATGATGATGATGATGATGATGATGATGATGATGATGATGATGATGATGATGATGATGATGATAAAACAGTCAATTATCACATTGACTCTAGAAACGCGTGAAGTAAAACACGATAGCGATAACTATAAATCATAAAGTTCACCTAACAACACAGAACCAGCGGCCGCTGCAGCAGCAGCAAACACTCCTTCTCTGTCAGAATCGGAAATAGCAGGTGTGATAGGGCGCCTTAAGAATTTACAGAAATCACCTGTAATACTGAGCCTGTGCATTAAGAAACTAGGGACTACAACTACTAGAACTAGTATAGAAAGTAGAATGGCCAAAGTGAACTATTGGACTTTTCCAAAGACCCAGTTTTGTATTCGACAGTTCGTTGTGTAGTACCTTTCCTTTTCTCCGTTTTCCCAAGGCCTAAAGCATCGTCGCACAACACTCACGCGCCCGCACATACACACGCATGCACAAAACATATTCTCTCTGTCTCTCTGTCCGTCTCTATCTCTCTTTGTCTCTCTATCTCCCTCTCACTCTCTTTCTTTCTGTCTCTCTCTTTCTTTCTCTGTCTGTTTTTCTGTCTCTCTCTCAAAAAAAAAACCAACACTAGAGAGAGAGAAAGAGAGGGGGGGGGAGGTTCTGTTAATGGACAGATGAAACTTCCTCGCATTTTACGTGTTATTGTTTTAACACATTTCTCGCTATAACAGAAACCTCATATACATATTCATTTGAACTTCTAATTATTCCCACCAATATTCACTGAAACAAGCACACGATTTGACTGAAGCAGTAAAATGGTCAGTGTTCAAAGACAATCCTACTTAATATTCACTGGGCAAACTCAATGGAATCCGCGCTGCACGACCTCGAGGCGCCACCGATTGATCCATTCTGCTATACCTCCAGGATTATAGACTTGACGGCGCGCTGTTTTCTTAACATGATACAGTACTTTAAGGTTTAATGTCTTAACGCATCATCGTTAAGGACAAATTGAATGAACAAACCCTGTATTGTGTGCTGATTTATATACGTGTATGCTAGAGACCTTATCTTCCGATGTCTGTGTTGTGTCTATATGCAGTGGTCAGTGTAAATGAGAAAATCTAATGGCAATATGATGTTGTGGTTTTGCTGTTAAGTTTAGTTGAACAGTAGTTTATTGGAAACATTGGAGGAATGGATTCTAATACGAGTCACCATCTTCATTATTAGAAGTAGCAGCAATGTTGTTGTTGTTGTTGCTGTTGCTGCTGTTGTTGTTGTTGTTGTTGTTGTTGTTGTTGTTGACTTTGTCAGCAGAAGCAGCAACGCAGAAGTAGAAGAAGCAGGATCAGGAAAAACGCCACCATTTTTATTTTCCTAATTTTTTAAAAACATTTATTTATTTAGTTAATTTTTTTTATATTATTGTTTGTCTTCACTGCCACCATTACTACCTATTTGATCTATATCGCACGGCCATCACACTTTATAATCATCGTGACTTTTGTCATATTGTCTGGGGAATAAAAGAAACGGGGTAAAACTATTTGTTACAGAAATTATATCAAATGGATATCTAAAGCTGCTCTCCATACCAGTCTGAGCTCAGGTAAACAAACAATGCCATGCAAGAAGTCACACGCACTCGGTGACTGTTTTAAGTGATCAGCATGTAAAAATGGGGTAATTCAAAGGTTCAAACATATTGGAAGCGATGAAGTTCCTTACAGATCAGCATAGACAGCTATTTAGGCGTAGTCGACTCCCAGTACCCACATGACGTTATTTTCTTTGATGGTTACATGTTGGCCATATCTGGGCCAACAACAAAAGACATAACACACTTGATAAGGACAAAAGGGCATAAACGGAGTGTTGTCCATTTCACTCTGAACATGGTTCTCCGGTAGCCAAAAGATTAGTTTCTTACAACTGCAGAGAACAACCAGGCTTAATCTTTGCACTTTGCACACGTTGAAAAAAGAATCTAACAGTAACTTTTATATTTGCCAAAGCAGATGCACACTTGTAGATTGTCCCCACAGAAACACACTGGGCCAGAAATAAAGTCTTTGGAGTGCTTGGCAAGACACTAATCTGTTGGTGTTAAAAGCCCATCAAGCCTGTGCAGCCGCAAATTAAATCTCGTTCTTTGCTGACAGAGCGATCGGTAAAACTTCAAAGATAATTATAAAACATGAGCGGTGAAGTGGAATCTGACGGGTCACGCTTGGAAGAGATTTTTTTTCCCCTGAGGCAGCTAGAGGGAGTTTGTTTCCTTGTTGTCAGTCTGACCATGCTGGCTCCTGATATGGGCAGATCCTTGGGCGAGTGTTTGAGCCACTGGAAGTGTATTCCTTGTGCGTTCACTTGGCAATAAAGATACTCCATATGTTCTCCCAGCTTAGACCTAATGTCGTCTTCTGCTTTTGTGTGTGCACAGGGCTAAATTAATTGTCGGTTGGCATTCTATGAAGGTTCTTGGCAGAGACCTGCAGATCGAGTAGTGTCATGGCAAACATCGTGCAAGGCGACTGGCATGCCAGGGTTGGCCAACATGCGCACAACAACTGGAAGGACACATGTAGACCCCATTGCAACAACGAGACAAATGACAGTGGTTTAAAACTCTTGGAGTTTGCCAGATACAACAATCTAATACTGGCAAACAGGCTCTGTCCCCACAAACAATCCAGTCGATGGATTTGGCACAGTCCCAGCGGGGAGCATCACAACCAGATCGACCACATCATGGTCAATAAACGCTTCAGATCTTAGGCCTTACAGAAAAACATGAAGTCTTGGATAGATGTATAGAGTACTGCTCTGACCTTTACAGCCACACACAAACGGAGACCCATAAGTTCTAGCATGTCCCCAGAACAGAAAAGAAGAAGAAATTCTCCCAATTCAATTATCTGAGAAGAAGTTGAGGCAGCAGTTCAATTTTTGAAGAAGGGTGGTGGACATACCCGCAGAATTGCTTCAGGCAGAAGGAGAAGCTATGATTGACGCCCTCTGTAACAAGATCTGGCAGAATGGGGAGTGGCCTACACCATGGACCAAGTAGCTTGTCATCACTCTTCCCAAAAAGTGTAACCTGGCCTTCAGGAGTGTGAAAACTACCGCACCTTCAGCCTCATCAGCCACCCCAGTAAAGTCCTCCTGAAAATAATATTCAACAGGTTGAAACCCCCAGCTGAACAAATCATAGCTGAAGAGCAAACAGGATTCTAGGCAGGACGAAGTACCACTGAGCAGATTTTCAAACTCAGAATAGTCTACGAGAAATACCTACAGCACAAACAATATCTATATCATGTGTTTGTAGACTTCAAGAAAGCGTTTGACCGAGTCTGGCATGCGGCTCTGTGGGCAACCATGAGAGTACACAACATCAGCCCCAACATTATTGAAGCCATCAAAAGCCTCTATGACAAGGCTACCAGTGCAGTCCTCCAAACAGGGACATCGGAAACTGGTTCACATCAAAAATCGGGGTTCGTCAAAGATCCCTACTTTCTCCACCACTCTTCCTCATCTTCCTGGAGTACATCGTGTCGGATGCCCTTGCAGATCACGAAGGCGCACTCAACTTATGACGTAGAGCAATCACCAACCTCTATTTTGCGGATGACATTGATGGATTGGCTGATGAGGAACAAGAACTTGAACAGCTGGTACAGAGGCTTGACACCACCTCCAGAGCCTACAGAATGGAAATAAAGCAGAGAAGGCCAAACTGATGACCAACAACACCAATGGCATCATCATGCACATCAAATTCCAAGTCCAATCACTCAACACAGTGCATAGCTATAAATATTTAGGAGACATTGTATCAGACAATGGGTCTTCAAAGGAGGTCCTCTCAAGGACAGCACAAACAACTGTTTCCATGACAAGGTTGAAGCCCATTTGGAAAGACATGACCATCAGTCCACACTCCAAGGTAATGTTATCTCCATCTTCCTATATGCTGCGAAATATGGACCCTCACATGTTTTAATTTCAAACGAAAATTTTCAGCTTACTCGAAACTACCAGGGATTTGGCGGAAGTACTCTGAAGGCAAGGACGCCGAAGCGGAAATAATGATGGCTCCCTTTTTACCGGAGTCGGCAGTTACCGTTCCAGTCTCGTATAATAATAGGCTTACTCTTGCCAATGAATAAAAAATAGAGTGAAATAAAGTATTGCCTCATTTTGAATCGCAAAACTGCGTTAAATCACGATTTTGTCATTTTTCTGTATGACTACCACACAACTTCACAGTCAAACGGCATGTGCCTGCGAATCTCCTAAACAATGAAAATCGCTGTCCTTAAACAATGACTTTTTTTAGGTAAATAATGCATTATTTAGCAACTTCTTCTAAATAATATATTATTTAGCAAAATCAGCTAATTAATGCATTATATAGGTAAACAAATCATTGTATAGAAACATTTCTAAATAATACATTATTTAACATAATCTGCTAAATAATGCTTTATATATGTAAATAAGTCCTTATTTAGCAACTTATTTACCTACATCATTATTTATTTACCTAAACAATGTATTGTTTAGGTAAATAATAATTTATTTACGGAGAAAATATATTTTTTAGAGAAAACTAAAGTTGTTTCTAAACAAATGATTATTTAGAAAGTATGCTTCCAAATAAAGATTATTTAGTTGAAAATGGTGAAAAAAAATATTTTGCAAAGTGAATTCCATACCAATCCACCACTCATAGCTATTCATACACCCCATCTTCACCACAACCACCATCAATGACGTTATCATCATCGTCATCACCACCACCACCACCACCTCCACCTCCATCACCACCCCCATCATCATTAGCAGCAGCGGCGACAGGTGGTAGTGTTGACGCACTCGGCCAGAAAGGATAGGCAGTCTTTGCGCCTTCATCCTAGCCAGGACAAAGGTCCAGTACATCCAGGTAATTATGGAGAGTTTCTGTATAGCTAAATACACCATGAAAGTACGAGACTGGGTGTCCATTACGCAGGATAGTTCTAGGGACTCGATCGCAGGCCTTTACCACTGGTGTGGTCTTGTTGCTAAGTTCACGGGTTGCTGCCATACCGCTGGATACTGATAACAACCTATGACAAATAGTATATTAATTTCTTTCCGTTGACCGTTATCAACCCCAACATCTTTTTTTCACACGATAAAGGTAAAAAAAAGATCAGTGAGGGTGTCATTTGGGCGCCAAAATTGAGTGACTCATGGTATTATGGTTATGGCTGTGATTGTAGTTATTGTCGATAATGATAATGTTGGTGTATGTAGGTTATATGTGTACTTAGGCCTATGTATGTGCGCGTATGAGTTTGTGTATGTGTCTTTGTGTCTCTGAATCTCTCTATGTATGTGTGTGTGTGTGTGTGTGTGTGTGTGTGTGTGTGTGGGTGTGTGTGTGTGGGTGTGTGTGTGTGAAAGAGAGAGAGAGGCAGAGGAGGAGATAAAAGCAAAAAATACCTATGTTCAACGCTATGAAATTCGATTTAGTACAAAAAAAAATTCAAGTAAAAGCATGGATTGATGAAAGACAGAGTAAGAGAGAGACAGAGACAAAGAGAGAGAGAGAGAGAGAGAGAGAGAGAGAGAGAGAGAGAGAGAGAGAGAGAGAAATAGAGAGACACACACAGACCGAGATACATAAAGAGAGACAGAGATGGAGATCGAGAGGCAGAGACAGATCGGCAGAACGTAAATATTTATCGTATTGATTAATTTGGTCGCCAATACCTTCACATTAATGAATAAAGTATGATAGTGTAATGTGTTATGGTTCTTGTTCCGATTTGTACGTATGTCTGCTTTGGCTTTGACCATATCGTGTTGTTGTAGCGATTAAGATTAGACAGTCCAAATGAGCGGCGAAAGTGAAAAGTTATGTTAGCAAAATCATGATAATGGTAGCAAATAAACTTGCTACATTTGCCCACAATGAAGAGTTGGGTTGTGATTTTTGGTGGCGGAAATCCTATCCTATCATATCCTATCCTGTAATTCGAAAGTCGTTGGGGCACCACAGATGATCGCTTAACCAGCGTATTCCGTCTTTCTCTGTCCCCAGACACCCTCATGGTTTCATTCAGTGTCAAGCCAGTTCATTCTCAAATGTTGTCCTACCATATTTTTTCGGTCTCCCTCTTCTTCTGCCTCCTTGCACCGTGCATTGCAGGATTTTCTTTGCAAGGCCTGATGGTCCGGTGACGTGGCCACACCATCGGAGTTTTCGTTGTTGTTTTTTTCACCACTGTGAGCAGGTCATCGTGTTGTCCAATGGCTTGCGTTGATGGTCTGTCGGACTTCGTCGTTGGTGATGTTCTGGGTATAGGAAATGCAAGAAGTCTTCTGTAGCACCTCCATGCTTTGAATTCTTCATTACAGTCTGCTGTGAGGGTCCATGTTTTGCAAGAGTATAGATAGATAATAAGATAAGATAACAGTTTTATTTTGCAAGGGTAAAACAGTAAGCGCTGGATGCGCTTTTTTACATCTTGCTCTTGGGGCTTTAACAATAAATATTAAATACAACTCAAGGTTATAGCATTCACATCATGGAACAATAACCAATAAACAAAGTTATTATTATATAAAATCATTTTCAAACAATTGAAATCAAATTAATGTTGTTAATCTCAATCAACAACATTAACAATTAATGTGTATTTAATTTTTAATTTGTTTTAGGAGATGTGTTCTAAATGAAGTAAATTTAGATGCTGGAGTGCGGAGATCTTCAGGAAAGTTATTCCATAAAGTGGAACCGGAATAAGCTAGACTGGTTTTGTAGAGATCAATTCTTGGAATTGGAACATTTAATTTTGTGGACGATCTGGCAGGTTTGTTTGTTTTGTTTTTTTTAAAAGAGAAGAAAGATAGGAAGGTGCATTGCCAGAAAGGACCTTGTGCATGAAAACACCTTTATTAAATTTTAGTCTGTCGGTAAGTGTTAGAATATTGATCCGTTTATAGTCAGCTGGAGAAATTTTTTGTTTAAGAATAACTTGTTTAATTGCACGTTTGTGAATTCTATTTAAAGGCTTAATTGCATTGCCACTAGCAGAATCCCAACTAGTAGAGGAATAATCAATAAATGATTGAATATGACCGGAATAAAACAGTTTACGAGAATGTAAATTTAATAAATGCTTTATCCTTGATAATTGGTAAGTCTTTTTAGAAATATTTTTACTAATATTTGAAATATGTTTCACCCAGGACAAATTATTGTCTAAAGTTACATCAAGAAGCTTATGACATTGTACTTCAGCAATTATTGTATTGGAAATTTTTAATGGAGGAAGTTTTATAGATATATTTTGTCTTTTCTGTCTTGTTGTAATTAGCATGGATTTTGTTTTGTCTGGATTGAGGGCCATGTGGTTATATTCAGTCCATTCCTGTAGTTCACTAGCCCTTTTTTGTCATGAGGATGAGAGATTATTCAGGTCTGTATTTTGAGAATGTAATGTAGTGTCATCAGCAAAGAGTTCACAAGAAGAAGAAATATAAATGGGGAGATCATTTATGTAGATAGAAAATAACAAAGGTCCTAAAACAGATCCTTGTGGTCCTCCAGCTGTAACAATTTCAAATTTTGACTTTTGGTTATTTACATAAACACACTGTTCTCTGTCAGAAATAACCGATTTAAGAAATTCAAGAGATTTAGAATGAATGCCATATAGTTTTAGTTTACGAAGAAGAAGGTTATGGTCTATTACATCAAAAGCCTTTGCGCAGTCAACAAATAATGTTCCAGAAAACTTTCCTTTATTAATATTATTTCGCCATTGTTCTATCATAGATGTAAGAGCTGTGTGACAATAGTGCTTAGCTTTGAAACCAGACTGATTTTTATGTAAGAAGCTGTTTTCAGTGAAATGATGAAGAATATTATTATTTATGTGCTTTTCAAAAGGCTTAGAGAGAGTAGAAAGAATCGAAATAGGCCTAAAGTTCGATGGGTCAGAGCTATCACCATTTTTGAAAATGGATATAACCTTAGCTTTTTTGAACATTATAGGAAAAGATGTTTTATCTATGCATAGGTTGTATATATTCCCCACTCTGCCAGATCTTGTTACAGTGGTGGACATACTTGTTACCGAATACCTGTACCGGAGAGATTCCGTATGCCGGTTGCTCTTTCAATGCAGTGAAAGCTCTGCCACCCAGGAAATAGGAGAATTTGATCCACAAACCTCCGACAAACAAATTAAAACTAAAAGGGTCCACAAATCAGACATAGTATCGAGGATCCTTTTCAAATTCACAATGAGTGTTCCCCCACCGGTTAAAAAGTGAAAATATAACCTTTTTCAAAAGTACGGCTTTAATATAAATCGAAAAAAATCATTTGTTTTAGTGCCTATTTCAAGACAAAGCTGCTTCTTAAAAATTGCGCAGCAGCAAACACATGTCTAGTAGGTCTGTAATGTAAACAAGGGGGTGACGCCTAAAATTCAAATACGACCGATTTAAGCAACTATTGCTCGATTATGTCATCGCTTAATGTAACAACAATAACATTTTGCATGTAAACGCTATGGGTAACTTTCAAAACTATTTTTTGCACACTTAAGGATTTGGTGCTGTGAACCAAGACTTTTTTGAGTTATCCATTTTCAACAAAGGTGATGCCAATCCTCTACATTTGAAATATTGTATACATTTTCCTACGACAGTCACCCATTCACAACAGTTGGTGAAAATTAACGTGTCTATTTTTTCTTGCGATAATTAGCCATTCAGCATCAAGTGACAGACTGCTTTATCAAGGATACCACTCCAAGCAAGTCTCTGGTTAAAAGAGTTCCAGGACGGAACCTGCAGAAAACAACAAAGCCGTTAGCACTGCACCCTGTTTACACCAAACTACCTTCGATAGCGATGCTAGAGCGACATGCCAGCGTTGATGGGGATGCCGAAACAGGTCTCCCAAAGCGAGTCAAAAATCGAAGTTGTGATCTAATATGATCGAAATCGAGTTCTCTGATGAATGATCGAACCAAAATGAGTTGTACGTTTCTCACGTAATGAAGCGAAGTATTTTATTTCTTTCTTGTTTGTTTTACATTTTACTTACTCGTTATGCTTTTTATCTTTGCTTGCATTTGTGTGTGTCTTTTCCAAGCTAATGATGATAAACGTAACAACTGAAGCCAGTAAATTAAGTTTACTTTTTTTTTAAAACCTGAAGACCGCACACAATAGATCACTGAGTATTTAGGGTTTCGATAATTGTTAACCTAAGTTGGAGGAAGCAAGCGTCCTTTTTAAAGACAGAAACAAGATTTTTAAGTATGTTTACAACAAAACAAACACTGTTTGTTTGCTGTTGTCATCAATATATTGTTTAATGCCAGATCAAATTAAATAAGTTTATTACATATTTTTCATAGCATGAAAATGTATTACTAAATTTGTAGCCAGTCTCTTGTTTAGTCGTTTGTGTTGACCAGCAATAACAGATGAAAAGGGCATAATTACACATGCATCTTGTCGTGTGTGCGTGTGTGTGTTTATCCACCTACCTCCCACCAGCGCTGCGATCATGCCCGTCGGCGTGGAGATATTTACGCGCTTTATAAATTAGTCATTCATTCATTCAATGCTAGAGACTGTCTCTGAAACAAGCCGACAATTGGAGTTAATGTAATAATTGCATTGTGGTCGAAAAAGAACGGGAACTTAAAAAAAAAAAAAAGGTTTGGCATACGTCGGTTGGACCAAAATCCCTATCCCATTATCTCTGGGATGGCTATCCTCGTCTGATGTATCGCAAATGGTGGGTGATGATGATGAAGATGATGATGATGATGAAGATGATGATGATGATGTTGTTGTTGTTTTGTCTTGTATAGCGCAGGTCTCTACAGAAACCGCCTTGAATCACTCTTTTTTGTGTGAGGTATGTATGCTATATAAATCTATGTATTATTATTATTATTATTATTATTATTATTATTATTATTATTATTATTATTATTATTATTATTATTATTATTGTTATCATTATTATCATCATCATCATCATCATCATTAAAACAGCTTATGCTCATTGCGCTACCCCCAAATGGAAAATGGAAACATTTACCACATCGGTTGGTTTGTGAGTTGGCTGCTTGGTTGGTCTGTTAAGTAAGAACAAGTTTCTTGTTGAGAGCTAATGGTTGGACTATAAGAGGACAGAATCCACTGCAGTGATTGTAATTTGATTTGAGTTCAACGTGAACTCAACGCGAACTTCAAAATCATCAGACAATTAAAAGAAAACCCAAGTACATAAAGGAAATATCAACAAGTAATCAACTTGCATATTTAGGCTACTGCTCCATTTCAAAGCGGATTTTCCTAACTTTAACCAGGAACAATGAGAGTTAGTTACTGTTATCTTTATTCTTATATGACAATAAAGACTGGTACGTATTCTGAATTTGTTAAGTATCACACTGTAGGCAGGTTTGGTCTCATGCTTTCATACGTTTCGCATTTAAACAGTAGTAGTTTTTTTATGCAATTCATCTTCAGCCTCACTTGGACAAAAAGGGCAGTAGAGGTCAGCTCCGTTTGTGACACTTCAGTCACGACGTTTCAGCTCTGTGTGCTGTGTGCTGTAGGTTACCCGAGTACGCATGTTTCCACGAAACTCAAATAACAGACACTACAGGTTATAAGGCGTAACAAAAATTATCCATCGAGTATTGAAACATAGGGACAGTGGGGTCTGCGCTCTACGTCCCGCCTACTAAGTGACTTGCTACTCCAATTGCCTCTCCTTTCCAGGTGTAGTGATCCCTGCAGGTTTACTCTTTGTAATGGCCTCTCCTACACACAAGTTCCTACAGCAACACCTTCAAACGGTGTCCGTTTTCACAAAGTTTGCTGTGTGGTGCGACAGTCCGGCTGTATAACCGGGTCCAAGACGCTTGGAGAAGACATGGGCGCCGTCACGCTACCCTAAGATATGGGTGTCGCAACAATGACAAGAGAATCATGCCGGATTGGTCGCGGCCCGGGTCAACAATGATCGCGCTTTCAACCGGAAGCCAGCAGGGTGGAGGTGACAAGTATGCCACTGGTGCTACACTCAAACTTCCTACCAAGAACAGCACTATAGGCACGTGGAAGGTCCGCACACTCCACGCATGCGGAAAATTAAAGAACATGAGCTCTGTCACTACCGTTGGGATATCTTGGGGCTGTGTGAAGTACGCTGGACAGGAATCTGTGAAACAACTACCGAAGAAGGTCACAAGCTATGGTTCAGCAAACACCAACCAAGAGTCGCCTTCGTCGTTCGTAAAGAGATGTTATTAGTTGTACTCCAGTGAACAGCAGGATCATCATGTTGAGAGTTTCAGGAAGGCCAAATAACATCTGCATCGTTCAAGTCTATGCACGACCTCCGACTATGATGATGACGAGGTGAGCAACTTTATGCCAAACTGGAAGAAACGATCAAGAATGTTCCCAAAAAGGACATCTTGATAGTACAGGGCTATTGGGATGGTAAAATTGGCTGAGATGCGTACGACTACTGGACAGAAACGGTTGGAAAATTTGGCATTGGGTAGAAAAACGACAGAGGACTGAAGGTCCTAGAATTCGCTAAAAACCACAGACTCACCATTGCGAATGCTCTCTTCCCACACAAGCTGTCCCGAAGAACAACACTGCCTGCTCCCAACGGTCAAGTCCATAACAAGATCGACTACATTCAGGCGCTATGCCGTTTCAAGTCGAGCGTCAATAAGGCAAAGACCCGGACGTACCCAGGAGTGGACATTGGAAGTGATCATGACCTCGTGCTGTTGGTAATGAAGCTGAAGTTACGAAAGAACTTCCAGGCAGCCTTCACCAGAATTAAGTTCAACTTGGATAAACTTGCAGACCCTGAAACAGTTTTCCAAGATAAACTAGACGGAAGATTTGCCTCACTGTACCTGATAGACTAAACGAGCTAACAGCACTGGGCCTAATAGACTGAGAAATAAAGGAGCTTACAGACAGCTTTAGCGAAGCGGTCCGAGAAACAGCAAAAGAGATTCTGGGTTATCAGACAAAGAAGATACAACCCTTGGTCACTGACGAAGTACTTGAACTCTGTGATAAGCGCAGAGCGTTGAAAGGACTCAAGAATTCCAATACGCAGGCAGCTGAAGAATATTAATATTGAAAACTAACCGACTTGTACGGAAGAAGATCGCAGAGGCAAAAGAGAACTGAATCACCATGCAGTGGGAGTCAAAACAGCAAAACACAGAGGGGAAACAGCAAAGTCCTCAAAAAACTGACAAAACCCCCAAAATAACAGGACTTCTGTGATTGAGAGCCACGATGGGGAACTCTTGACAAAGAGCACAGCCGTTCTAAAACGATGGGCTGAATACTTCCAGGAGCTCTCTAACCACCCCATCAAACCTGACCTGTTGACCACTAGAAATCCGGCAGCAACTGCAGAGCCGCTGCCAATACTGGAACAAGAAATAGAACAGGCAGTCCACAGTATGAAGACTGGAAAAGCTACAGGTCCTGACAACATTACAACAGAAATGCTAAAGCATGGAGTGGGGAGTGGGGGGGGGGGGAGATAAAGCGAGTCTTATTGGCCATCTGCCAAAACATCTGGGGAAAGAAAGAGTAGCCACTCTAGTGCACTCGATCACGGATAATTCCACTCCCCCAAAAAGCAAACATGAAGCAGTACAAGAACTACAGAACAGTCAAATCAGCCTTATTGGACATACCAGCAAGACCATGCTGAAAGTTATATTGAACAGACTGAAGAACCAGGCAGAATATATTCGCAGAAAATCAGGCAGGTTTCATAACAGGAAGAAGCACAGTTGAACAAATCTGCAACTGCCGTATTATGGTCGAAAAACACCTTCAACACCAAAAGGACCAATACCACAACTCCATCGATTTCAAACAGTCCTTTGACAAAGTATAACACAAATGTTTGTGCCACGTCCTGCGGCGCTTCAATATTGAAGAAGGCTTGGTCCAAACAATCGAAACACTTTACAACAATGCGAGCAATGCAGTCCTGCTTAATAGACAGACTGGAGAAGACTTCCAAACCACAGGAGTTGTTCGCCAAGGCTGCATACTGTCTCCTCTTCTCTTCAACATATTTCTTGAACACATCATGGAAGAAAGCCTCCAGAACTTCCAAACTACCATCTCCATTCGAGGAAGACCATTGTGCAACCTGCGCTTCGTTGATGACATTGACCTAATGGCAGGCAGCAATCAGGAACTCCAAGACCTGACAGACAGGCTTGTTGACCTGGCAGGTGCTTATGGCATGGTGGTTAGCTCAGAAATGAACAAGGTACTGGTGAACAGTCACAGCAACGTCAACACCAACATCCCCATGAACGGAGAGAAGCTGGATGATGAGGAATCATTTAAGTCTCTCGGCTCCATGATAACAAAGGACGGCAGATTCTCCACATAGGTCAAGACCAGACTAGCAGTGTCCATGTCAACCTTGGCAGGCTTGAACAAGATCTGGAAGAGCAGGTATATTCATTTCTGCACCAAGACAAAACTCTTCAGGTCTCTGGTCTTGGCCGTACGGCTGCGAAAGCTGGACATTAACAACAGTATTGGAAAAACGCAGCCAGGCATTTGAAATGAAATGCTATCCCAGACTGCTGCATATCGCCTGTCATGAACGCAAGACGAATGACCACTTCAAAAACCTGGCCACGTCACTTGCAGGCCCTCAAGAACTATTACTTGCCATTGTGAAGAGGAGGAAGCTGGCGTGGTTTGGTCATGTCACACGGCAAGACGCTCTTGCAAAACCTATCCTGCAAAGAACAGTTCCATTGCTTACAGCTATGCTATGCTGTTGTAAAATAGGCAACCCGTTCCAGAGGGAGGGTTGAAGTATAAGAAACTCGTCCCCATGTTTTTTTGCATACACTTTGACGGTTTGAAGTGTATCGTACGCGGTTTACAGAATGTCCTAAACGGGTGACAGAATATCTTACACCGACAGGCAGCAACACGTCGCACGTCGGGGTCATATCAAGGCAAATCACGTTGACCACACCAAGAGTTTCCAGACAAAATTGATACCAATGGGTAGATCAAGAAACGACTAGTCTTCCTATAAGTAATTCGTCCAAATAAAATGTGAGAATCGCCTGAAAACAACGTTTGAAAACATCGCTACAGATTACCAGTATTAATATATAACTTTCGCCCACGTTGAAAAGTGCTGAGTTATGACAGAGCAGCATAATCACATTATATCAGAATATTTCTTCCGGTAGTGTAAGAGCAGGAATATTGACGACAAACATGTAGTAAATTAGCTTAGCGAAACAGAGATACCATCGAACGAAACTGGACGGTAATACAACAGTTAGCTAACAAGCAGCCCACACATGGCAAATTAATTTCCTTGAGACAGTCACACCGCCAATAGCTACCGATACCATCAACAGGCTTGGCGACCAAGAATTCTAACTAGCATACTTTAGTCAAAAACTAACCATAGCGTTGTCTTCGCCATGAGACACTAAGTAGCTCACTCCAGCCAAAAGTTACCAAGATGATGTCACCCGTATTGGGCAGGCACCGCTTATCGTTATGGCATCTGTTCTTCACTCTATCCCTGATACTCCACTTGAAAAGTGATTATGCGTGTCCAGTGACGAGAGAGAAGGGGAGGAACTATTCAAATTAGAACCATAATTCTGTAGAGGCGAGATTATCGAAAACAAGAGCTAAAAACGATTGGTCAGAAGACTATTGGGAACTTTTGCATACCTTTGGGGACCAAATCTCAACTGATCAGTCGCAAAAGAACTGTTAGGCTGTGAGGGTCTACCAAAAGGAACAAACTGCAGTGTTCGTCTATCTCCATCTCATCAAGAGGGTGCTAGAGACGTAAAAGACGATTTCACGAGTCCCAGAGTCTACAAGTAAGATAACACTAATAGTTTTGATATGTGTATGTTTATTGTATATTGATTGCCATGTATAAATAATATGTTCTTGATATATAGTTACAGAAACAGATTATTGTTTCTGAGACAGTATGCATGTGGTTGATGTACCTTAGCCTTAAGATTCGAATTGAATTGTGCATATGGGAACCCTGCAGGTGTCTGATGCTATAGACACTTTGCAGAGGGGACCGCACACTTATAGCTAACGAGAATACTGTAGCCAGAGCTCCGACTTTTACAGGTCGGACCTGGGATCATCACGTTTGTGGAGACGAACGCCTGACCGTCGCTCCCGTGGAACCAAGGAGAACTACCACGATTCTACCTGACCACGTTCAAACCCCACAGCTTCAAGAGCGGCCCGACTTACCTTAGCTAAGTGACCCACAACAACTGAGTCATACCCTCGAGAAACTAGAACATTAGAAACGTACGAACTTACGAAGAGTGAAAATCGTAACCGCAGGAAGCAAATGACGAGAGAAACCTGTTAAAACATTTTCCCAGCACTTGGAACTATATTACTTATTAATTTACCGATTAATGCAGAAATGTTAAAGTTTGTGTTGAATATATAAAAAGTGAAATTACATACATACGACTGGTGTCATTCTATTTGTATTGTTGTGTAGTTATTAGTTTTCTTCTCTTGAGACATAATAATCTAGTCTTTTGATTAGTCATCACCGGTTCTCAAGTTGAGCCAAATGATACTAAAATTCCCGAGAACAAATATAAATTTTATGTGACCAAAGTACCGTGATCTGTCTCTCACACCACTTTAGGACTTCTGGTAAAAGAACGATCGATAGTGGTAGCGCATCGCCCATCTATCAATAAGTCTTACCCCCTAGTAAGATAAACGTATCTTCCCCAGAATATCATCACATATGGGGGCTCGTCCGGGATAATAAATTTTTGTATCTATATCTTGAGTAACTAAAGATAGTATCGAATAGAAAACATTATCTCACTTAGGATTCGTAACAGTGGTCTAGTACAAAATCCGAGAGTTGACTCAGTTACATTGGGGAAAAATTTTTTTCTTGATTTTTTGAATTGCATGATTGAATTGATTGTTGTATGCACATGTATGTATTGATTGATGTAAGATAATTGTGTCTTATGCATTGATTGAAAATTGTTGTGGATTGCTGGGAACATCTCACATAGGGATATTGATTGTACTTGTGTTAATCTAGATTGACTAATAGTATTTAGGTTATCTTGCTTTTGGACTCTGGAGATCTAGAAATCTATCATGGCCGACTTCATAAAAGTACGCCGTGAATTAAGGGAGGAGGGAATAGCACTAGGTCTAGCAGGGCAAGATTTAATCACGTATGTAACCTCAGAATGGGATAAATTGGAAAAATCCAGAGCAGAGGAACGAATCCATGCCGAAAAAGCTAGAGCAGAGGAACGAATCTGTGCAGAAAAAGCTAGAGCTGAAGAAAGAGATCGTGCGGACAAGGCTGCTGAAAGGTTAAAAAGCATGGAATTAGATATGGCAGAACGTCTAAAAAAGATGGAAATTGAAGCAAGGGAAAAAGAAAGGGACCAGTTGATAGCAGCTCGGGCAACTGACCCGAATATTAGCCTACTGTCAAACTCATCTGACAACCCTCCCCAACCTCCGTCCATCACTCCAGGCATGAATTTTTTCTAAGTCCATTTGACGAGAAAGTTGATAGGATAGATGCATATCTTGATCGGTTTGAGCGCTTAGCACAGGAATTCGAACTTGACTATAACAAATGGAACATAAAATTAGCTCAAGGATTGAGAGGTACAGCGTATGACGTGTATGCGAAATTGCCCACAGGACAAAGTAACGATTACGCAGCTCTAAAGAAAGCACTTTTGATATGGTTCGAGTTGACCTCCGAAACCTACCGGAAAAAATTGCGCAACTCGCGAAGAGAAAAAGGTGAAACTCACAGTCAGTTTGTAGACAGATTGGAAACCTACTTGCGTAAATGGTTAGCCTTATCCAACCTAGAAGAATCATTCGCAGATCTTGCTGAACTAATCCTTAGCGAACAGTTACGCGATGCAATGACGCCAGAAACTAGGATGTTCACCGCGGAACAAGGTGCCGAGAACTTAGCTGATCTAATCAAACTAGCGGACCGGTACACCACCGCACATGAAAATGAAGCTAAACGCAAGGTAACAGATAAACCCAGCAGAGATGGAAACAACCAGAAACTCCACCCACAACAAACACAGCAGTCTAATCAGAATCAGCAGAATTCGGATAACAAGAAAACCCAAAACTCGGTAAAACCGCCCGGTCAAGGTCAAAACCCCCGGAAATATTGTTCTAACTGCAAAAGAACTAACCATAACACCGTTGATTGCCGTAGAACAGCGAATCAAACGCACACAGTGGCTGTAAGTCAAACTAGTACCGTTGAACTGGAGACTTCAGATAAGTCCCGACCCCCAGTCAGTGAAAAAGTTGTAGTGAACGGGAAAACCGCGTCATGTCTATACGACACCGGATTATCGTACGATGCAATCGTCAGTCGAACTCTTGTAGCGGCTGATGACATCACCGACGAGACCGTCACTTTGCAAGGCCCTGATCGATCCATACCCGCCTCCACCTTACCAATCGCGATAGTCCATGTAGACTCCCGATATGTGTCAGGAAAAGTAAAAGCGGCAGTAATGGATGCACCTTTGTATGACATCATACTAGGGTGTAAATATGTGTATTTAGGGACGCCGATTGCGCCTCAAGTGGTTGCATCAGTCCAAACTAGAACACAGATCAGACAGGACGCTGCAGATAATCTCCCTGCTAATCCGGCACCAGCCGAGATGAGGGCAGATCAACTAGCTGACCCCACATTAGCTAAATGCTACAAAAAACTCCCTCAGGCGCATAACCCACCTAAGAAAGGAGAGTTCTTTGAGAAAAACGGACTACTGTACAGACAGACAGACCACGACCACTCTCAATTAGTTGTCCCTGCCAAAAATAGACCACAGGTACTAGAGGTAGGACACGCCATTGCATTTAGCGGGCACATGGGCGTGAGTGCAACAATTCAGAGGATTACCGCTCACTATCATTGGCCGGGAATAACAGGAGACATTACGCGCTTTGTCCGCTCCTGTCCCCAGTGCCAGAAGGTAGCATCAAAGAGATGGACCGTCCCAGTAACGCTAGGCGAAATGCCCGTCACCGGTACCCCATTCCACAGAGTAGCAGTAGACATCGTAGGCCCACTGCCACTCACAAAAAAGCGCAATCGGTACATCCTAACCTTAGTGGATACTTGCACCATGTGGTGTGAAGCAACACCCCTTCCTACTATCGATACCAAACGAGTAGCAGAAGCGCTGGTCACTATGTTCACAAGAGTTGGATTTCCCGACCAAATCCTAACAGATAACGGATCGCAGTTTACGGGAAAGATGATGCAAGAAGTATTCTCTCTCATTCAGACGAAACACGTTCGTTCATCTCCCTACCACCCTCAGAGTAACGGTCAAGTCGAACGGTTTAACGGTACGCTAATTTCCATCCTGCGCAAACTCGTAAACGAAAAGCCAGAGACTTGGGATACCTACGTAGCCGCCGCGCTGTTCGCGTATCGTGAGGTTCCACACGCGTCTACGGGATTTCCCCCGGCAACCTTGTTATTTGGTCGTCCGATAGCCGGTCCACTGGAAGCACTGAAGCGAGGATGGACAGATTCTCAGGTAGACGAAGAGGTTAAGACGGCTACCCAATACGTAACGGAATTACGTGGCCGCCTCCACTCTACCTGGCAACTCGCAACGTCTGCCATCAAACAAGCTCGCGCGCGACAGGCTCGGCACTACAACAAAAACACCAAAGAGCGAGAATTAGCTGAAGGAGACAAAGTCCTACTCCTACTCCCCAGCGGTTCCAACAAACTAGAAATTGCATGGCAAGGCCCGTACGTAGTCACGCAAAAAGTGTCGCGAACAAACTACCGGATCAAGGTAAAGGGAAAAGAGAGAATGTACCACATCAACTTGCTCAAACGGTACCTAGACCGCGATGACGCAACATCCACAGATCATTTAATGGCTTTGTCTATAGCAGAAGAAGTCGAAGCAACAGAGGATTTAGCTATCGAGTATCCGCTGAAAAGTAGCGAGACCTACAGAGACGTAGCTATCAACCCAAAACTATCGACAGACAGACAAAGACAGATAATGGAGATAGTTGCACAACACCAAGCAGTGTTGACGGACATACCTGGACAGACACCGTTAGTTGAAGTGACAATGACCTTGACTGACTCTACCCCTGTCCGAGTAAAACCGTACCCTATCCCGCTTGCCAAACAAACCGCTGTCAAGCAGGAGATAGAAACCCTATTAGAGGCTGGAATAATTTCCCCCTCAACCTCCCCATACAGCGCTGGAATAGTCCTATTACGCAAACCAAGCGGAGAACATCGCTTATGCATTGACTACCGCAGACTCAATGCCGTGACGGAATTCCAAGCTGAACCGCTACCAGACACAGCACAACTGTTCGCGAAATTGCATAACGCAAAATACTTTTCGCGAATAGACCTAAGCAAAGGGTACTATCAGATACCGGTGCCAGAGCACCTAAGACCGTATCTAGCCTTCAGTACAGCTGATGGCCACTATGAGTTCAATGTCTTACCGTTTGGACTGAACAACGCACCAAGCATTTTCTCACGCATGATGAAACAACTTCTCGCGCCCATTCAAGAAGAAGAACTCCATCACTTTATGGATGATATCTTAATCGCGACCCACACCTGGGATGACCACTTAAGACTTCTCTCTACCGTTCTTCAGCGACTTAGGGAAACCGGACTAACAGCCCGCCCGACAAAGTGCTTGCTAGGGTACGAAGAGATAGAATTTCTCGGTCACACACTCAGACACGGCAGTCTTCTTCCGGAAGACAAGAACATCGCGAAAATGAACAAGGCACCGCGCCCGATAAACAAAAAAGATGTGCAATCGTTTCTAGGCCTATGTGGCTACTACCAGAAATTCGTTGCCAACTTCAATTCCATCGCCGCGCCATTGTCTGATCTAACCAAGAAGAAAGCGCCCGAGAAAGTAGAATGGAATGCCGAGTGCGAAGATGCGTTCCAAACCCTGAAAGCTAGACTCACCTCACAACCCATCCTGAAGTTGCCCGATGCAACCCAACCATTCGTGCTACGCACAGATGCGAGCAATCAAGGTTTAGGAGCAACCCTACTACAATCTGACCCCAATGACCCCACACTTCTCCTGCCAGTCGCGTATGCCAGCCGGAAATTAAACAAAGCTGAACACAATTACGCAACAGTAGAAAAAGAATGTTTGGCATTGGTCTGGGCCATCCAGAAATTCCAGATGTATTTGTATGGCGCTCATTTCAAGGTGCAGTGCGATCACCAACCCTTAACCTTCCTTGCGTCATCGCAGAAACTCAACGCCAGACTCATGCGTTGGTCACTCTTGCTACAGCCCTACTCATTTCATGTAGAATACATACCCGGGAAGAGTAACCATGGAGCTGACTACCTCAGCAGATACCCCGTGCCCACTGTAGACAAACCTAACCTTGCTTCCAACCCCTCACAGTTGCGGGTGGATGCACCCAGCTTTGTACCCCAGTGACCTCTTCCCCAGTACTCTATGTAAATAATGCATGTACATATTTGCGCCACCATTTCTGTACCAATTCTTACCTACGTGTAAGAATAGTTTTTTGGGGGGCCTATGTAACAGCAGGAATATTGACGACAAACATGTAGTAAATTAGCTTAGCGAAACAGATATACCATCGAACGAAACTGGACGGTAATACAACAGTTAGCTAACAAGCAGCCCACACATGGCAAATTAATTTCCTTGAGACAGTCACACCGCCAATAGCTACCGATACCATCAACAGGCTTGGCGACCAAGAATTCTAACTAGCATACTTTAGTCAAAAACTAACCATAGCGTTGTCTTCGCCACGAGACACTAAGTAGCTCACTCCAGCCAAAAGTTACCAAGATGATGTCACCCGTATTGGGCAGGCACCGCTTATCGTTATGGCATCTGTTCTTCACTCTATCCCTGATACTCCACTTGAAAAGTGATTATGCGTGTCCAGTGACGAGAGAGAAGGGGAGGAACTATTCAAATTAGAACCATAATTCTGTAGAGGCGAGATTATCGAAAACAAGAGCTAAAAACGATTGGTCAGAAGACTATTGGGAACTTTTGCATACCTTTGGGGACCAAATCTCAACTGATCAGTCGCAAAAGAACTGTTAGGCTGTGAGGGTCTACCAAAAGGAACAAACTGCAGTGTTCGTCTATCTCCATCTCATCAAGAGGGTGCTAGAGACGTAAAAGACGATTTCACGAGTCCCAGAGTCTACAAGTAAGATAACACTAATAGTTTTGATATGTGTATGTTTATTGTATATTGATTGCCATGTATAAATAATATGTTCTTGATATATAGTTACAGAAACAGATTATTGTTTCTGAGACAGTATGCATGTGGTTGATGTACCTTAGCCTTAAGATTCGAATTGAATTGTGCATATGGGAACCCTGCAGGTGTCTGATGCTATAGACACTTTGCAGAGGGGACCGCACACTTATAGCTAACGAGAATACTGTAGCCAGAGCTCCGACTTTTACAGGTCGGACCTGGGATCATCACGTTTGTGGAGACGAACGCCTGACCGTCGCTCCCGTGGAACCAAGGAGAACTACCACGATTCTACCTGACCACGTTCAAACCCCACAGCTTCAAGAGCGGCCCGACTTACCTTAGCTAAGTGACCCACAACAACTGAGTCATACCCTCGAGAAACTAGAACATTAGAAACGTACGAACTTACGAAGAGTGAAAATCGTAACCGCAGGAAGCAAATGACGAGAGAAACCTGTTAAAACATTTTCCCAGCACTTGGAACTATATTACTTATTAATTTACCGATTAATGCAGAAATGTTAAAGTTTGTGTTGAATATATAAAAAGTGAAATTACATACATACGACTGGTGTCATTCTATTTGTATTGTTGTGTAGTTATTAGTTTTCTTCTCTTGAGACATAATAATCTAGTCTTTTGATTAGTCATCACCGGTTCTCAAGTTGAGCCAAATGATACTAAAATTCCCGAGAACAAATATAAATTTTATGTGACCAAAGTACCGTGATCTGTCTCTCACACCACTTTAGGACTTCTGGTAAAAGAACGATCGATAGTGGTAGCGCATCGCCCATCTATCAATAAGTCTTACCCCCTAGTAAGATAAACGTATCTTCCCCAGAATATCATCACAGGTAGCGCCCAGCAATATCAGCCGAAAAACGAAGTCGTCTGTCTTCTACAAGTGAAAATGACTGCAGTTTCACTATACAAAGACCAGCTGCCAAACGTTTAATTATGGCAAGCTCACCAGATGACTAAGTACAAGCGATGATGAAAGAAATGTTCAAGAAGATGGACGAGAAGATGGACACCCTGTCAACGAGGGAGGATCTGCAGCAAACGAAGAGTCAGGTCAAGGCCTTCACTGACGATGTCAAAGAAGAGTTGGAGAAAATGGAGGGACAGATGTTGGATCTGGAAAGTAAGGCATCTGCCATATCGAAAGAAGTAAAGGTGGTGAAGGGCAAGACAGCAAGACTGCAGGGCAACTTCAATGATCACGACAAGCGGGTCAACAGTCTGGAGAAGGACATAAACGATCTTGAGCAATACACAAGACGTTGGAACTTGAGAGTGTATAAGGTACCGGAAGTAACGGGTGAGAAAGCTGAGGACTGTGCCAAGAAGGTCTCGCAAACCTTTTCTGATCTGGTTGATGTCAAGACCTGTCTTCAAGACATCGAGATTGCGCACAGAAGCGGCAAGCATGGAGAGAAAGCAAGACCAATAATACTCCGCTTTCTTGACAGGAAGAAGAGCGACGAGACCCTGCTGAACAGACGGAAGTTGAACAACAAAGGCTACGACCTCGACGAGGACCTGACCTGGCTGAACTACAAGCTGTCCAAGAAGGCTTCAGAGCATTCTGCATCCATGGCTGTCTGGAGCTCTAACGGGAAGATACTGTCGAAGCTGAAAACAATGTCATCGTTAGAGTCAATGTCAATACCTACATCGATGAGGTGTTCCAAAAGGCGATGAATCGGGGTCACCGTGAGGACAACGTCAACAACAACAACAAACGTGATAAGGAGATGGATTGAACACTTTGCGTTCCTCCATGCTGCAGAGTGTTGAAGGTACCGTTTTCTTACATGATTAGCAGATTACGATTTACAATTCTCACATAATCAACTTCATAGATATTTTATTTTGGTGCTTCCGAGTACAATTTCGTCATTAATATAATATCATATCTATATTATTATTAATAACAAAAACTTAAACTGAAGACAAAAGGGAAAAAAAAGGACACAGCCGAATAGAAATGTCGTATATACTTTCCGCACTGATAAAAAGTAACAGACACGTATGTAATCTGTGATAGTGTAAATAAGAATTGTGATAGTGCAAATAAGACTTCGAACACAATGCTTTTGCGAATAATCAGCAATTTCAAAATGTGTGTGTGCGTGTGTGTGTAGGTGTGTGTGTGTGTGTGTGTGTGTGTGGGGTGTGTGTGTGCGTGCGTGCATGGGTGCGTGTGTGTGTGTGTGTGTTTGTGTGTGTGTGTGAGTGTGTGTTTACTTTTTAACTTCGACTCACGTATAACTTCCCAAGAAGAAAGCTTTTTAAAAAAAATTACTGTAGTTTGGGCGGCACATAAAGACTTTTTACCAGCGTTTGCTTTCTTTTTCTTTTTTCCCGCCAAAACACTGTCCAGACTATCAAAATCTTGAGCGTTTGGTCACGTTGACCAAACATACAGTTTACACCATCGTTAATATGTTAAGCGTTATTAAACATGCACCAGTACGAAATTGTTTTAGTTGATTTATGTACTATGTTGTGCTTTTCAGCTTATAAACGCTGCTCGAGGCACTGGTTAAATTCAAATCAACATCATCAAATGTTTGATGAAAACTGAAATTTCATTTTTTGGTTTAATTTCATTTTTAAATCATTTTTACGCCGTTAAGCTTGCCTAGCGAAAACGTACGAAATGTCTTGTTCACGCTAAGAGATGACTACTTGCTTAAAGTTAAATACATCCACACATTTCTTGTGTCTAATATTTAGCGAAACAAGTATCTAAACTTCGCGTCCGACCCTTTACAAGGCTCTATGCTATTGCAGTAAATGGCTAATCTCCCTTAGAAATAAATATCTTTTAACCTGCTTGCATGCTTATTTGATAGCTGTCATTCAATAATGTAGATTAATAAGCTCATTTTGATGATCATACTACCTAGAGTAAAGGTTTGGAAATATGACCTCAGGCTCAATTTAAAAATCCTGGAGTTGAGATTTAAAAAAATTTACAAAATGTTTAATGGACCATGCTTGGATATACGAGGGGAAACAACTTTGGCCAGCTTGCCCTGATGTTGCGCCCAGAGATGTCTAACGGTGGGCGGACATTCTTTGCCAACGAACACGATTTCTGCTGTCCTCCATCAAACCTTCCGGATCAACCAAAATGTTGGTTTAAGTTGCAATTCTAGCTACCTGTAACAGCAGAAATATTGACGACAAACAATGTAGGAAATTAGCTTAGCGAAAAATAGATACCATCGAATGAAACTGGACGTTAATTCAACAGTTATCTAAAAAGCAGCCCACACATGGCAAATTAACTTTCTTGAGACAGTCACCCCGACAACCGATCAAGATACCATCTAACAGACTGAGCGACCAAGAAGTTTAAATAGCATACTTGAGTCAAAACGGACTAGAACGTTGTCCCCGTTAAGGAGCACTCCAGCCAAAAGTTACCAAGATGATGTCATCAGTATTGGGCAGGCACAGCTTATCGTTATTACATCTATCCTACCCTCGAACCCTGACACCCCACTTTAAAGATAATTATGCGTGTCCAGTGACAAGAGAGAGGGGGAGGAACTATTCAAAATAAAACGATTGGTCAGAAGACTCCTAGGAACTTTTGCATATCTTTGGGGACCAAATCTCAGCTGGTCAGTCACAAACCAACCGTCCAGGGTGAGGGTCAACTAAAGGAACAAACTGCAGTGTTCGTCTATCTCCATCTCATCAAGAGAGTGCTAGAGACGTAAAAGACGATTTCACGAGTCCCAGAGTCTACAAGTAAGATAACACTAGTAGTTTTGATATGTGTATGTTTATTGTATATTGATTGCCATGTATTAATAATATGTTCTTGATATATATAGTTACAGAAACAGATTATTGTTTCTGAGACAGTATGCATGTGGATTGATGTATCTTAGCCGGTGACACGTCACTTTAGCGCCAGCACTACAGCGCCATACCTTTCAGCGCCACCATTTCAGCGCGGCGTCTTTTCAGCACCGTACTTTTTAGCGCCGTACATTTCAGCACGGGGGATGTCAGCGCCGTGCACTTTAGCGCCGGGAGACTTCAGCGCCGTACATCTCAGCGCCATGATAGGGGAAAAGGAGGGAATGTTGGGGGAGGGGGTAAAATTATTGGCGTCAGAGAGAGAGAGAGAGAGAGAGAGAGAGAGAGAGAGAGAGAGAGAGAGAGCACTTCGTGAGTTACAGATCAAGTCTGAATGAGTGGTTTGAGTTATATTCAGAGAGAGAGAGAGAGAGAGAGAGAGAGAGAGGAGAGAGAGAGAGAGAGAGAGAGAGAGAGAGAGAGAGAGAGAGAGAGAGAGGTGTTGTGAGTGGTGTGATTGATATTCAGACGGAGTTGAGTTGAAATCGGGTTATTTTTCTGTTCATTACTCCTGACGTTCTTTGCCGTGGAAACATGGCAAAGATTGCAGAGTCCTACCTAAGCATACGGAGAAAATAAAAGTTTAGCTACAATGGCTACTCCTTCCGCTTCGATAAGAACAGTACAAAAGATCCAGAATTGTCTTTTTGGCGATGTGACAATGGTACATGTAAGGCCAGACTGCACCTGAGAGATGGGGCAGTGGTGCAGGAGGTGGGGGAGCACCTCTCTCTCTCACTCCCTCTGTCTTCCTCTAGCGCTATAATGTACTGCGCTACAATGTACGGCGCTAAAATTTCGCCACGCTGAAATGTACGGTGCTGAAAAGTCCCAGCGCTGAAGTGTACGGCGCTGAAGTATCCTCGCGCTGAAGTGTATGGCGCTGAAGTTCTGGTGCTGAAGTGCTGGCGCTGAAGTGACATGGAACCATCTTAGCCTTAAGATTCGAATTGAATTGTGCATATGGGAACCCTGCAGGTGTCTGATGCTATAGACACTTTGCAGAGGAGACTGCACACTTATAGCTAACGAGAATACTGTAGCCAGAGCTCCGACTTTTACAGGTCGGACCTGGGATCATAAAGGTTTGTGGAGACGAACGCCTGACCGTCGCTTCCGTGGCACCAAAGGAGAACAATCCAGAGTCTACCTGGCCACGTCCGAACCCCACAGCTACAAGGGCGACCCGACTCACCGTAGATAAATCACCCGCAAATGAACTGAGTCTTACCCTCGAGACAACTAGAACATTTAGAAAACTACGAACAGTGAAAATCATAACTACAGTTAGCACAGGATGAATAAACCCTGCTAAAGAACTCTCCCAGCACGTTGAACTAATTTACTTATTAATTTACCGGTTAATGCAGAAATGTTAAAGTTTGTGTTGAATATATAAAAAGTGAAATTACCTACATACGACTGGTGTCATTCTATTTGTATTGTTGTGTAGCTATTAGTTTTCTTCTCTCGAGACATAATAATCTAGTCTTTTGATTAGTAATTAACGGTTCTCAAGTTGAGCCAAATGATACTAAAATTCCCGAGAACAAATATAAATTTTATATGACCAAAGTGCCGTGATCTGTCTCTCACACAACTTTCGAAATTCTGGTAAAAGAACGATCGATAGTGGTAGCACATCGCCCATCTATCAATAAGTTAGTAAGCTAGTAAGATAAACGTATCTCCCCCAGAATATCATCACACTACCTAGCTCGGCCTTGCACTGCCCTGCAACCATCACCACCCTTTCTCGAAGAAAAGCTTCCAGCTCGGGTTAGCCACCATAGTGTTCTGAGACGAGATGTCCGCCCAGATAACTATAGGTATCTAAAAATGAAACAAAAAGACAAGTTACGTCCCCTTTCCGAATAAGTGCCTATATTCACGATAAAAGATGGCTATTACATTTCGACCGCATATTCACACGTTTTTATGTCTAATTTTTGTGTGTGCCACAAATGACTCTAAACTTCGTACCCGACCTTTGAAAAGGTATTCTGCTGTAGCAGTAGGAAAATGACTTATCTCCCTTAGAATAGAGGTGCATGCGCCCAACAGATTGACGCAGCGATGCGTGACGAACATGATCCAAGGCGTTGTTGTGAATCAACCAAGGGGGGTTATTATTTGCAGGTGGTATTGAGTGATGCGCGTAATGACTGTCACCAAAGAGCCCTTTGCTAACGTTATCGAGAAACATAATGTATTTTAAGCTACTCACATGCTTATTTGAGAACTTCCACTTCATTAATGTGCTTCATTAGACTATTTTCTATGACCATACATACTATCCAGTGTAAAAATTAGGAGGAAAAAAATGACTTCAGACTCGCTTTAAATCTTCAGTCGTATTGGTCTACTTCTCTGTTTCTGTTAACTAAAGGGACCCTCTTTGACCAACGCCCTCTCGACAGATCCATTTAAGATTCACAGTGAGTGTTGCCACAGTGGTGAAGAAACGGAAACTCCGATGGTATGGCCACGTAACCAGGGCATCAGGCATTGCAAAGACCGTCCCGGAAGGCACGGTGCAAGGAGGCAGACGAAGAGGGAGACAGAAAAAGAGGTGGGAGGACAACATTCGAATGGACTGTACTGGCTTGAAATTGAGCGAAGCCATGAGGGTTGCTGAGGACAGAGAAAGATGGAGTGCGCTGGTTGAACGTTCATCTGTGGTGCCCTAACGTCTTTCGAGTTACGGGATATGATAGGATGATAGGATAGAAGTGTTGCCCTACGGAAGAAAAAAAAGAAGTTTACAGTTAATAATAACTCTTTTGAAAGTATAGTTGCTGTTTTTTTAATGAATAAATTCCGTAGTTTTGAGCCTATTAATAGTAACAGCTGTTGGCTAGCCACCCAACATTGTGGAGCTAAAAATAGCAGCTACCAAAGCCGGTAAGAGACAAACCCGTAAAAAAATTGCTCGTAAGGTTTGTTATTTGAGGTTGATAAAATATACCCTGTCCTACCCCAGACACCAAAGACGCCATTCTTCAAGCCGCCTGCTTCACTCAGAAATAGGGTCAAAGGTCATACGGGGATGTACCGTTAAAACATGGGAAATCACTCCCTGTCAGAACAGAAATTGAAAATTCAAACTTTAGCGGTTGCTTTGAGCAACGAAAGCTCTCTTTAGCCTTGTTTAAATTAATGCAATAACAATGCGAATGTTAAGGCACACCCATTTTCGCCAAAAGTAAACAAAGCCTTCGAATTGGGGCCTTTTAACGCATTAATCTCCTTGTATTCCATTGTCTGTTGTAGTCTGTCGGCTGAGTCCATCGTCTGTTTCTGACTCTTCTTAACGGTTCAATCTTTCTTGGTCTGCTTCTGTTTTCTTCTTAAATCATCGCTCTCTCTTTAAACAAAGGCAAGGGCTCGCTTGTATCTATGCAAGCCATCTGTGGTGCTTCTTAACGGTTCGTTTTCTTTTGCCGGCCGTCTCTGGTCCTTCTGAACGCTTCAATCTTTTTCGACCGCCGTCTCTGCTTCTGCTGTTTTTCCTCAAACGTCGTCGTCCGCGATGTACTTCTTAACGCCTCAGCCGTCGTGCCCTAGGGCGGGTAGCTGGAGGGTGGAGACCGGCGGATGCGGGTGTGCTGAAGAGGGAGGGGCGGAAAGTGTGCCGATGGCTGGACGGCGTCTGACCCCCAGACTCTCCCACTTGACCCACGACAGGCGAGCGGTCAGATCTGCAACGGCGACAGTTAAGGACACGGTCAGTTACTACTTGTCTGTACACAACATGATTGAGTGACGAATGTGTGTTGTATATGCAGGAGTGTGTGAAACATGTCAGCGTGTATGTTGTACAGTATACAGATCGCCATACCTTGAGTCTGATTTAGGAATAAGGCCCGAATAGCAGCTTGTATTATTATTATTATTATTATTATTATTATTATTATTATTATTATTATTATTATTATTATTATTATTATTATTATTATCATTATCATTACCCCTCTACTCCGATCTCTTCATTGGCTCCCTGTTCGAGCTCGCATCTTGTACAAGCTCTCAACTATTGTTTTCAAATTCTTCACTGGTTCTGCCCCTTCATACTTTACTGACCTTCTCTCTGTCTACTCTCCTGCAAGACAACTCCGCTCTTCTTCTGATGCAAGACTGCTTTCTATCCCCCGTGTTCACTCAAAGACCTATGGTGAACGATCTTTCTCTTTCTCTGCTGCAACTGCCTGGAACTCACTACCGATGCAACTCCGACATGCTCCATCACTTTCTTCCTTCAAGCGCCAATTAAAGACCCACCTTTTTAACATGCAAACTCAATAATTTTAACTCCTCTCCCTTCTATCCCCATATGTAATCTTTTACCAAGTCACGTCATCTGTTCATGGATGGTGGCGGCACCGGCTCGGTTCTTGGTATTCATGTTATCTGTTGTTTTACATGGCCATGTTTTACTGTAATTATTTAACCATTTGATAAGTGTATACGTGTTCTGTGTGTGGGGGGGGAGGGGTGTGTGTGTGTGTGTGTGTGTGTGTGTGTGTGTGTGATTGCACGTGTGTTGTCAAGCGCGGCGAGCTCGCTTTCCTTACCGTTTGCGAGGTACCGCGCGATACAAATGTACTGTATTATTATTATTATTATTATTATTATTATTATTATTATTATTATTATTATTATTATTATTATTATTATTATTATTATTATTATGATGATGATGATGATGATGATGATGATGATGGTGGTGGTGGTGGTGATCATCATCATCATCATCATCATCATCATCATCATCATCATCATCATATAATAATAATTACAACAATAATAAAACTGGGTGCTATCAGAGCTTAAGTCCTAAATCAGACTCAAAATATGGCGGTCTGTATACAATATGTTACACGCACTCTCCTGCATAAATCATGATAATCATCATCATCATGATTATTAACGATTAGATCTAATAGAGATTCAGTGTGCAGTAGCGTACTTCAAGACGTGCACTTTCAGAAGTACGCTACTGCACACTGAATCTCTATTAGATCTAGTCGTTAATAATGATGATGATGATAATGATGATGATGATGATGATGATGATGATGATGATGATGATGATGATGATGATGATGATGATGATGATGATGATGATGATGATGATGATGATGATAACAACAACAACAACAACAACAACAACAACAATAAAATTGGGTGCTATCAGGGCTTAATTCCTAAAAGTATGGCGATCTGTCTACAACATACACCCTGAAATGTTACACACACTCCCGCATACACAACACACATTCATCACTCAAACATGTGGTATACAGACAATTAGCTATTAAAGACGGGAAACAAATCGAATTAAATTGTTTTAAAAAAAGAAGAAGAAAAACAGATTGGTGGCATCCAATACCATTATTGAAGATGCATTACTGTAGACGTCTGGGAGACTCGGAATGAAATGCGATCCACGTCCTTCGGTAGACTAAACCGTATCAGCGATGAGTTTAAAACTCCACAATCACAATCAGAATAAATTTATTAACACAAAAGAAAATCATTATTGCAATTGTAAATTAATAATGTGAAGAGACAAACAGACAGATGGAGAGAGAAAGCAAGACAGCGGTGAAATTATGAACTAAATAACTGTAAGTTTAAATAATAGCTATATATTGCAAGTATTATTGAGCCTATTTATAATGAATACATAAATAAATAATTGGGTTGCAGATCCCTCTTTTCAAAAATTGTAATTAATGAAACTAAATAAACTGTCCAGGTACTGACCGCTCGTGTTCCAGGTTTGTCCTTCGTCATCACTCCGGCCTTGGGAGCTGTTGGCACTGGCCCTGCGCAGTGTGTCCTGTATGTAGTCCAGCGGGTCAATATTGGACATCAGCAGGTCCTGCAGCAGCGCGATGTAGGCGATGGCCAGTCGCAGCGTGTCGATCTTCGACAACCGCTTCTCGTAGGGAAACGTTGGTACGTGGCACCTGTTGGAATATGAACCAGTTTTTGTTTACATCGAAGTTGAACTGATAAAACTAATACCTATATGGTTAATTTTATGGAATTCCCTTGGTAAACTATATATTTGAGATTTTTTCAGTTTTTGTATTCTTTATATAGAAGCATATTTTATAAATAATCATTTATTTACAATGTAAGATTTCTTCAAATAATAGCCAATATTTTGTCCGTAAATATTTTTTTTCATGTAAACAATACATTGTTTACGTTAATAAATCATGATATAGGCTATAGGCAAATAAGGCATTGTTGCTGAATAAGGAATTATTTACCTATATAATGCGATATTTAGCAGATTGTGTGAAATAATGTATTATTTTGAAATGTTTCTAAACAACGAATTGTTTACATAACAATGCTTTATTTAGCAGAATTTGATAAACAATGTATTATTTAGAAGATGCTGCTAAGCAATGCATTTTTAACGTAAACAATTCATTTTTTAGGGACTGCACTTTTTATTATTTAGGGGATTCCAGGATTCTCTTTAAAAGTTGTGTTTTTTTTTAAAAACAAAATAATTTGACTTCTTCATATAATTAAATGCAAGGTGTTTCCGAAGACCAGGTATTCTATCTTTCTCCGTCTTCAGCAATCCTCATGTCTTCGCTCAGTGTCAAGCCAATCAATTTCCGAAGATTGTGTATCCAAACTTTGTGTTAATAACTTATTTTTCAACATAAATAACTCCACAAATTCGAAGATAAAACGTTTGTAACGTCCCGAACACAAACAAAAATTTCAAAGTCAGTTTTATGCGGGAGTTTTCAATGTTCTCCATCAGAAGAAAACTACTTTGCTTTCTCTTGTATTTATTTACCCCAAAACGCAGAGATAGGTATAGAAGAAGTGGCAGTAGCAGGAGTATTGAATTGTTGAAAAACTGAAATCAACGCTTCTGCTATTTTTCTCACAAGGTCGCCGTTAACTTTCGAGTTCTCCCTGTGTATTTACTGTGAAGGAAATTCGCTCCAACGATAACGTTGTTTAGTTTCGTATATTGTTGCGAACATGTAAATATTTGAGTGAAATACAGCAGTTGCCTCATTTTAAATTACAAAACAGCGTAAAATCACGATTCCCCCCCCCCACCCCCCACCTCATTTTTTTTTATCACTACACAAAACCTCACAGTAATACGACTTGTATCTGCGAATCCCCTGAATAATGATAATTGCAGTCCCTAAACTATGAATGGTTTACGTAAATAATTCATTATTTAGCAACATCTTCTAAATAATACATTATTTAAGAAATTCTCCTAAATAATGCATTATATAGGTAAACAAATCATTATTTAGAAACATTTCTTAATAATACATTATTTCACACAATCTTCTAAATAATACATTATTTCACACAATCTTCTAAATAATACATTATTTCAAACAATCTTCTAAATAACACATTATATAGGTACATAATTCCTTTTTAGCAGCAATGCCTTATTTACCTACATCATTATTTATTTACGTTAACAATATATTGTTTAGGTAAATAATAAGTTATTTACCAACCAAATATATTATTTAAATCTTACTTTGTTTATAAACAAATTATTATTTAGGAAATATGCTTCTAAATAAAGATTATTTAGCTGAAAGTGGCAAAAATAAACTGTTTTACGAAGGGAATTCCATACAATTTCAACTTCACTTTGGATTTTTTGTGTGTGTTTAGTTTTAGAAATAAAATCTTTCAATTGTACGTGTATAATTACAGTGGATCGGATCAGCATAATGTATTCTTTTTGTTTAAAGAGTCAATAAATAATAATTATTAATGCATTAATTTTATACAGTTATTATAATAATTAACAGATGTATGTGCTAGGATATTGTTGTTGCTGTAATTTTGATATCTTAAAAGAAAATTAACGTGGTAATCTAGGATTATCTATAGGCCAAGTTATTGTTCTCTAGTCAATTCAAAACAGCTTCAATCAGTCACGTTTTACATTACATTACATTATTATTGCTTTAGGTCCAGCGGACTCTTCCGAGCCAAATCAGGACCGGACAACCCCCGATCCGCATAAAAGATCTGCCGAAACAGCCCTAGTGGTAAAACCGAAAGCTCTCCACCAGCCAGTCACTTTACAATAAAGACATCCCACGCAGGGGACGGCTGAGGCTTCACCCCAACGTATCGAACCCCCGTTTACAAAAACAAAATAGAATACAAACATCATTATAAATTATCAACAAAACACATACATATAAAATGCCTACATTGCTAAATAATAACATCATAGGAAGCCCTAGTGACCACCCGGCAGAAAGCGTCCAATATTCAGTCACGTTTTAGCCCACCTCAGTTCATCAAAAGCGGTGTTGATGCTCATCATTCTCTTCCTCTCCCTCACATTGGCAGCAAATCGCTGTATGGGAGGCGAACCCGGCATGATGTGATATTGTGATGTCATTTGTGACGCATATTGGTAGCTTCCCTCATACGAGTCCGATTGGTACGGTTCAAGTGACGTCATTCCTGAAGAGTGAAAATGACGCGTAGGTGACGTAGAAGGCGGTGGATGTTGGTAGGTGTGTCCTTGAGGTAACTGTAAAGAGGGTAAATTGTATCGGTTTGTGATTTTTTTAAATCTTATCTTAAATTAAGCTCTTCTTTCATTTGGGACTTCGAGATGTATTTGCCATCAATTTTTAATTGAGGTTATGCGTTGTAAATATAATATTTACGAACTGCGTTATGTTATATAAGAGCAATTACAAGAATTATTGTTTACAAAATGTAATAGGATTAACGAAAACCCAAACAAAAAGAGAGTAAAAAAACAATAAGCAAATACAAAGCAAAGAAAATATCAATACCAAGAAATTATGAAAATTAATTTTGCCTATATCTAAAATTTTGGTCAATTTAAATCGTCAACAATAAATAATATGAATTAAATGTAACAATAAAAAAAATACCTTTTTTCACATACTATTAAAACGCACTAAAAATAAATAATATCAAACAAAGAAAATATTAAAACATGCAACAATAAAACAGAAATGAAATAGACCAATAATCTGTACACTCCTCCCAACACCCCCCCCCCCCCCTCCCCCTCCGCGCCCTCTCCACCCAAAGGAGTACTATTAAAAATTAAACAACAAGACAAGGTAAATCATGAAATGAAGGAATATGAAGAAAACAACTCAATTAATAATGTTTATTATACGGAAACCCGATTAAGAGTTTCGAATTGTCAAAGATGGAATTCCAAACATTCACGCGCACGCACTCATATAATCCCCAACGAAACTAAATGATAAAATGTTAGTTTGTATATTCATTCCCTCCACACACACACAAACACTGACAACAACGACTCCTCAGAAAACACAACAAGTATCACTTCAAAGGTCATAGTTCCGTATAATCAAAATGAAATGTTATCTGTATCTGACTACCACACACGGGTCAGGCGTCCATCGTCGAAACGAAACTGTTAGTCGGACAGAAGACCAATGGAAACGATGTCTTCACATTCCTGTAGAGCAGGCCAACCAAAAGCAGCATACGTGGGTCAGAAAATCAGTTAATAATGTTAGGCGCAAACAGATTCCTTCTTTCAAGAGTTGCCAGTAATATATATATTGCGTGCCGGGGTCACAGATCAAACCGTCATCGCACAGTCCATCTGTCCTCTCGTAAAGCTGCCGTGCTTTGCAATAACACTGTTTGTTTCTAGGATTGCATGTGAGTTCGGGACGGCAGGTCCTGAGTCCGGGTGCTGAACGACTGTTTGGTGTCCAATGTACCTAGATTGGTGGAGTTTGGGAAACCAGCGTCGCAATAAAAATAATAATATATATAAATAAATATATCAAACAGAATTAAATAACATTTGCCTTTTTATGTCAATAAACGGTCTTGAACTTTCCATTGAAAAGACAAACATGATACTATTCAATAATGGTCAGAATCCGAGAATGCTTCCTAAATTTTATATAGAAGAACAAGAACTTAATTATATTGAGGAAGTAAAATTTTTAGGTGTTTATTTAACTCGTAAATTAAACTGGAAACGGCACATAAACTACTTATTACAGAAAGCAATTAAAAGTTTTTATCTTTTAAAGGTAATAAGTAGAAAACCATGGGGGCAAGACACAAGAACACTGGTTCACTTAGCGTGCACACTTGTGAGATCCAAATTATCATTTGGTCAAGAAGCTTTCTTCTCAGCACATAAATCTTATTTGAAGAAATTACAAAGTTTAGATAGTAAGGCTCTGAAAGTTGCTATCGGTGTACCAACCTTTACCAAAACTGCAGACGTCTATTCAGCTGTAGGCATTACATCGTTAGAACAATATAGGAAAATGGCATGTGCTAAGTATTTAATTAGAAGTCAAGCAGTTGAAAATAATGTATCTGAAGATATAACTCTTAAATCAGACACTGATTTTCCAAAGAGAGCAAGACATATAACATCCCTACAAACAATATTTACGTACACTCAAGATATTTTTAAGGCAGCAAATATTAATCCAAAAGACGTTGCCCCAAAATTAACTAACGCCCCCTTTCCACCCTGGGAAATGAAAAAGGCAAAATGTGATATAAAATATACAAACCTTAAGAAGGATGAAAATCGGCAATTAATTGCTACAGAAGCCCGAGAATATATAAATGCAAATTTTTATAGCCATCTAAAAGTTTACACCGATGGGTCTGTAATTGATACTGGTGATGCTGGAGCAGGGTTTGTAATACCTGATCTCAAAATCACAAAGTCTTATTATTTAGGCAAAAATCACTCAATTTTTACAGCAGAGCTAGTTGCTGTATTAATGCCTCTTTATACATTGAGTAATATACCGCTAGACTTATATGGTCTTCTCATATGTGTTGATTCACAATCGGTGTTGTATGCGTTAAACTCTGATAAAAATAATGATAGAGGTGATATCATATTTGAAATAAAATACCTGATTCATTCTATAAAAAACAGAGGAATACATATAAATATGTGTTGGATGCCTTCACATTGTGGCATCTTACATAATGATCTTGCAGACAGAGCAGCAAAACGAGGAGCAACTAATGTCAATGCCATAAAAATTGATATCGGATTGTCAATTAAAGAAATGTACTGTATAATTACAAAAAATCTTAAGGAAAGACAAACAAAATCATGTTTGACTAGTATGTTAGGGGTCTCTAGACAAATCTATAGTTTAGCATATAGATTATATTTAAATTCCTGGAAAACAAAATTTAGCAAAAACATAACTTGCATTTGTAATGAAAATTTAACAATTCAACATTTGCTAGTACAATGCAATGACCTAAAAAGATACTTACCAAACAAATACATTGCTTTGAGCAATATCCAAAATTTAGACTTAAAATCATTCGTAGAAATATCTAAAGCGTTATTATATTCTCCAGTAGGTCATTTATTATAAGAAACTTTAAAAAAAATTATAACGATATAAGCATGCGCTTGTATCCTCAAAAGGCTCCGGTGCATGACATCCTTTAAATTATTTTGTTAAATTCTTTATATTCGGAAGATTTTTTTTTTTTTTGGTGTGGGGGGGGGGGGGGGGGTTTCTTGTTTTGAATTTTTACTTCTTTTTCCATGATAATAATTATACTAACAATAATAATAATAATAATAATAATAATAATAATAATAATAATAATCATAATTAATTACAATAACAACAACAGCAATTATATTGATAACTTGATCATAACCTCATCACAGCAAATTATGACTCATTGTATGAAGTCAAATATGCAAAATAGACCTT
>CM072511.1:132399630-132412130 GCA_036898135.1 Oncomelania hupensis
TCAGAACAACAATCGGTGTGCGTCAAGGATGCCTACTCTCTCCAACACTCTTCAACATCTTCCTAGAGCGCATCATGTCGGATGCTCTTGCAGACCATGAAGGCACAGTCAGCATAGGGGGTAGAGCAATCTCCAATCTTCGTTTTGCAGATGACATTGATGGATTGGCTGGAGAGGAACAAGAACTTGAACAGCTGGTACAGAGGCTTGACACCACCTCCAAAGCCTATGGAATGGAAATAAGTGCAGAGAAGACCAACATGATGACCAACAACACCAATGGCATCAATACGGACATCAAAGTCCAAGGCCAATCCCTCGACACAGTGCATAGCTTCAAATATTTAGGAGCCATTGTATCAGACAATGGGTCCCGACAGGAAGTCCTCTCCAGGATCGCACAAACAACTGCTGCCCTGACAAGGTTGAAGCCCATTTGGAAAGACAGGACCATCAGTCTACATTCCAAAGTAAGACTGCTGCGCTCCCTTGTCATCTCCATCTTCCTATATGCTTGCGAAGCATGGACCCTCACAGCAGATCTCCAACGAAGAATACAAAGCATGGAGATGAGGTGCTACAGAAGACTTCTGGGCATTTCCTATACCCAACACATCACCAACGACGAAGTCCGACAGGCCATCACACAAGCTATTGGACAACATGATGACCTGCTAACAGTGGTGAAGAAACGGAAACTTCGGTGGTATGGCCACGTCACCAGATCATCAGGCCTTGCAAAGACTATTCTGCAAGGCACAGTGCAAGGAGGTAGAAGAAAAGGGAGACCGAAAAAGAGGTGGGAGGACAACATTCGAGAATGGACTGGTTTGACACTGAGCGAAGCCATCAGGGCTGCTGAGGACAGAGAAAGATGGAGTATGCTGGTTAAACGATCATCTGTGGTGCCCCTACGACCTTCGGGTTACGGGACAGGATAGGATAGGATAGGAGACTGAGATGATGTGTGTTTCCCAAAGCTGAGGAGGGCGTTTCTTGCAACGCCTAGGAGGGGATTTGTTTAGACTTGTGGAAGCCGTTAATCGCTGTTTGAAAACACATTCAGTTTGCTATTTCCCCTGAAAGCAAAAAGGATTTTTTTTCGCGCCACCTCTTCAACCTCTGCCTTCACACACACACACACGCACACACACACACACGCGCACGCTCACACACACACACACGCACGCGCACACACACACACGCGCACACACACATACACACACACACGCACACCCCCCCTTGAACTTGAACTGCCGGTTACAGTTTTAAGCCATGATAATAAATGCGTGCGAAAGACTGATAGTCAAAAGAATGAACGTTTGTTAATTACAATACTGATTTTTAAGCAGTCACACGAGACAAGCCATACAAATGACATAATTATTCTTGTTATATAACGAAGATTGTGGCACGCAAAGTTCACTGGACATTTCGACAAATTTTGCCCAAATATTAGGTCTAAAATTGTGTACAGTGTGATCACTTGTATGACTGCTTCAATGATGACAACGCGAATAAACAGCAGGCCAAAGAGGCGCTAAAAGAAAATTGTGCTACTTTGTTCGAGCGTCTGCTTCAGTTAAATTGAATGTTGAAGCAAAATGAAATTCAGCTAATTCGTATGACAAGTTATCCTATCCTATCCCGTAACTCGGAGGTCGTCGGGGCACCACAGATGACAAGTTAACTTTTTGTTATCGCAGACTGGCAAACTGATTGATGACTTTAGGACAATGTGGGCACATTTTACTCGATTATTGAGGAAGTTGAGTAAATATTATTAATAAAGGTAAAGAAATATTTGTGACCATCTGGACTAAAATTGTATTTAAAAACTGGTCATGTCAAGCAAACTGAGAACGGAATGAAATGAGGAGGGAAATGGGCCAAATTAGTGACAACATATTGTCCATATTGCAGTGTCACGAGTTGGCACCGTTGCTGCACACAACAAGACAGCGCCACGTGACCCCCTTAGTCTCCAGCACGGCACGCGTGCCTTCGCCTGCAGGGGGTTCAAATCGCGCTCCCCACTAACTGTATGGAAAGGCATGCACTGTAGTCTCCGGCAGCTATAGGATGAAGAAGGGTTAATGAAAGGATGAGAAAAGAGGGGAAGGAAAGAGGGAGGGAGGTTGAGAGGGGGAGGGGTGGAGGAGGGAAAGGGGCATTATAACGTTAAGTATCACTTTGTGTGTGCGTGTGCGTGTGTTTAGGCTTACTGATGTTAAACAAATAAAGATCGAGATCAAAAGTAGAAAGAGTAATGGAAACTATTAAGAAATATGCTGCAGAATCTATATCCAAGGGATGGAAGGAATCACATAACTATAGTATTTGCGCTTCGGTCAGCCCTAATGCAAATTTCCGGTTCAGCGGTCTGGACTTGACACAATCGCCTCATGTGATTTTTGAAGCACTTTCTAAAAACACAATAATCGGATCAGAAACGCTAGAGATTCAAAGAGAGCAGAACTGCTACATTCATGTTAAGAGAGAAAAACTTTTTTTCTTCTCGTAAGGTCCTTTTCGATAAAAAGAGACCCACTTCGGCCACGCCCCCTCGACAGATCTGTTTAACATTCACAGTGAGTGTTGCCTCACTGAAAGAAATTAGATTACAACAAATTAGAACTCTTTCAAAAGTATAGTTATTTTTTAAATCAATAAATTCCGTAGTTTTTGTGTCTATTGATAGCAGGCGCTAGGCACAACCTTTGAGCTAAAAATAGCATCTACCGAAGCCGATAAGAGGCAGAACCCCACCAAAAAGTTGCTCGGTAAGGGTTTTCGTTTTAGGTTGATATAATAGACCTTATCCTGCCCCAGACACCAAAGACGCACTCTTGAAGCCGCGTGGTTCGTTTAGGGTTAAAGGTCACACAGCTATTATATTGGTGTACCGTTAAACAGGGGAAATCACTCCATGTCAGAACAGACATTAAAAATTCAACCTTTAGGGGTTGGTTTGAACAATGAAAGCCCACGTTAGCATTGTTTAATGTAATAACAATGCGAATTTTAGTGTACTGTAAATCCGTTTTTGCCAATCCTATCCTATCCTATACTGTCCCGTAACCCGAAGGTCGTAGGGGCACCACAGATGATCGTTTAACCAGCATACTCCATCTTTCTCTGTCCTCAGCAGCCCTGATGGCTTCGCTCAGTGTCAAACCAGTCCATTCTCGAATGTTGTCCTCCCACCTCTTTTTCGGTCTCCCTCTTCTTCTACCTCCTTGCACTGTGCCTTGCAGAATAGTCTTTGCAAGGCCTGATGATCTGGTGACGTGGCCATACCATCGGAGTTTCCGTTTCTTCACCACTGTGAGCAGGTCATCGTGTTGTCCAATGGCTTGTGTGATGGTCTGTCGGACTTCGTCGTTGGTGATGTGTTGGGTATAGGAAATGCCCAGAAGTCTTCTGTAGCACCTCATCTCCATGCTTTGTATTCTTCGTTGGAGATCTGCTGTGAGGGTCCATGCTTCGCAAGCATATAGGAAGATGGAGATGACAAGGGAGCGCAGCAGTCTTACTTTGGAATGTAGACTGATGGTCCTGTCTTTCCAAATGGGCTTCAACCTTGTCAGGGCAGCAGTTGTTTGTGCGATCCTGGAGAGGACTTCCTGTCGGGACCCATTGTCTGATACAATGGCTCCTAAATATTTGAAGCTATGCACTGTGTTGAGGGATTGGCCTTGGACTTTGATGTCCGTGTTGATGCCATTGGTGTTGTTGGTCATCATTTTGGTCTTCTCTGCACTTATTTCCATTCCATAGGCTCTGGAGGTGGTGTCAAGCCTCTGTACCAGCTGTTCAAGTTCTTGTTCCTCTCCAGCCAATCCATCAATGTCATCTGCAAAACGAAGATTGGAGATTGCTCTACCCCCTATGCTGACTGTGCCTTCATGATCTGCAAGAGCATCTGACATGATGCGCTCTAGGAAGATGTTGAAGAGTGTTGGAGAGAGTAGGCATCCTTGACGCACACCGATTGTTGTTCTGAACCAGTTCCCGATGGCGCTGTTGTGGAGGACTGCACTGGTAGCCTTGTCATACAGGCTTTTGATGACTTCAATAATTTTAGGGCTGATGTTGTACACTTTCATTGTTGCCCATAGAGCTGCATGCCAGACTCGGTCAAACGCCTTCTTGAAGTCTATGAACACATGATATAGATGTTGTTGGTGCTGTAGGTATTTCTCACAGATTATTCTGAGGTTGAAAATCTGCTCAGTGGTACTTCGCCCTGCCCTGAATCCTGCTTGTTCTTCAGCTATGATTTGTTCAGCTTGGGGTTTCAACCTGTTGAGTATTATTTTCAGGAGGACCTTGCTGGGATGGCTGATGAGGCGGTGATGGTGCGGTAATTTTCACACTCCTGAAGGTTACCTTTTTTGGAAGAGTGATGACAAGCGACTGTGTCCATGGTATAGGCCACTCCCCACTCTGCCAGATCTTGTTACAGATAATGGTGAGGGCATCAATCATCGCTTCTCCTCCTGCTTGTAGCAGTTCCGCGGGTATGTTGTCCACTCCCGCTGACTTCCCTTTCTTTAGCGATTGCACTGCTGCCTCAACTTCTTCCCGGAGAATTGGGAGGATTTCTTCTTCTTCTCTGTTCTCGGGACATGCTAGAACTGATGGGTCTCCATTTGGGTATGGTTGTAAAGGTCAGAGCAGTACTCTGTCCATCTGTCCAAGACTTCTTGTTCTTCTGTAAGGCATATGCCAGACTTGCTTTGGATCGTGGAGACTTTGGGCTGTTTGACACTTGTCAGCCGCTTCACAGTCTGGTAGGCCTTCTTGCTGTTGTTCTTGTTCAGACTGTTCTCTATTTCCTGGCATTGATCTTCTATCCAGTTCTCCTTTGCTGTGCGCATGCCTTTTCGGATGTCATTGTTGATTTTTCGGTAGACATCAGCTCCCTGTGAGGTGTTCTTTTTTTTTTTTTTTTTCTCTCTTCGTTTATCACACAGATCCAAAAGTTCAGGTGTGATCCACGGCTTCTTCTTTGGTCGGTGCTTGCCAAGGATCTCAGTGGCGGCATCTGTCACAGCTGAGTTGAAGGTGGTGGTCATGGTGTTGACATCTACTTCACCAGCCCCCAAAATGAGCAGTGGTGCAAATTTCCCTCCAATTGTGGCCTGAAATAGTTCTGCCACCTCCTGGTCTTGCAGTTTGTCCAGGTCGAACTTCAGTCTAGTGCACTTTGCTGTATTTACTCTCTTCAAGTGGAGCCGAAAAGACATCATCACGAGATCGTGGTCACTTCCGATGTCTGCTCCTGGAAAAGTGCGTGTCCTGCCAATGTTGATGCTTGATCTGAAGCGTTTCTTGACCATGATGTAATCTATTTGGTTGTGATGCTCCCCGCCGAGACTGTGCCATGTCCATCGTCTGGACTTTTTGCCAAAAGTAAACAAAAGTCTTCGAATTAGGACCCTTTAAACTCAGATGTCAGAATGATCTCCGCCGTCTCCTAATTTGTTTTTCGATTTTTTTTTCTTCCATCTTCATCCCCAACATACTTAACTCATTAATATTAAATTTTTAGTCAAGTCAAATCGTCCTTATTTTGATTGACCTATCGCTCTTTATTTAAGGCGTGAAGCCGTAGTGCAGGGTCTAAATAGCCTATTGTGAAACATATAACCGCAGGGGCGGACGAGGGGGGGGTTTCCGGGGTTTCCGGAACCCCCCCCCCCCCCCCCCCCAGCCCAAAAAAAAAAGGAAAAGAAAGAAGAAGAAGAAGGAGAGAAAGAAAGAGAGAGAGAATACAATTATAAAAATAAAAATAAACATAAAATAAATTTTATATATATATATATATATATATATATATATATATATATATATATATATATATATATATATATATATATATATATATATATATATATATATATATATATATATATTTTATTTTATTTATTTATTTATTTTTTTATACGAATTTTGGAAAACCCCCCCCAAAAAAAACTAACTGATCCGCCCCTGAACCGTTCTATGTTTTAATTTCGCTTTAAAAAAAAAAGAAAAGAAATAACAGCTCCACAAAAACTGAAAAGTAACACTTTTGAAAATGCTGATTTTCAGCAATGCATTGGTGTCTGGAAATGTGTTCCAAATGGCTTGCTAGGTTGTTTTGTTCCAAAATATTTATATCCTTTTCAATGCCTCTTCTATATTTGAAGTCGTCCTGATTCGGCTCTTGGCAGTCCGCTGGACCCTATAAGCACTGACTATCTATCTATCTATCTATCTATATTTGAATTCCTATAATTTTTTTTAAAAGATGGCAAACTATTCTAATGTATTTCCAGACACTCGCACACATGGCCGAAAAACAAACATTTTTAAATGTCCTGTCCTATCCTATCCCGTAACTCGGTAGTCCTAGGGGCACTACAGATGATCGTTTAACCTTTCTCTGCCTCCCTCTGCAACCCTCATGACTTCGCTCAGTGTCAATCCAGTCCATCCTCGAATGTGTCCTCTCACTTCTTTTTGTCTCCCTCTTATTCTGCCTTCTTGCACCATGCCCTGCTGAATGGTCTTTTTCTAGGTCTGATACTCTGGTGACGTGGCAATACTATCGGAGTTTCTCAGTTTCTTCACCACTGTGAGCATGTCATCGTGTGTCCAATGGCTTGTGTGATGGTCTGTCGGACCTCGTCGTTGGTAAAGTGGTTTATGAAATGCATTATTTTTTTTTCAGTGTTGTGGCACGGGTTTATCCTAACGACTTTAACTGTTGCAGTAAAACAAATATGATGGCACGGGAGTCAGGTTACTAACCAAAGTAATGTTCATTATGACATTTGGTCAAAATCCGATAGGTAGTTCTTGAGATATGTGATGCAACGGACCGAAACACCGACCGACCGACATTTGTCTCGTTCTGATTCCCCTCCTCCTTTTCTCCCCTCCTCTCCTCCCATCTCCCATTTTAGAGTATTTCCAGATGAGTCCCATTCGCCCTCATCCTGGCTGACCTTGTTTTGCGGCTCACGCGCTTTTGCAGGAAGGCAACTTGATTGCATTGGTAACCCCTCATCACTTACCACCGACTCCTACCCTCACCACCCCCACCCCCCCACCCCAAAAAAAAAATCCAAAAATTAATTCAAATCCCAAAAAATCAATCAGACACAAAGTATTTTATTTGCCCGCAGTTTATAAAATACTATTGATTTATGTATAAGATTATACCATTGGCTGCAGCTATTGTCAAATTGTTCTGACATGTTGTGTGTGCCACAATGTTTTATGCGTCGAGTTTTGTCATTATGTATAACTGTAGTTTACTAGGTCGTCGTGAAAACGTTTGTGATGTCTTGATATGTTTTGTTCCTTAATTTTTTTTTCAATGCTTAGCTAGAATCTAAATGATAATAAATCATTTAAATAAATTAAATGTTCAGAAATGTTAAATGCACGTTCTTTCGAAAGTTCGTAGATACATCAATCCTATCCTATCTCGTAGCTCGAATGACTTGGGGATGATCTTTGCAAAGCCTGATGCTCTGTGACGTGGCCGTACCGTCGAAGTTTCCGTTTCTTCACCACTGTGAGCATGTCATCATGTTGTCCAATGGCTTGCGTGATGATCTGTCGAACTTCGTTGTCGGCGAGGTGCTGGGTATAGGAAATGCCCAGAAGTCTTCTGTAGCACCTCATCTCCATGCTGTGCATTCTTCGTTGTAGATCTGCTGTGAGGGCCCATGTTTCGCAAGGGTATAGAAAGATGGAGATGACAAGGGAGCGCAGCAGCCTTAGTACTACCTTGGATTGTAGACTGATGGTCCTGTCTTTCCAAATGGGCTTCAACCTTGTCAGGGCTGCGTTGTTTGTGCGACCCTGGAGAGGATTTCCTGTCGCGACCCATTGTCTGATACAATGGATTTCCTGTCGCGACCCATTGTCTGATACAATGGCTCCTAAATATTTGAAGCTATGCACTGTGTTTAGGGATTGACCTTGGACTTTGATGTCCATGTTGATACCATTGGTGTTGTTTGTTGGTCCTCATTTTGGTCTTCTCTGCACTTATTTCCATTCCATAAGCTGGGGACGTGGTGTCAGGCCTCTGTACCAGCTGTTCAAGTTCTTGTTCCTCTCCATCAATACATCATGAATGAATGGATACATCAAGCCAATCAAATATTGCTATAATTGTAAAATGTAAAGCTTGATGGGAAAAAAAAAAGAAAAAAAATCTCTTCGGCACACAAGAGTGCAATTTAAAGTAACTTCCAGGTTTTGAGCTATACGAACACTATGTTTCTGAGGGGTGACGAAAGTTTTGGAGTGACGTCAGGGGAATGCCTCATGGAGTCTGTAAAAATGAATTGCGCAGACGTGAGTAGACCTTTTCTTTCATGCCCTGTCTTGACAGTAGACTTCTTATTTTCATACAAACGCACACTGTATCATTGCATATATGACTTTAAACACCCTTTAAATGTAATGATTGTATTTGATCCGTTTTTCTAGTTCAAAACTTTTGTTCGCTAGCCTAGATTATCGAATTGTCTTTGTGAAAATGGAGAGTTAAGATGTCAAATGAACATAAAACCATAAGTTTTTTTTGTGCAGCCTAATATCATTAGGTTTCATGAGAACCATGGCTCAAACATCGTGATAACCAATGATGGTCAGACAGCGGAGAGAGTCCGAGGTCAGAACAACGGCATCGTTGTCCTGCGCTATCCCATGCTGATCAACAGGATGTACGAGGTTGGTTTTATTTGCTTTATTTTACCTGTAACCCTTATTTCATTTTAATTTTGTCCCAATATTAAACTTTTCTCGAAGGAAGAATGGCGGGGATTTTTTTTTTTAATAAGCTTGCCGGTTCAAATGATAAATATACTCTGGGATGTCAAGAGTTGTTCTAGAACACAGCAAGGACGTGATCGATGATGCTGTAAGCACAATGACGTCAGCAAGAAGAAATAAGGCAGCCTGGACGGCCTCCATAGTCTGCCGTAGTGCGCACAAGAAAGTCCTCTCAACATGAGTTACAACTTGGATTTAATAAGTTTGAGGACTGCAGGTACCATTCCACCAAATGCCGTCAGATTTCACACTAACTGCGGCACAAATATTGTGCTCAGCAACGATAATCGCACGGCAGAAAGGATCCGGAACCACGATCACGGCATCGTTATTTGCGCATATCCTTTGATGAAAGGCAGAATTTACGAGGTGAAAATGTCATAATAATAATAATAATAATAATAATAATAATAATAATAATAATAATAATAATACTGGATGCTATACGCGCCTTATTCCTAAATCAGACTTTACGTCAAAGGGCGGCGATCAATAACCAACATACATGCATACATGTTACACTTACAGACACTCATACATGCACAACAAACACATTCATCGTTCAAACACGGGAAAATCGCTATTAGAAGACAGAAATGAATTCGAAGTTTATTTTCATTTTGGAAATTTTAAATAAAACTGCATCCAATACCAATATTGAAGGGAGATAGGAAACCGGAGTACTCGGAGAAAACCCTCGGTGCCCTAAAAATACTCGTCCCCTGCGGGAATCGAACCCGCTATCTTTGGCATAGGAAACCGGCGATTAACCAACTGCTCCACTAGGAATTCTATATCTAATTACAGGCTGTAACTGTAAGGTAAAGAAATGAAACCCAGAAATAAGGTATTTAGCGTAAACGAGCATAACCACCACCACTACCCCCAACCCTTCATCTCCCACTTCCTCTCTCACCCTTACCCCTACCCATTTTCCCACCCCACCACCCTCTATTAAAAACCTTAAAATTATTCTATTCTCCAGATAGCCTAGTTAGAAACACACTAGTGCTGCAAGTTTCTCCAACAAATTGAAGATGGCTGCCAAAAGGCAAAGAAGAAATATTCCTGGTAAAAGGATAAAGATCTTTGTTGTGAACATTCAAGATGTTGATAGTTACATGATTATTATGCGATTACTTGCATCTAAGCTTGTGGTTGGAGCACTCGCTACTGTGTCGCAAGTTAAGCGCCGTCCAGTGCGGTTAGCACTTGGATGGGTGACCGTAGACCGTGAAGCGACAATTAACAACGCCACCAGTTGACTCAACTGTGACTGAGTACCTACACTCTTAAGGGTGGGGAAGGTAAAGCAGCGAGGGAGAGAGATGGGCTTCACCCTTATTACGCTGGCCCAAGATACGTGTGATCTCCAACATCACGCTCCCCTACGGCCACAAGGCTATGGGACCACCTTTACCTTCACCTTTAGGCTTTTACCAGCTTGTATCAGTTTCTTTACTTCTTCTTTGCTTATTTTCATCACTAAGTTCCAACTGGATAAGAAAGAAGCGGCTCTTGGCGACTACATCTGGCTGAACGACAAGGCTTTCATGTACATTGGAGTCACCATAGAGCCTCCGGAGAACTTGTGTTTACCTGGTGACGCTGGGGAGTGGGGACAAGCAGTGGTCATCAACAACAGCCATATTACACTGCGCGGACAGTACCTGGTAGGCCGTTCTCCTTTTGCTTATCGTCGTCATTGTCGTCGTCCTCCTCCTCTCCCCCCCCCCCCCCTCCACCTCCTCTTCATCGTCATCTTTCTTCTTTTTCTTCTTTTTCTTTTTCTGAACACTCCGGCGATTAGAGAAAATTTCCACAGCTTTGGACTTTCTAAAATTCTCGTTTTAAAAGAGACTATAGTTATTATTTTGTCAGCCAATAATGCATATTTCCTGTCTTATCCTATCCCGTAACTTGAAAGTCGTTGGGACACCACAGATGATCGTTTAACCAACGTACTCCATCTTTCTCTGTCCCCAGCAACCTCATGGCTTCGCTCAGTGTTAAGCCAGTCCATCCTCGAATGTTGTCCTCCCACCTCTTTTTCTGTCTCCCTCTTCTGCCTCCTTGCACCGTGCCTTGCAGGATGGTCTTTGCAAGGCCTGATGCCTGAGTTTTCGTTTCTTCACCATTGTGAGCATGTCATTGTGCTGTCCAATGGCTTGTGTGATGGTTTGTCGGACATCGTCGTTGGTGATGTGCTGGGTATAGGAAATGCCCAGAAGTCTCCCTGCTGGGACTGTGCCAGGTCCATCGTCTGGATTTTTTGTGGGGACCAAGCGTGCTTGCCAGTAACAGATTGTTGTATCTGGCAAACTACAAGGGACTGAGAGCTCTGTCATTTGTCTCGTTGTTGCAGTGGAGTCCACATGTGTCTTCCCCCGTTGTAATGCGGATCTTGGCCAACCTTGGCATTCCAGTCGCCTTGCACTATGACTAGGCCCTTTCTTGGCACTTGGTCAAGGACAGCCTACAAATGTTGACAGAAATCCTCGACTTCGCTGTCGTCATAATCTGATGTTGGTGTATAACTATAAGCCTAGATGATGGTGATGTTGAAAGGGGGTGCTCTCAGATTGATGATAATGAGTCTACTGCATATTTACGAATATCTAAAAGAAAACATTTCATGTGTATAAAATTATGTTTAAAGTAACCCGTGCATATTTTTATTCAATTTTTTTTTATTGTACATCAGGATCGCCATACTGCTGAGCGTTTTGCATATGTGATATGGTTTCCATTCCACTGTACCATAAAGGTCAAGTCACATTCCGTCTCAGAAAAAATATGCGTCCAAATCTCGGATTGTCGGAAGAAACTGATAACTGCCCGGTGATTTCAGACGGGAAACCCAGTGGGGAAAGACCTAGAGAATCTGCCCGAGGGCAGCACAGTGGGTCTGGCGCTGGACCAACAGCAGGGTCTGCGTCTGTACATCAACGGAAAAGACCAAGGTGTGGTCATCAGGCTAGCCGTGCCATTTCCTTGCTACCCATTCATCGACATCATTGGACCTTACAGAAAGGTAGAGCAAGGACTATTTGATCCATGTCCCTTTCATGATGACGATGATGATGATGATGACGATGACGGCGACGATTATGATGATGATGATGATGATGATGATGATGATGATGATGATGATGATGATGGTGGTTGTAGTGGTGGAGGTGGTGGTGATTTTGGTGGTGGTGGTGAAAATGAGGATAATGATGATCATGGTGACGGTGATAATGACGATGATGTGACGGTGATGGTGATGGTGGTGGTTGGTTCTGGTGATAATGATGACAAAAGCTTTCTCCTGTCTCTACTGATTCAGTTTACCCTTGGACGTAGCACAATCCTCATTTTTTTCTTCCCTTCAAAAATCTTGGTGTCACCAATGACGAAACGCTTTCAATAAATAATTCAACACAATTCAGAGTTAACCTTCTCTGCTTCAAGTGCCTCAACGGTTCAGCTCCTTCCTACCTTTCAGACAGCATCCATCTGTGCGCACCATCATGCAACATCCTACCAGCTTCTGATCCTATGACTCTTCGAGTCCCTCGAACCAAACTTGTTTCTGCCGGATCCCGCTCTTTCTTTGCCTTTGGACCGTCCGCTTGGAATCAATCCTCACTTTCTCTCCGCAGCAAACCTTC
>CM072511.1:132417130-132424437 GCA_036898135.1 Oncomelania hupensis
ATCAATCATCGCTTCTCCCCCTGCTTGAAGCAAATACATTAAATATTAAATATATCAGAATCACATTATTTAAGGAAAGGATATTCAATATTCATTGTTTTAATTAATTGCGATATTAATAGCTCTAAATACAATTTCCAATCTTTCTGTGAGTATATTCAGCGTGGTTTTATGCGTAGATTCTATGTCAATTTTACAAGCATTAAATTCAGATAATTATGGTGAAAGAAAAGAATTTATTTTGGAAATTAAAAATATTATTCACAGTTTGATAACTAATGGAACTCAGGTGAATTTTGTCTGGATGTCCTCACATTGTGGTTTACTTTATAATGATTGGGCTGATCGGGCTGCAAAACTTGCTGCTTCAAATATTAATTCTCAAACAATAAGATACCGTTTCTAAAGAAATTAAAGAAATAATAATAAAAGAACTAAAGAAATTTAAAACTATATAGAAAATAAATTTGTAAAAGAAATTAAACTTAATCGCAACTATAATAAACCTTGTGGAATTGCTAGATCAATTTCAAGCATGGCACATAGAATAGTATTAAACTCAATTAAAACCTCTCCTATCCTATATCCTATCCCGTAACTCGAAGGTCGTAGGGGTACCACAAATGATCTCGAATGTTGTCCTCCCATATCTTTAATTTTCTGTCTCCCTCTTCTTCTGCCTCCTTGCATCGTGCCTTGCAGGATGGTCTTTGTAAAGCCTGATGCTCTGGTGATGTGGCCATACCATTGGAGTTTCCGTTTCTTCAATTAAAACCAAATATTGTAAAACTAAAATGTATATGACAGTGATGGAGAAAGTTTTTAAGCTAGGGGTATTTATACCCTCAACCAAAACATGTGGGGGTTTTCATACCCTCATTGCAAACATAAGGGGGTTTTTATACCCCCTTTCAAGTTTGTAGGGGGTACAGCCATTTCTCCTGGAAAGTCTTTTCATCAGTTTCTTCATCCGGGCCCGGTTGCGGCTCACCTTTTTCTTGTCTTACCGAGCACTCAAAGCCAAAGGCTGACAAAAAAAGTTTTTTTTTCCCTTCATCTTGTTTTAATTTTTTGGAGCAATTAGTTTTGTCTGCTTTATTTTTCCTTTTCTTCGGCTTCCCCTCAGATCGCTGCTTGTCGGCCATGTTTAATGTTGGGTTGTTGTCAGTCTTATATAGCCAATCAAAAGCGTCGAGAAAAAATAGTGAATATTATCCTGCATATGATTGGCTGTTTCTCGGAAGCGACAGAATGAATAGGAGGGGGAGAGAGGGTGGTAGGCGGTCGCGCAGGACGCACAGGCACACGATCCAAATCGAGCGATAGCTGTACGCACGACCGAAATTTGTACCTGATGATACCTCCAAGCAACTTAGCTTTACGTTTTCGTATCCCTTTGGCACTGACTTTGTGCGTGTTTATACCCTTTCATTACATTTTCGTTACGTGATTTCCCAACTCAGTACGTGAAACACGTACGATTGTACGTGATCTCCATCACTGATATGAGGTGAATCTATTTCTCTGAAACATGTAGTACTATTATTATTTCAATGCAGTGATATTCGTCCATTTTTGATAACTGATGTTTCTATTATCGATTAAGCTTTGATGTAAGCGTTAGATTAGCAAAAGCTTTGATTGGTTCTCCAGTTGCTCAGTTTATATAATTATGTATTTTATATGTATGTATGTATGTATGTATCTGGTTTAAATGTGTGTGAATGCGTGCGTATGTCATATCATCTCGATGAAGAAGACGCGTTGATAAAACAACCAACCAACCAAGCAACTGAGAATGGGCATCTGGGATATTCGATGCTGGCAACCATGGCATGAAGAAATGTGATGACAATGAAAAACAGAACAGTACGTGTAGAATATTGATTACCGATGGACTAACTTATTCGGTATGACCAAAGATGCACAATAAACACGGTTGGATGCCAAATTCAATGGATTTCGTTTCGCGTGTTTGTCAGAAGATGCATATTACTGCGCTGTCGATTACCCGGGTGAAATTGTATATTGCCCCCTCCCCACTGAGCCCAATAGTGATATGGGTGTATCGCCTTTATTCAATAAATCATTTAGTTCAGTTAAGTTCTCTCTCTCTCTCTCTCTCTCTCTCTCTCTCTCTCTCTCTCTCTCTCTCTCTCTCTCTCTCTCTCTCTCTCTCTCTCTCTCTCTCTCTCTCTCTCTCTGTTATAACCTTATAGTTGTATTTAATAGTTATTGTTAACCCTCAGAGGCCCACTGGGTCACTGGTGACCCAAACAAATACACAGACTACTGTTGCATATGATCTAAGACAAATACGATTTTTTTTTACCACTAAGACCCAGTGTTCCATCCCTGGAACTAATGGGAAACAACTAGTGTGTCCTTCAGACAATGCTTTTAGTTTGCCTCCCTTTTGATTTATGGCTGCCTCCATGTAAGAGCAAAGTGTGTCAACCCTATATACAGATTTCACACAGCCACATCATCCTTGCAAGGTAAGCACTAAAGCTAATATTTTAGAACTGTGTTTAAAACAGGTTTATTTAACAATATGGTGGGTTACCTTGGGCAAAAATATGGGTTTTGTTGCATTTTCAGGCTTTTGAAAAGTGATGGGTCACTGGTGACCCAACGGGCTTCAAGGGGTCAAACTGGGATATTGTTTACATGGGTCACTGGTGACCCAATGGGCTATGGTGGTCAATTTTTATGCTTATTCTTGTGTATGTACGGACTTTGCGTGCATACTTATGTGTGTTTTTGAGTAAGTGTGGGTGTTCACGCATGTGGGTGTGTGTGTGGCAGGCATGTTTACTTTATCAATTTTGTTCTATTTTGCAGAATGACATCTGATACCAACAACCAGTCACATCGCACATCAGGCACTGAATCTTCTAGATACTATTGACAAAAACGATAGCGATATTGGTGGCAGCGAATCAACTGATGAGGAAACAGATGATTATGTACCAAGTGATGGGGAGACTGATTCTGAGCTCGATCATTCTTTTCCACGAGATGAAGAGGCTGAGCCATCTACATCCTCATCATCATCCTCTGTGCCAACTGCATCTTCTTCCTCAGCAAAAGCAAAGAACAAACCAGATTATGTTTGGACCAAGGGCAGGTTTCAACCACCCGACACAACATTCCGTGGTAAATAAAAAAAAAAAAAAATCTGTTGAAGCTTTCTGACAACTACGAAATGCCTTCGCCTGTTGATTTTTTTCACGAATATCTAACTGATGATATGCTTACAATGCTTGTGAACATGACAAACCAGTACAGTGTGGCAAGAAATGGTAAATCAGCTGACGTCACCAAAAAAGAGCTTCAGCAAATGATAGGAATGTTTTTCAGGATGGGCTTGGTGAAAATGCCTGGTAACAGATGCTACTGGGAAACTGACACTCGCTATGAGCCAGTTGCTGAAGTGATGTCCAGAAACCGCTTTCAGCTGCTACAGACGGTCATTCATTTCGTTGACAATGATGCAGTATATGAAGAAAGCAAAAAAGACAAACTCTGGAAAATTCGACCATGGTTAGAAAAATTTAGAACAAACTGCCTAAAAGTAATTCCAGAGGAGGAAAACAGCATAGATGAGATAATGATTCCCTTCAAAGGAAAATTCAGCAAAATAAAACAGTACGTTAAGGGGAAACCACACCCATGGGGAATAAAGGTCTGGGCCAGAACAGGTGCATGTGGCATTCTCTGTGACTTTGATGTGTACCAAGGCAAAAGAGAAGAAAAAGAAAAGAGCTTGCTGGGTGTTGGTGCTGATGTTGTTTTGAAACTGTCTAAATCACTGCCAAGAAATGAGCATGGACAGCCTCCACTCAACTACAAAATTACAGCTGATAACTTCTTCACTGGCATGCCTCTCATGGCTGCAATGGTCAAAGAAGGATTCCATTTCACTGGAACAGTTAGACCAAATCGCATCCCTGGTGCCAAACATCAGTCTGACAAAGAGATGCAAAAGAAAGGCAGGGGCACCATGGACCAGTGTGTTGAGCGTTCAACAAATGTTGTTGCAGTCAAATGGTATGACACCAGATCAGTCACTACACTTTCAACCTACTGTGGCAGTGAACCCATCAACACCGTGAGGCGGTATGACAAGTCCAGAAAAGCACATGCAAGTCCAGCGCACTGCTGCCATCAAGAAGTATAATGAAAGCATGGGAGGAGTGGACTTGCATGACTGTTATGTCGCCAAACACACATACCGCATGAAGTCAAGGCGCTGGTATCTGTATGTATTTTGGCAAACGGTCAGGATGATGCTGGTCAATGCCTGGCTATCGTATTTGCGGATCTGCAAGCTTCTTGGCACACCAAAATAAGACATCCTCAAACAGCTCCTATTTCAAGCCAAAGTGGCAACATCACTGATTGACGTTGATGCCTCCAGAAGCAAAAAGCGAGGTCGTCCATCCATGGCCAACAACGATCAGCCTTCTCCCAAAATGAAAAAAGCTCAACAGCTCATGCCTGAGCCAAATGTCAGGTTCGACGGGTACTTTCACCTTCCTCTGAAGACGGATGATCATCAGCGTTGCAAAGTCTGCCAGCTAAAATGCAGCAACAAGTGTGAAAAATGCAGAGTTTACCTCTGTTACACTGATCAGAGGAACTGTTTTAGGACATTTCACGTGAAGTGAACAATGCATGTTATCTCTTCATGAAACCTTTTTTTTTTTTTAAAAGATACTGGTAATATTTTGTTTGAACCATTATTACATCAATTCTGCAGTCAATAAATGTTATGCAGACTAGCCTTTTTATGAGTACAGTGGAACCTCCGGTATGCGGCTCTCTGGTATACGACTCCCTCCGTTATGTGACCTGAAAACTTCTGACGGATTCACTTCCAATAATAAATTACCTCTGGTATGCGACAACCTCGTTTATGCGACCAGCGAACGTGTCTTAATTAAGCCCTTTATACGACCGTCTTAGGGCAATTTAAAAGAGATATAAGTTAATTTGCTGTCTGTACCTTTCGTTTTTTCTCTCATGTTAGTGTACGCCTGCTGTTGTCTGCTATTTCCGGTTCGCAAATAAGGGACATTACTCGCCTACACTGGCTGTCAAAATGGCGTCGCGCAAGAGGAACGTTTTGAGTTTGGCAGAGAGAATGAAGTGATTGAAAGAAGTGAAAATGGGGAGAGTTGTTTGTCTATTGCAAGAAGTTTAGACGTTGGGAAGACCCAAATTCAGCTCATCATAAAGGATAAGGAATCTGTGAAACTACGATGGGAGAGTGGAGAAAGTGGCGAAAAGGGAAACATCGAAACTGAGAGCTTCTGCACTGACAGACTTGGATGAACGCGTCTGGCAGTGGTTCGACTGTTTTCTATTTTTGAAGTTGTGAATAAAAGACAAAGCTAAAAATGAAACATGTTTTACAGTTTCCTTTGTCAGAGAATACAGGCTGGTGAGTGTGAAAATTATGACTACATACCCCTCCAAGCCTGACCCCCCTCTCCCCCAGCCCACCCCTTGTTTCCTGTATAAGACCACCTCTATTATAAGACCGTTTTTACTCAGATTTTGGACGGTCGTATACCGGAGGTTCCACGTACCTTGATCTGTAAGAAAATGAGATGTTGTACCCCCAAAGCCCAGTGGGTCAGCGGTGGAACAAACAAAGTAGGTCAGCATTATGATAAATAAAATTTGATTGAAAATTCTCATTACATGGACTAAAATGAACCTCTGATCCAAATTTTATAATTTTATTTTAAGAGCAACATATTTATTTCTGGGCCTCTGAGGGTTAAAGCCCCAAGGGCAAGATGTAAAAAAGCGCATCCAGCGCTTATTCTTTTACCCTTGCAAAATAAAATTGTTATCTTATCTTATCTTATCTCAGTGGACCAAAGGCCATTGTTCATTATTAAAGTCTCTCTCTCTCTCTCTCTCTCTCTCTCTCTCTCTCTCTCTCTCTCTCTCTCTCTCTCTTCCTCCTCTTGCGATGTTGTTCTTCCTCTCGTTTACGCGTTACCAGCAGGTACTGACGAGTTGATTCTTTCCTCCCTTCGACACGCAAGAGTTGACCGGTTGTTGGGAGCACAGGCTGGGAAGTCTTGTCTTTCGTAGGCCTCAATGTATACTACGTACGTATGTAGGAGACTCACGAGTTTACAAAGACGAAAGAAAAGATTTCAGAGCCTGTGGTTGCCTACAGCCTTAGCGTGTCGTTTTCGTGTTTGTTGCAGTAGGCTACAAGCTTCTATAGGGTAGGCTACTTCGCATAGCTTTGATATTAAGTTTTAACAACCTACAATGCCACCAAAACTTAAGCGATCTGCAACAACGGAAGAAGCTAATAATGCAGTAGCCAAAAAGGACAAGAAAGATGTGCCAAAACGAAAGAAAATTGCCACATCAAAAAAGCCAACAATGCAGCAGCCAAAAAAATCAAGAAAGGTGCGTTGACAAAATAAAAAACCCTTAACTAGGAGTCTTCCATTGCACGCCAAGTGTACACTATACTTACTGAAAAAGCAATATTTTTATTTATTTATTTTATTTAATCGTTTTTAAATAGCGTTTTTCCAGCTCAAGAAATGCTCAAGGCAAGCTGCTGGCCCACACAGGATCTAACTCAAACCGCCCGAAGTGCATTGCTGCATTTGGGCGCATAGTCTGACGCCCGTCGCCCAGATGACTGAGCACAATCCTGGGCGACCTTGGATGGGGAGAAGGGACCTAGTGGGTGCTGGGTGTATTTGTGTAGATGGCACTCGATCACTTGTCTAGGAAATGAGCATCAGGATCTTTAAAATCCGTGCATCCACAGACTATATAGGGAGTACATGCATATCACAAAATTAATTAGGTTTTTAGACATCAGCAGCCAGATACATTTTTAATTTGTCACCAACTGGCAAGGGTAGGCTTAGTTCAAGTGGTTGTTGTTTAAATAAACTGACCGTAGAAAGTCTTAATTAATTGTGGGTATAAAATAGTTTGATAGTAATGTTAGTTTATATTCTATTTCTACATTAACAATTTATTCGTAGGTTCCTTTGCATCAATATGCAATTTAATTATTTTATGAATAAGTAATATTGGATATGGCCTAACTTTGATCATGCTCAATTTTTTATCCTGCAGATACAAAGACAACTGCTGCAAGGAAGAACTTGAAATCTCAAAGCAAGTAATAAGAGAAAGGGCGGGGCTAAATCGGCAGAAAGTAACAAGATTCCTAAGAAGCCAAAAACACCACACCAGTCAAAGGGTCAGCTATGAAATCACCAAAACCAGTCAAGAGATCTGCGAAATCA
>CM072511.1:132424937-132627437 GCA_036898135.1 Oncomelania hupensis
GTGCATTGCTGCATTTGGGCGCATAGTCTGACGCCCGTCGCCCAGATGACTGAGCACAATCCTGGGCGACCTTGGATGGGGAGAAGGGACCTAGTGGGTGCTGGGTGTATTTGTGTAGATGGCACTCGATCACTTGTCTAGGAAATGAGCATCAGGATCTTTAAAATCCGTGCATCCACAGACTATATAGGGAGTACATGCATATCACAAAATTAATTAGGTTTTTAGACATCAGCAGCCAGATACATTTTTAATTTGTCACCAACTGGCAAGGGTAGGCTTAGTTCAAGTGGTTGTTGTTTAAATAAACTGACCGTAGAAAGTCTTAATTAATTGTGGGTATAAAATAGTTTGATAGTAATGTTAGTTTATATTCTATTTCTACATTAACAATTTATTCGTAGGTTCCTTTGCATCAATATGCAATTTAATTATTTTATGAATAAGTAATATTGGATATGGCCTAACTTTGATCATGCTCAATTTTTTATCCTGCAGATACAAAGACAACTGCTGCAAGGAAGAACTTGAAATCTCAAAAGCAAGTAATAAAGAGAAAGGGCGGGGCTAAATCGGCAGAAAGTAACAAGATTCCTAAGAAGCCAAAAACACCACAACCAGTCAAAGGGTCAGCTATGAAATCACCAAAACCAGTCAAGAGATCTGCGAAATCACCAAAACCAGTTAAAGGATCTGTGAAATCACCAAAACCACTAAAGGTAAAGGGAACTAAAATCGCAGAAGAAGACAAAACATCCACACCAGCCAGAGGTCCTGCAGAAATCATGTCTCTGCAATCTCTGCTAACAGATGCAGACTGGAGCCAAGCGCTGGCAGAGGAAATGAAGAAAGACTACTTCAAAGAGCTAGAGAGAAAGCTGGCCCAAGACTACAACTCAAAAAAAATCTTTCCGCCTCAGAATCTCGTCTTCAATGCTCTGAACCTCACTCCACTATATAAGGTTTGAAAACAGTATGTTTTTATCAATGCCTTAAACTGTGTGTTGGTGTGTGTGTGTGTGTGTGTGTAGCAGCAAGAAGGAGTGGGGAGAGGAAGGGGAGGTGTTGGGATTAACTTTTGTGTACACTTCTGATACACATTCTTTTCAGTTAAATCTGCTTTATTAGTTGATGTCATTGTCTTAGTCTGTAGAAGTAATTAATAAAACATATTTATACTTAAGAATAAGAGGCATGAAAATATTATTAATCATAAAACCTAAAAGATGACATGACACTAACAAATGCTTAGTGTGATTCACTAATTGCTTTTTTAAAATTAAAAATGCTTGTTTTATGTGTGTGTGTGTGTGCGTGTGATTTTATTTGGTATTTTAATGTTTAGCTTTTGACTAATTCTTTCATTTGCTGTAAGTGTAAGGTAAAAAAAGGACACTGTACAAATGTTAATTGTTATTATTATTATTATTATTATTATTACTATTACTAAATTAGTATTGTTAATTTGCCTGTGCAGGTGAAAGTGGTGATTCTAGGGCAAGACCCTTACCCTGGTGAAGGACAGGTATTAGCTTTGGCTGGTTCTATTTCATAAGACAATTTTATTGACAATGAATAACTGAGGAAGTACACTGTAGTCGGTCTAATCCAATCCAATGTCCTCTTAAATAATGCACAACTCCATGCCAAAAATACATTCTCAAGCGCTGATATCTCATTCAAAAGAGTGCATGACTGATTTTTTAAGCTGTCAGGGTTTGAATTCTGGTTGCCAACAACATTAATCTGCCTGTGAGCACTGAGAGAGCAACTTTTTATCTCCACTGTGGCTCTGACCATCTTACTGCTTCAGTTCAGCAAGTCTTGTGGAAGAATCGTTTCAGTGTAAAGTGGAAAGGTTTCGATGTAGATTAATATTAGGAAAAGTTAGAGGGCCCTATACCCCTTTCCCTAGCTGGTATTGTGGTGTGGCTACTGTGATTTTGCTGGAAAGTTTTACCAGAATTTCATCCACATGGGCAACAAATATATCATCCCAAAATTCCAAATTCAAACATACTTTCTGTCGACTTTAACATATGAATATCACTGATTTTGAAGATCTGCTATTACAGAATATCTTGATAATAACATTCTGTTCATTGCTGTGTTGTTGTTTTTTTTCTAACAGGCCCATGGTTTGTCCTTCTCCGTTCCTCATGGCATTGACATTCCACTTTCTCTGCGCAACATATACAAGGAGCTGGAATCAGATGTGGGTGACTTCAAGGCTCCTGATCATGGCTGCCTGGAAAACTGGGCCCAGAGGGGTGTCTTGCTTCTCAATGCTATACTAACTTTGGAGTAAGTAAAATTTTGGTTTCTGCCGGTGTTGTTTTGATATCATGAGTGTTCTTTTCTTTACTTACAATAGATGCTAAATGCTCATAGTTGAATGTGGGATTTTATTATATAATTTCGTTACTGAAAGTGTGAAATTGTAGGTAGTAATATGTTTGCAATCAGAAACTTTGCACAAAACATAGTTTGTGGATATGTTTTGTATTAAAAAAATATTGTTGTATTTTAGTTCTTTTTGTGGTATTATATGGGTATTGCGACCTTAAATGTCAATTTTCACTTATTAGGTACATTTATGGTGAGATTTACCAATAAAATTATGTTCTGCTCAGTACTTATGAATTATTTTCTGACTCCTTTTGGATGTCTTTTTCTGAGACTAGAAACTTGTAAATGTTTTCCTACTTCTTAATGCCAAAAATAGTGTTTTTAAAATAAATAAATAAATAAATAAATGTAGTATACTTAATGTTCCAGAGCTGGCAAATCAAACTCGCACAAGGGCTATGGCTGGCAGACATTCACAGATGAAGTGATAAGCATTGTCAGTGAAAGGCGCAGCAACGTCGTCTTCATTTTGTGGGGTAACTTTGCACACAAGAAGGAAAGGCTCATCGACGCTGCAAAGCACACTGTTCTCAAAGATGCTCACCCATCCCCTCTCAGTGTTGTCAAATTTAGGAATTGCAAGTGCTTTTCCAGAGCCAATGATGCATTGAAGAAAGCTGGTATACAGCCCGTTGATTGGAAACTATGATTTTTTTTTCTGAATTATACAAATGTGTTTGTTGTCTTGTCAACTTTTGTAGTTTAGTCGATTGGTACTAATAATTATTAGCGGATGTGCCATGCATTACTTACATTCTGTTGACTTCTACAGTTTTATACATTTCTGTGAAAACTTGTGCATTTATCAGGTGTACTTAAAAATAAGGAAGGTCATACTTGTAATGTGAAGTTAGTAGTCACAAGTTTATTTTTTAATGCACAAATCTTTTCATTTTGAAATAAAAGGTGTGTAAGAAACGCATTCAACTTTTTATAACATGTTTGTCAAAACAACTATTTAATAAACTATTAATGTCCTTTGAATTATTCCTATAAACTTGTATGTTTTGTTCATAATTAGTATATGTTCATAATTGCATCTTGGGCAACCAAGACCCTTCCACAAAGTCTGTTGCCCAGCATTGACAGTAAATTGAGTGATGTAAGTAAAACTCGATTGAATGATCAGACACTGTACTTCATATTTTTTTTGTAATTTGTAATGGTTTGATGTTTTTGTTTCGCTTTATTCAGGAAGTTTTTCAACAGTGTTCACACCTTTGGTATTATGTAGTTGCTGAATAAAAGTTGTTTTATTAGCATTTATAAACAAGAACTATTGTGCACAGGCAGCAGAGCTTCGTCATATTATTTTGAGAATATGGTGTACATTGTCTTGAAATATGTATGTATAAAGGAGTATGCCTCTTATTGAAATGCTATTTCTATGCAAGTTCCTTTTTTTTTTAATTGATATTTATTGCTATTCTGAGATTTGAATTTGGTTGATGGTGTTCAATTTTAGATGGTGTTTTACTTGTTCTTTCTTACTATCTTCATGTTTTTCTTTTAATGCTATTATTCATTTTATCTGTCATAAATTCCAGATCTGAATTTTTTTTTCTTTTTCAGAGTTTATAAATCAGACAGTTGGCATTGTTGAGTCTTGAAAGACTTGTTCTGGTTTCCAGTGCAGAAAAGAAAAGACCATAAGTTACCACCTCTGGTATATGCCTGCATTGATGGCACATACTGCACCTGCCTACCTACAAGAGCTCGTCTCTCGGTATGCTCCCTCTCATGGATTACGCTCGGCTTCACAGTTCCAACTTAAATGGCTAGTGTTGAAAGGCACAAGAAGAAAAACTTTGTGCTAGATCATTTAAATTTGCTACACTCTGTGGAATGGTCTTTCCCAGTCTGTGCGGATGTGTGATAAAAAAAAAATCAGTCAAGGAGATGCTGAAGGCTCGCCTGCTTTAAACTTTGACAATTTTCTGGCATGTTTTACCCTATATTTTGTCTGGTTTTATCCCCTGTTTTTCTAGGCGCCCTGAGCATGCTGTGACAGCATGGATTGTTGGCGCTTTACAAGTGACTATCAATCAATTATTGTTCTGTAAACTTTAATTTTAGTTTGACTTTTGAAACTGTACACTGTATATTTTGAAAGCTGCTGTAAAGTTGTTTGGGTTTTAAATAATGGACACATATTTATCAAATTAATAATTTGTATGCTTTAACATTCAACATCATACTTTTTAAATTCTTACTCTGATTTAATTCTATAAAAAAATAAATAAAACTTAATATGAATGGATTTTAACATTTTTAGCCCAGTAATTGTAATTGGGTAATTGTTTTAATTATGAAATCCAAAATGTTATTACTTTACTTTTTAATAAACGGCTTATAAAATTAACATGTTGATTATCTAATATTCCTGTTAGGATATACTGATGTGTGGGTAGACAACTATTGCTGAAAAAAGACAACTCTTTATACCAGTCACAAGAAATAATTGTATTTTTTTCATTAAATTTTTTAATGCTGTATACAGCAAATGATCATGAACACTTTAATGTGAAATAATAGTTTAGACCTGAGCTAAAACTGTGACCTTTAACATTCAAATAATCAGCCTCACAGAATTTTAATTCAACACTCAAAGCGCCCCATTCATATCATCTCAAAATCAGACTTTATAAATTTACACAAAAATATTTATCACATTCAAATTCAAGGACTGCACACTGTATAGATTATCCCATTCAAATTCAAGGACTACATACTGTATAGATTATCCCATTCAAATTCAAGGACTGCATACTGTATAGATTATCACATTTAAATTCAAGGGCTACATAAAAAATTATATGGTCTGTTTAAAGTACCTAGCAAGCTTAAAACATTTCTTGTGTATTGCAGGGGTGAGATTTAACCCAGGAGACTAACTAGCCCGGCGGGCTAGCTAGGAAGTAAAGTGAGGTAGCCCGCATGGTTTTTAGGCAGCCCGACAATCGCGTATTTACGGCAATGTGTACAGTGCACTAGACCAACTTCTTTATCGAAAATGAGCCAAGGTCGATCTTCGCCATCTGAACGTTTCAGCCATGCAGTCTGAAAATGTATTTTTCTCTTCGATTCATACTCTTTTTGACGCTCTTTTTTTCTCCTAACTAGAATTCGCCTTCTTTGGCGGGGGTTCGTTGACACCAGAAATAAAGTTCCACATTTTCGGATCAACAACCGTCACCTTGACAAAACACGTGATTTGTAGCAGTGTTTTTTTCACAAAAAAAGAAGACAGCGCGCTTGGCGCAAAAGGGAAGTAGGCAAATGGAAATAACCCTCGCGTATGCTTCATACTCGTAGCAGACGAACAGTGACCTAAAAACGCTCTCGCTTCGGACCGAGCTTCTAAAAGTCTGCAAGTAGTATTATTTTTTTAGGTCGCCAGGCGGGCTGGCTCAACTATAAAGTGAGGTCGCCCGAGCCGGTTTTAAGTCGCCTCAGGCGACCGGGCGACCGCTAAATCTCACTCCTGGTATTGTATAATAAAACTGACCACGTATACCACCACACGTGCAATCTTTCTAAAACATTGCACAATATATCATTATAACAATAATCAAGTCACAAGACAGCTCAAAATACATTTATGGTTTTTAATGTCTGAGTAAGCAGATCAGAAGTTCTGATTAGAATGAGACTGGGATGATGCTCTGCCAGCACCAGGCCTGGGCTGTGCATTGTTCTTCAGTCGCAGATTGTCCATTGTAATAATGTGTCGTCGATGGACCTGTAATGTCTCTTCCAATCTGTCTTGAGAACGTAACAGCATTTCATTGGCAACATCTTTTAGCCGCACTGCAATCAAAGTTAAAAAAATGTGAAAATCCTCTCTTATCATCAAGGATTTCTATGCAAGGGCTCCAAGGCTTCAGTCAGCATGAATAATTATCTCCCTTTAACTCTTTTACGGACATAGACAAATATTACAACAGAGTTGTTCCCACCACTGAACATTTCCTGTAGATTTTGAGGTTTTTGTTAAAAATGCGCTTGTCTCCAAAAGTTAGTGATCTCAAAAGAACAAATGTTGCTATTTTGTTTGCATCCACTCTACGATTACGCTATCATCATTTTGTTATTCCGCCCATCCCTACGTACAAATTATAAAATATAATGATAAACTGTTTTACTGCCATAGCCAGTTAAAAACACAAAACTAGTTTACTTTCTGTCTCCTAATACCGATCTCCCTGCCTTTACACCACGTTAATGAGTGACGAATATATGTGTTTGTTGTGTGTCGTAAGAGTGTGTGCAACATGTGAGTATATGTATCCTAGCTGGTTACAGATCATGATGCTTTGAGTCTGTTTCAGGAAACAAACATAATAGTAATTAGTATCCAGTATACAGTACAGTCGACTTTAGCTGACTTGCTTCTGGGCTACAGTAGTCGCCTTTTGTCAAGTGACCAGATCATGTCAATTGACGTCAAATCAAGTGCTGTTCCTCACAAAGCTTTATCCATTTGACATGACCCAGTGATCTCGGCAAAAAGCGATAACAGAGTTAAACAAATAAAAACTTGATGTCTGAAGCTTTGAAACTGTCATACTTTAATAGTTATTATTATGATGTTTGCTGTCAGGGGAGGGTGTTTTCTCTTTTTTCTTATTGTTGTGGTTTGTTATTTTCTTCTTTCTTCCTAAAGATATTTAAATCTTGTGAATTTTTCACTCATCAATCAAACCATCAGTACTCAAAATGTTCACCTTCAATATCAGGAAGCTTTGGCCTTAGTGCTCCAAGAGTTGGCACTGCAGGTTTGGAAAATTGACTATATGGTTCCCCTTCCATCTTTTCTTCCTCTTCCTCTTCATCCTCATCTTCGTCCGATTCATTGCTGGATACTTCGAAACCTGCTTCTAGTTTCTCTGTCTGCTGATGTCTGTCCCATCTAGCTGCTTCAATTTAATCAGGCTCTGAATCACTTGACCTCTGCAAATAATTTTTTTTTTAAACTGTATATACAAATCATAATTTTAAAAAAAGACAGAAAACATACCGACGCTCATCTCTCTCAGAATGGTGAACGTGATAATTTTTTTTTTTTTTAAATCAGCACGCACTTATAGGTGTCCTTTATCTCCCACCCTTGATGGCCAAGAATTACAAATGCATTGCAAAATTGCCTATCACAAAAGATTGCTCATTTTATTATTTTAAAGTTTTTATTCATTTAATCATTCTTATATAGCGCTTTTCTAGGTCAAGAGTGGTTCAAGGTGCTGGCTTATACAGGACCTAACCACAGACTATACCCAGGGTACAGTCTGTGACCTAACTCAAGCCACCCATTAGGCACATTGTCTGATGCCCAGACAACAGAGCACAATCCTGGGTGACCGGGGATGGGGGAGAAGAGACCTAGTGCTTGCTGGAGTATTTGTGTAGCCAGGACTCACCCGTTTAGGACATGAGCATCAGGATTTTTAAAGTCCGTGCAACTTACACATTATAATTATAATAATAATTATTATTATTACAGCTTACCTATAATTTGGTTTGTTACAGCATGGATTTTTTGTGAGGTTTAGGATAATTAATGACTTTGGGAAATCATCTGAAAAGGAAAGTTATCAAGATTAATTTTTAAACAAACTGCAAACAATTTATGGTAGATGGTAGTAATCACACACTCGCTCACACACACACAAATACAGACAGAGAGAGAAGGAAACTAAAATGCGAGAATAATAATAATCTTGCCTGAAAGATAAGAAGCTTCTCATCACTATTATTAGTTCATCACATTTAAACAAAATAATTAAAGAATTCTGCTGAAAAACAGAGGAACAAAGTAATATGTGATATTTAATCACACATCCTCTTGTAATGTCAAAGATGTAAAATAACATTTTAATTCTCTCTCTCTCTCTCTCTCTCTCTCTCTCTCTCTCTCTCTCTCTCTCTCTCTCTCTCTCTCTCTCTCTCTCTCTCTCTCTCTCTCTCTCTCTCTCTCTCTCTCTCTCTCTCTCTCCCCTTTTCTTTCTCTCTCTTTCTCTCTCTCATCTCCTCGCTCACTCTCTTCCTTCATTTATTTCTCTCTTTCACACTCACCTGTGTTAAAGTCATCAATAGAATTTTCAGACAGGTCGAGTAGAATCAAGCGACCCAGGTGCTGCAAGTTTTCCACTGTGCGGATGCGGTTCCCAGCCAATGTAAGACACTGCAGGTTGTGTAGGCAGTCCAGGTTCTGAATGCGTGTGATGAAGTTTTGCTGTAGATAGACGTTGGTCATCTTGGGTCCCAATAGTTCCAGACTGTCAATTTCACCAATATTCTCACGGTCTAGCCTCAAATGTGTGAGCTTATTCAAGGCCTCTACTCTGAAAGTATGTAATCATAAATACATGGTAATTGATTTATACCTGCCTTTAAAGTGTGCTGCAGGAAGAAAACAATTTGACGATACTACAGCTTTTATAATTTTCTGCTGGAAGAACATTTAGCCAGCCAAATCAATAGCAGGAATAATGTTATTCCTATTTATATCTGTAGCCTAAAACTCTTATTACATTCCCATAACAAATAGTGGTATTATTTACTATGCAGTTACACTTGGCACAAATTAGAAATTAGTAAATCATGCAGTAATAGTTTCCACTGGTTTATCAACGATGAGTCTGATTGGAGAATATAATGTTTAAGTGTAAAAGAATGGAGTTGGTGCTGAGGAGAAACATTAAGAAATGCTAGTCTTTTGATTTTAAATGTATTTTACTCACAAGTATAAATATAAGTCCTTATCAATAAAAAGATACTTACACTTTCTCATGACACCATGATTCTGCTTCCTTGGGGAGATGTCGTTTCACAATGAGGTGAAATGACAAACGCACAGGCCTTACTGCATCTGCAACATTAAAGTACGTACATGTTCATTAATCCTCAGACGTCGTTTGATGACCTTGCTTGTCATTCAGCAGTGTTACAATTTATGTCAATGATGAGGATGGTTTTAATCATCAATGTGATGGCTTTTTCCTTGATATAGTTATATGGTCAGCAACACAAATACCAAATGGAAAGCTCAGCATAATAGCTGTTGACTATTCACGCATTATCGATATCAACCTTTTTCACTGATAGCTAGCCACACCTTCTAAACTCTTCTCCATCCTCCTTCTCCCACCTCTCCAGATTATCATTTTACTTTAATCTTAACTAGTTAAATCCTGTAAGGAGCATGGACTAGGCCTACCTCTTGTAAATACAGAAAGCCGAGTACCTGGTGTATACATGGAGGCCTGCTGTTGGTGTTAGGGACTTGGAGTTTGGGTTAGGGTTGAGGACTTAACATTTGTGTTAGGGTTAGGTTTTTACATTACTAACTCTAACCTTAACCCTACCGCTAGGTCACCAAGGATCGACACGTCCAGGACGTGGTTTACTATAGTTGTGATAGGAAGGCCTAGTTCCAGTCCATGCTTCTAGGAATTGACCTTCTTAACTTAGTCTATCAGGTGTGGCACCACTTGACACTCTGTACCAACCTTTAAATGACTAAAGGTTTTATATATATATATATAATCTATCTGTCTTTTTTGACTAATTTAGTCATTATGATTAGGTTTTCCGGTTAGGCATGCGTGAAGGTAAAGAGGCTGTGAACATTTTTCTGACGAATTTTGGCGAATTTTCTGAATGTTGGTAATTCACAGTTCTCGGTCAGTGTTGAAATTGGCTGTAATTGAAGCCCACTACCAGAGTTGGTCTTTGGTTGCGATTATAAAATTTTCAGAAGATTTTTTTCTTATTCTAGTTTATACTCACAGATGTTCACAACTGAAGGTGTACTCTACTAATCCTATTCAGTTAATATTGCACAATTAAACAAGTTGATTGAGATGAGTACACACTGTTGATATCTTTACAGTTTGCGTTCTTGTATTAGTGATTTTGATTGGTTGTTTGTTGTTGGTTAGCTGTTTGATTTGTGCAGTTATAATCGAACATTTCGATTATGGGAAAACCAAGGCAGGGAGGGAGAAAGGGGCAGGGCCAGTCAAGTGACAAATAGAGAGAAAAGGCTTCACTGTTTATTTGCCCAAAGTGCAAAGATCAGATTCCAGAGCATGATGTTGTGCAGTGCTACAATTGCAAATACTGGTTTCACTATAAATGCACTATTTTGAGCAAACTTGAGATTTCTTTCCTGGTCGATAGCGGCAAGAACATTCAGGTGGCTCTGTCACACTTGTGAAGAGGGAAAAGGACAGAAAAGTTGTAACTTAGAGGTGAAAATCGATGCTTTGATCAACAAGATTTAAAGCATGGAGCAGAGGCTGATAAAGCTGGAGTCAGGATACACAGGCATTTCTCTTGAAGAGAAGATAGAAAAAGAAGTTGATAGACAGTTGGCGGAGGCACTGGATTTAGAAACTCAAGATGGTGTCGATTATAAACAATATATAAAAGCAAGAAATGAATGCACAAGAGGGGTGAAAAAGGCAAAAATGAATCATGAATATAAAATTGCTCGTACATGTAAAGAAAATCCAAAGTTTTTTTTTGAAATATATTCAATCCAAGATGAAAGTGTCTTTGGCATCAGCTCCTTGAGGAAGGAGGATGGGGATATGGCAGTACGTGAGAAGGAAAAGGCAAATATTTTAAATGACTTCATTTCCATTGTATTTACAAAAGAATATTTTAAAAAAAAACCACCTAAATTATATCCTGGATCCAGATCAGATGGTGTAAGTCTAAATAAAATTCTTATAACACCTAAAGCTGTGCAGGAAAAACTAGCTAAACTAGACCCATGTAAAGCATTTGGACCTGATGGTATCCCGCCCGGAGTGTTACAAGGTGACTTTATAATAAATCTTTAGATGAGGGCACTGTTCTGGCAGAATGGAAAAAGCCAATGTCATTGCTCTTTTTAAAAAGAGCAGTCGGGCAGAAGCGGGCAACTATAGACCAGTGAGTCTCACATGCATCATTTGTAAGGTCCTGGAGTCTTTTGTTCGAGATGCTGTGGTGGACCATATTAATCTATGCTCACTGTATACAGTTTGTCAGTATGGTTTCAGGAATGGTAGGTCATGTGTGACCCAGCTATTAGAAGTCATGGAAGATTTTACGGGAATGTTGGATGATGTTGAGGGGATTGATGTGCTCTATCTGGATTTTAAAAAGGCATTTGATTTAGTCCCACATGCTAGACTTTTAACAAAAATCGAATCATGTGGTATCATTGGAAAGGTGTGCCAATGGATTGGGAACTTTTTGTCAGAGAGAAGCCAGTGGGTGAGAGTTGGTGACAGTTTCTCTTCAGAAGCTCCTGTGTTAAAGTGGTATACCTCAAGATAGAATTGTGGGTCCTATTTTATTTACAATTTTCATAAATGATTTGCCAGAGGAGGTGTCTAGCAGTTGTAACATTTTTGCTGATGACACAAAACTATATGACTTGTCCAGTAATAATTCTAAGCTACAGTCTGATATAGATAATCTTGGTAAATGCAGGGTGGAGAACAACTGAATCAAGAAATCTCTGAAATCCGGCCGGGGCCCAGGGGCCAAGCCCCGGTATTCGCCCCCTGGAAGAAAATGAATTTATGCTATTTTGAAAGTAATTTAGGGCCTCTCCTGAAAGCAAAAAGCACAAAGTAAACATGAATAGAAACAACAACAACCAAAAAAAAGAATGTTTTATGCACATGTCTTTCAAAAAAGTTAAGAATCTTGATTTGTAGGCCTAACAAAGTTTGAGGTCCACCACTGTTACACACAAACTCCACATTTCAAATTTTACTGGGCACACGTTTGTCTATTTTTTAGCTGTAAACAGGCAAGAATTTTTATAATTTTAGAGATATTTAAGGGTACGTTAGTAAAAACACAACATCTTAGGTATTAGTGACTAGTGTATAGATTTAAATGAAATAAAATGCAAAATGAACAGAAATAAATCTCTTTTGATTATCTACCTTTTTATACTTCTCTTGTCATGTCTTGTTTTTGATTACTCCATGTGTATACAATAAAAAAAGTTTTTAAAAGTCCAAACAAGCCCCCTCCTCTTCTTCACTTTTATGCCAGTCTGAAAGATCGTATGCATGCACACTACTGACACTAATTGTCTAATGACTAATCAGTCTAATGTCAATACTCAGTACCGATCTCTTCCTCCGACTCCAAGTCCATTTCTCTCATTTTAATGTCTGATAAATGGAAGCCTGTAAACTCCCCTTCATCAGTCAAAGAATCCAAACCATCCATTTTAGACACACACACAAGAAAATTTGAAAAAAAAAATCGAAAAAACGAACACATCACAGAGAAAACTTGTGGAAATGCAGTCGAATGTTTTCACAACAGAATTTAACCGGAAGTCAATTGCCAGAAGTCTCGCAATCTTTCAAACAACGCGAGAATATAACCACATGGTTGATACGGACGCTTTTGGACGTTTTGCCTGTTTAGACATTCGGCCGCTTTTGGCCGCTATGCCCAGTAAAGGGTAGCCCTCAGCTTCTCACACTCGGAACTCAATATTTTTTTCTCGGAAATGCAAATGCCTTCCGCGGAAATCCGCGGAGAATTCTCCACCCTGTAAATGGTCTGATAAGTGGCAGCATCATTTTAATACTTCCAAATGCAAGATACTAAATTTTGGTAGGAAAAATCCTTGCCATGAATATTATATGACCGCTGACGGACAGAGAGTGTCAGTTGACAGCTGCACCGAAGAGAAGGATCTGAGGGTCACTTTTGATAAAGAGTTAAAATTTGATAAACATTATTAATACTGCAATTGCAATGGCAAATAAAATGCTGGGGATTATCCGGAGATCTTTCACCTGCCTTGATAAAGTTACACTAACATGACTGTATAGGACACTTGTACGACCTCATGTGAAATATGCAAATGCTGTATGGTCACCACTCTTGAAAAGACAATCGTCAGTGACTGAAAAAGTGCAGCAAAGAGCAACAAAATTGGTAAAATCCTTGAAAAATTTGCCTTACGGAGAAAGATTTTAAAAAACTAGGCCTTCCCAATTTGAAATTTAGAAGAGTTAGAGGTGATCTTATACAAACATACAAAATATTAAATAACATCGACAAAGTTAAATGCTAATAGGCTACATTTTATAAGTTTCATGCTGGACGTAATACTATAGAAACTCAGAAGACAAAATTTTTATCCAGCACTGTTGTACTAACAAAAGAAAGCACTGTTTTAGCCATAGAATTGCACGGCACCACTCTAAAACAAACTACCAAATGTTACATGTTAAAAAAGCTAACAACTTAAATACCTTTAAAAAACTTCTGGAAAAGGTAAGTTTTATTGACATTGTAGAATCCAAATTTGATTTTGAGGAATGATTTTCAGTTTAACTTTAATTCCCGGAACAACTGCAAAACTAACCGGATAATTTAATTTAATGTCATATAGAAACAGGGACATAAAAAAAGCTGTGAAGCTTAACATAGTCCCTTGAACTGAACTGAACCAAAGAGCTTATATTTATAGTCTTTGTTATGTAGTCTTTGAACTGAACTGAACAACATTACTCATTAGTCTTAGCAACGAAACGCACAGCATTAAATTTAATATGTCAAAAACATTTGTTGGCTATGGTCACGATGCAAAAATATCACCATTTTCAGGGGCATCCGGAAATGCAGCTTCTTCGTTCCCAAGCGCCTCCATATTATTTTTATAGAAAAGCTACTGAGAGTGAGAGTCAGAGTACCGAACAACACGTTGTTTACGTACAGACGTGCGTTTCTGGTTTTCCGCACTAGAGAATATGGCGCATAGTTATCATAACTTCCTGTTTTACTTTCATTTTTCTAGGTTGCTTGTATACATAAAGTTCGTTGAATCAGCACCGAAATCGACATACAAACAGATTATGGCATCGCCCATATCCTTCATGAACTGCAGATTTCACCAGCCAAGCGCAACGTTGCGGTTATTTTGTTTCCCCTGGGCTGGGGGTGGTTCCAATTTTTATGCTGCTTGGGGCAAAAAACTGCCAGCAAATATTGAAGGTAAAACATCATATATATATTGTTATTTTCAGTAACCAATCTGAGATTAAAAAATAAATAAATAAAATGCTTTCATTACAGTGATTTTCATATAACACCACCATCGCACCCACTTGAATACAACCAATAGTATTAGTAATCAACAACATATTGTCAGAATCAATATTAATTTGGTCATTTATCAATATCAGTATTGTCATTGGCTGTTAATTGGTACCCTTTGTTCTTTTGTACAGTGCACGGAATCACACTTGGTGGCAGAGAGTCGCGTTTCAAGGATGCCCCTTCTACATCAGCCAAAGAGACAATAAATTTAATATCATCCACTATCGCTGCTGAATTTAGTGACAAACCATTCATATTCTTCGGTCACAGCATGGGTGCTCTTCTCAGCTACGAGACTGCTGTGGTGCTTCGGCAAAAGTATGGACTGCAGCCCATTCACATGTACCTGTCTGGTGCATCAGCTCCACATGTTAGTACTGATGTCAGTTTGTATTTTATAAGTTTGCATAACATGGAAGGAATGCTTGGGTTTTGAGGGTGGAATTAATCTGTGCTGGTCTATCATCATTTGTACCCATTGTACCAGGTGTTTGCTACAAATATGATAACAAGATTGGAAACAAGCTAATTTAAACAATTATGATGTCCTTATATGCCAGTTTGACAGACAACCAGAAGATATGTCACGTCTCAATAACGATTTTGGAATTCAAAACATTGCTCTTAACTGGTTTCGGTCTTATCTCTCAGAAAGAAAACAAGTTGTTTTCGTAAATGGTATTAAATCTACCACACAACTGCTCGATTTTGGTGTTCTCAAACCTCTGTGCTTGGCCCTATTCTGTTCATACTGTACACCTCTCCTCTCTAATGTCTCATTAACTCACACTCTGACCGCCACGAAATGTATGCTGATGACACCCAGCTTAATCACTCTGACTCTCCTTCTAACTACAATCATTTAGTTCGGACCCTTCAAGATTGTGTCACTGAGGTAAAATTGTGAATGTCAAACACCACCTCAAGCTAAATGATAACAAGACTGAGGCTCTCCGCGTTTCTCCATCATCCCTCAACTATCACTGTTGGAACTACTTCTATTTCTTTTTTTGACGCTGTTCGCGACCTTGGGTTTTTTCTCGATCAGGATCTCTCCATGCAGCAACACATTGTAAAAATTTGTCAGATTGCATACATTGAACTTAGATGCATAAGCTCCATTCGACAGTGTCTCACACAAGAAGCAACAAAAACACTAGTTAGTGCATGCATTCTGTCGAGATTAGATTATTGTAATTCACTCTTTGTGGGTTGCACACAGAAAGTCCTTAGACTTCTTCAGCAAGTCCAAAAACTCTGCAGCTAAACTCATCTTCAAAGCACGGAAATCACAGCATTGCACGCCTCTCTTTCAAGAACTACACTGGCTCCCAGTTGAACAATGAATTAAATATAAAACCTCATGTCTACCACATCATCTCTGGAACTGCTCCTAGCTATCTTTCCGAACTTTTGACTGTCTATGTTCCTTCTCGCTCTCTCCGCTCGTCTGCTGATGAAAGGATGTTCCGTGTACCAGGATACCACAGGATGAGACATGGTGGTTGAGCCTTCAGTTTCTTCTCCTTACTGACCTGGAACACACTACCTTGGTCCGTCCGTCACAGTCCTTCACTGGCGTCTTTTAAAATCCACTTGAATGTGAAAAAATACAAAATATTTTCTAAATCTTCAAAAAGCGAAAGCGAACTCAAAAATAATGGACAAAATAAAAACAGATGAGGGACATGTGGTCAGTAAACAAACTGATATTCCTAAAGAACTAGTTACTTTTTTTTCTAACCAGTATGAAAAAAAACGTAAATTTTAGCGCAGCAGATGCAGATGAATTTTTTGCCGACACGGAAATCCCTCAACTCTCAATCACAGACAAAGAACTATTAGAGTCAGACAAAAGTGAAAATGAAATAGCTTTAGCACTAAAATCCCTTAACAATGATTCTGCTCCAGGATCAGATGGATTGACACCTGTGTTTCTTAAATTTTTTTGGAGTAAACTTAAAAACATGTATATTAATTCAATAAATGTTGCCTTTCAGGTTTATCAAGGGTGAAATGTCCGATACACAGAAAGTAGCAATTATAACATTAATACACAAGGGGAAAGGCTTACCAAGAGATGACTTAAACAATTGGTGGCCAATTTCCATTACAAAAACAGAGTACAAAATTTTAGCAAAAGTTTTAGCAATCAGATTAGGCTCAGTTATTCAATCTTTAATATCTGAAGATCAAGTTGGATTTGTGAAAGGAAGAAATATTAGCAACATATTGAGATTAACTGATGATACAATTCATTACTTGGACTCTAAACAAAAGCTAGGTATCCTCTTTGCACTTGATTACAAGGCTGCCTTTGACACGATCTCCAAAGAATTTGTTGTTTTGTCGTTTCAAAAGTTTAATTTTGGAGAAAAATGTGTCAAGTGGATTGAAGTACTTATGAATAACACTAACAGTTGTATAAACTAATTAGGCTGAATTTCTACCTGTTTGATGTTAATTCAGGAGTGAGACAAGTTTGTCCATTCTCACTGATAGCCCTTTGTTTTGGCATTAGAAATATTAGCGATAAAAATAAGACATAATAAACATATTCGGGGAATTAAACTCTCTAGCGAAAATGATGAAAATAGTACAGTAAAAATATTGCTATATGCTGATGATTTTTTGTTGAGCACATAGATGACTTAAAGAACGCGCTGACGTTGGTAACTTACTTCTCCAAATTTTCTGTTCTGGCTATGACTAAACATAAAAGTGAAGCCATGTGGCTTGGCTCAATGAAAAATTGTGATGACAAATTTTTTGGACTTTTGTTGAAACATACAGTCAAAATTCTTGGTGTAAATTTCAACAGCGATATGTGTGCTTCAGACATTAAAGAAAATTGGAATCCGCACATTAAAAGAATTGAGGAAATAATAGGTTCTTGGTTTAAGCGTAACCTCAGCATCATGGGAAAAATCGGCATTGTAAAATCACTGCTTCTTTCACAAATAACATATCTCCTGCAATCATTGATCGCGCCATCTCGTATTTTGAATAAATTGAAGACAATATTGTTTTGATTTGTTTGGAAAAAAACGACATTCAAATAAAAAAGCATTTGAAAAAATCAAAAGAAAAATTTTAGGCAAGGAAGTTGAAAATGGTGGTTTAAAAATGATAAATGTGATAGATATACAAAACTCATTCACACTGGCTCGGGTGAAACAAATTACAAAGCCCATTCGAAGCAAAATGGATACTTCTTCCTAGACATTATAACCAAACTATGGCAAAACAATTTGATTTCATTTTTGAGGCCAACGTTTTATCCACAAAATATAAAGGATTATCCTTTATCACTAACCACTTTTGGACAAATGTGTTGCAATGTTGGCTTGATTCATTTCATTATATTAATTTAAAACAATCACTACAATCCCTTTTAAATTGCCAGAATATTTGGAATAATGCAAATATTAAGTACAGATGCGAAACTCTGTTTTTAAAACAAAAGATTGGATAAAGGCTGACATTATTTTTGTTAATGATTAATGCAAAATGATACTAAATTCTCATTTGAACAGATCATTAGCATAGTAGGATATAAACTATTTAGTTTGTTCGAATACAATGCAGTTCATTCTGCTATAAGGTCATTCAAGGGCAAAGCAGTAGACGATCCAGAAGATTTAACTTTCTGTATTATAATATCTACGTTAATTTCGTAAATATTTAGTGGATATAGACGAGTTTGAGTCTGTTTCTGTACACTTTTGGCAAAACAAATTTGGTTTAACACTTAAGAAACAGGACTGGATGAGAGCAGTGGAATGTACTCAAGAAACTGTGTTACGTCTCCTTCATTGGAAAATATTAAATAATATATATCCTACTAATTAAATATTTTGTTAATGAAAATAAAAATTGTAGACAGTCATTTTTGCACTCACTGTAAACATGTTGTTGATTAAGTGGAACTTTTTTTTTCAATTTCCAAAAATTAGCAAAATATGGAAATTAGTAGAAAACAAAATAGAATCTTCAGATTTTAATTATAAAATTTCAGTATCACTTCAGAATGCACTCATTGGATTCCCCCCCCCCCCCCAAAAGAAGGACTTTCTACAAATTTAGTTAATTATATTAACTGTTTAATATTACTAGCAAAAATGTGTATCGGAATCTTCAGATATAGTACACCAATTAATATTTCATTTTTGTTTGAATGTTTAACCTTGAGAAAATTAGATAATGAATTATATTTGTTTTTATTTTAAAATAAAGAAATAACAGAATTATTTTTTTTTAAAATAATAAAAATCTCTTGCCCATCATGGGATTTGAACCGGAGTCATCTGAACGCTGGTGGGTCAGGATGTACCATACCAAAAATTAATTCTAGTTGAAGTCGGAAGGTTCTATGTGAGAACAATACTTTATGTCAGAAGATTAATGTTACTTAAAAAAGATATTTTAGAAGTTTATGTTAAAGAATAACGTTAATAAGATTTGTTTCACATCTAATATAATATAATACATGCATGTTCTTTTGCGGATTCATTTAGTAAAGTTTGCGTTTCAAAGAGTTTTTTTTTTTTAATCAGCTTGAAGACGCATCTTTTTAAAGTACCCGGAGTGAGTGTTTTTGGGTGTATGGATGTGTGTGTGGTTGCGTGTTATTGACCAGTGTATGCATGTTGTGTTTACATTTGTTTGTGTAAAGTGTTTTGTGATTTTGGAAAGCGCTGTATAAATTGCCTGTTATTATTATATATATATATATATGGAGAGAGAGGGAGGGAGGGAGAACAATAGTTTTATTGGTGTAAAGCTAGCTTTAGGTTCTTGTAGTAGTAGTAGTACAAGTAGTAAATAGACTATAGGTTTTTTGGTGGGAATAGGGAGGGGAGAAGATACCGGACCTATTCTACTCCTCTTCTTTGAACGCTTTTGTGCTAATGTCACTTAGCAAACTTTTGATAAAACATGACCTCTAATCGTCATATTCTTTAAACTTATCTATAAATGTTGGGTTGCTATCCAGAAAGTTCTTGAATGAGTTGATATTTTCAGCGAATGCTATGCTAACTAGGAGAGCACTACCCTATTTGCATATGTATTTTCAAGTATTTGTTCGACTATAGTAAACGACCAACTTACCCTACGGATTTCTAGTTTGGTTGTTGTTAATCAGAAATAAATATTGAAAATTGATTTGATCTATTCCGTGAAAGATGTAATACATCTGTATTAGATCTCTTCTAAGTCTTCTTCCCTTAAGTGTTAATAATTGCAAATGTTCCAACTTTATGACGTACGACATGTTCGAGCATTTGTGATCAAAGCTTCTTTTTTTTTCTTTTTTGTTTAAAGCAGTAGAGATGTTTAGCATTTCTGATAAAAGGTATTACCAGTCCAACTTCTGTTTGCATGCTGAGTGTTGGAGATGACAAAGACCTGTGCTTGAAATGATTGGTTCAAACATAGGACTGTGCGATTTGTGACACTTGGTATGCATAATGCTTTGGTTGATCACACATCTGCATACATGTAACTCGTCTCATTTCAATTGCAGTCTGAACGCAGGCGTCAGATGACCAAAGATTTGTCAGGAATCACAGATGCAGAATTCTTGAAACTTTTGGAAACCTTAGGTGACTCTTTAAAATTTATTTATTTAATTAGTTAGCTAGTTATTTACTACTTACTAGTCACTATGTATTCATTTACCTTTTTCTGTAATAATAACAAGGAATAAGAGTTTTATAAATTTCTCTTTAATGATGAAAAACCGATTCAATATATAATTTTAACAGCCAGGTTGTTTTCAGCTACTTTATCATTATGTCATCATTTTATTTGCTTTGAAAATGGTTTAATTTAAAATACCACCCACCCACCCTCCCAACCCTTCCCCTAACCACCCCCTCCTCCCCCCAGAAAAAAAACCTTTACCACCCTTTTCCCCCTACCCCCTCTCTTCCTCCTCCTACCACCATTGATTGTTTATGACAACTTATCTGTCTTACAATAGTGTGATGATTTTTGCAAATGACGTGTTATTTTGTCATCGCCATTGTGACGATTTTTTCCTTGGTATAGTTAAACGGTCAGCAACACAATACATACCAAGTGGAAAGATGAGAACATTAGCTGTTTAATATTTATAAGGTAGGTGTGGCAAACCTTTTCAATGGTGGATGGCCGCCTGCTTCCAACTCACCCAAATGCCCGCGAAACTAATCTATGCAGCAAACAGGAACATAGACGAAAGACATAAAATTATGCACCCATACATTTTTTTTTTTTTTTACAAAATACAGCAAATATGACTCGTTTGCCTCCCTCTCTCTTTCTCACTAACTATATCTCTATTTCCTATTTTGATTCTATATAAATACATAAATGTACAAATGAAAACATATTTTGTAATGTTCTTTTTCCAAATAGTAGTCTATGTTCATGTAGAAAAAATGAAATTACCTTTTTGAAATGTGTAAGTGTTACCCAGTTATTTCTATTATTGATGATGATGATGATGATGATGATGATGATGATGATGATGATGATGATGATGATGATGATGATGATGATGATGATGATGATGATGAAGACGTTGATGATGATGTTAATGATAGTGATGTTGATGATGATGATAATAATTGTGGTGTTGATAATTACGATGATCCTGATGAAAATGAGCGAACAAACCTAAACAGTTAACACAAATATTGCACTTTGTAGGTCTAGATAATATACTAGTATGATGATGATGAGAGAAGAAACTGAAATGGTTGCAAAGCGGTACAGTTCCCCTTTGGTTAAAGTGTTAATGTGAATGACACTTGATATAATTGTTCTACATTATGTTACGACTGTTAATTTAAAAATAAATGGTGGTACTTCAGGAGGGACTCCACCAGAGATTCTGCATAATGAAGAGATGATGCAGTTGTTTTTACCTGCTTTGAAAGCTGACTACACCATTGTGAGCCAGATTGCGTAAGTGTTTGCATTATTTATTAGCTTTGCTTGTCCTTAGGCGAAGGGCAGTTCTGTCTGCTCTAATGTGAGTCATGTTGGAGATATGAAGGATATTATTAATATTAGCGGCTACCATGGGTTCTGAAGTGATGTGACAAAAAATACTGGTTGTATGAAGGATTAAACGAAAATGTATTAAACAAATAAACATTTCCACACAAAAAACATGATCACAGTATAAATGCTATAGATGAAATTTGATCACAATTTGTAAAACATTCTTTTAGCAGCATCACCATGAAAATTCATTTATCACACTCAGATTGGTGTATTATAATTAATGAATGGGTTCCCAATCGGAAATTCTGCCTCTATCTTTGACCACTGGAATGGTTGAGCTTCTGATTGGGGACTACCAGTAAAGTTGAATTGTGGGATAAACAAGGCTTTTGTCTCTTATCTCTTGCAGTTTTCTGTGCAGGTATGAGAGACCAAAAGAGCAACCTCCAGACCTATCTTGTGATTTCACGTTCTTCGATGGGGAAGAAGATGATGATCATGGTTATGATTGTAGGTCTTTTTGTTTTAGTTATGCTATTTTGTACATAGAGTTGTTAAAATACATAAATAGAAAGCAAGGGAGTGTCAGTTACACTGACAACATCTGTGGACTGTATATCTGGTTATTTCACAATATATTTCACCAGTTATTGTTGTTTTGTTATGTTTGTTTCTGATGAATCGGTTGAGTTGGTAGTGGTGGTGGCAGTGTTGGTAGTGGTTGTGCTGCTGCTGCTGCTGCTACTACTACTCTTAAGACTTCAGAGTAAGCAAGATGGCAAGCCATTCAAATGTATTTCCAGACACTCACAAACCTAGCCAAAATAACTAGTACAAAGTCTTAAATACAAAAATGTTTTTATAGCTGTGTTGCATATAGAATAAAGCCCTGCCCCAACTCAACCACCCATCTCCACCATCAAATTACTTCTACACCACCACCGCCATCCCCACCCCAAACTCCACGCTCTCCCCAACTCGCTCACCCACCCACCTCCTTCGTCCTTCCTCCAACATCCTAGAGGGAGAGTCATAAAGCAAGAAGATTTATTATTGTTGTGGCTAAAGGTTGCCCTTTTACAACAAACTTTGTTAACTTTTAAAAATATATTTTTCCAGACTGGAGGTCGCTAACCAGTGGACCCTTTGTTTCCTTCACTCTTCCTGGAGGCCATTTTTACTTGAAAGACGAGGCCAACCTGAAAAATATTTTAGACAGTATACAGACTGACTGCTTGGTTTCTAACAATAGCTGACCTTGTGACAGCGAGTCCACGATTTATTTTATTACTAGTGTGTACGACGTAGGATTATGATTTCCTGCACTGTGCTATAATATGTTGCAACTTGTACAGTGTCACATGCAGGCAAATTGAACAAAAGAAAGAAAAGACCAAACAATAAAAAACAACCACCAAATATAAATAAAACCAGTTAAAGGTACTCTACTAACATGTTCATACGAAGGGCCATTTTTGACTCGCATGCATAACAATGTGAGTCTATGTACTCACCCCCCTCCATGTCCTCTTCACCCCCACCTCCTCACCTCCCCCCAAAACAATCCAGATTTGTGCAAATCCGTCCGTCCGTCTGACTGTACGCCGTCTGTCTGTGCAAAAGCTTTAGTGGCTAAGTACTCGGAACCTATAGTGTCTTAGTACTCGGAACCTATTTCAACTATCACAACAAAAATTGGAAAGATGTTGCGATGTTGTGAGACCTCACAAATGATCAGTGAATGAATTACTTCACTTTAAAGTCAAGGTCATAGGGTCATCAAATGTTAGTCAAAGAACGACAATTTTTCGCAAAATTTTACTTTTTTTTAGGTTATTAATATTGAGTTTATGATTCTTTGATGCATGATAGATATCAACGAGACACACATACTCTGCAAATTTGATCACTCCAAGGTCAAGGTCACTGGAGCTGTCCAAAGTCGGTTAGTATAGGTACTTTGAAGTGACCTTGACCCTAAACTATGAGAGATATAAAGTCCAGACTTGTTGTATTTAGAGATAATAGATTGACCTTTCACCTTTGTTCCGTTGTTGCGTTGATCTTGAAGATCAAGGTCATTTTAGGCCGTGCAAAAACATACAAAAATAGGTAATAGTACAGTGGAATGGCTGTTTATCTAATTCATAGTATGCAACAGCATTGTGTTATTTGGTTAGACATGCTAGGATCTAACCAAGAGACCAGGGGTGATTTGTATTTTTTTTAAATTTTATTTATCTATTTATTAATGTTTTTTTATTTTTTATTTCTTTTAGGGGGGGGGGGGGGGGCAGCCTTTGGACGTATTATCTGACGACAAGACAACTGAGCACAGTCCCGGATAGGAGGGAGAAGGGACCTAGTGCTTGCTAGATGTATTTGTGTAGGCGACAATCACCCAGTTTCCTCTCTCTCTCTCTCTCTCTCTCTCTCTCTCTCTCTCTCTCTCTCTCTCTCTCTCTCTCTCTCACTCTCTCTCTCTCTCTCTCTCTCTCTCTCTCTCTCTCTCTCTCTCTCTCTCTCTCTCTCTCTCTCTCTCTCTCTCTCTCATTCTCACGTGCCTTTTCGAACGAATACACATATTTAGAACACTATGACATAAAAGTACTGTTACAACAGTCTGAAGAATCACTTTTGAAAATAGAGTGACGCCTTGCTTCCTTGCCTAATTTTTATGATTAATAATTTTGTGAATTTATGTGTACAAAAAGTTCTGCAATTTATGGAGATTTTGATAGTTTGCTGCAATTTATGGAGATTTGGATAGTTTGAAAGAACACGCTAAAAGAATGTTTCAGTTTAAAATCATGTTTATTTCCAAACTCTTTTTTTTTAAACGCACTTCTAGAAACCACATCCCTTTAGCAACCCTCCCCTCACCCCCAACTTCGTCTCAACCCCTCTCCACCCAGATCTTCCTATTGCCGGACCACTTTTTTACATGCCAAGCACGGGCCTGATGTATATGCATGCATTTAGTTACACTACGTTGCGCTGCTGATGAAGACATATTGTGTACATGCATGTATTGATCATTTGTTTTGTCATTTACCATTATTTAAAGATTTCTAATAAATGTAGACCTATGGCCACGTCACCAGAGCACCAAGCCTTGCAAAGACTATCCTTCGAAGCACGGTGCAAGTAGCCAGAAAAAGAGGGAGAAAAAGAGGCGGGAGGACAATATTCGAGAATGGAATGGCTTGACACTAAGCGAAGCTATGAGGGTTCCTGAGGACAGAGTAAGATGGAGTACGTTGGTTAAACGATCATCTGTGATTTTTAATCGTTCTTTTTAATCGTTCTTATATAGCGCTTTTCCAGCTCAAGAGCTGCTCAAGGCGCTGGCCGATACAGGATCTAACTCAAGCCGCCCGAGACGCCCACCCGCAGCCTTTGGGCGCATGGTCTGACGCCCGGACAACTGAGCACAATCCTGGGCAGCCAAGGATGGGGGAGAAGGACTTAGGTGCATGCTGGGTGTTTTCTTGTCACCGGCACTCACCCGTCTAGGACATGAGCGTCAGGATCTTTAAAGTCCGTTATGATGGAATGTATGCGACACACAGACTAGACCTCGGTTTATACTCTCATCCGAAGGATTCCCCAACGACTTTCGAGTTACGGGATAGGATAGAATAGGATAAATGTAGACCTACGTGTTTGCATTCGTATTTAGCATACATTTGGTTTCGGGCATGTATGTCATTATATTGTATGCATTGAAATGTTAGCACGACGACATTGCCCATTTGTCGACAATACAACACATATCTTTACAATCCCACAAGGCATTATATGTAGCGGAAGGTCATAAATAAAATATATTTTTGAAAACAAAATTGTGAGTTAATGTAGTAAAATCTGTTTGTGTGTGTGTGTGTGTTAGCTTGTCCGTGCGTGTGTATGTGTGCTTATCTGTGTGTGTGTGACTGTGTGCGCTTGCTTGCTTTATTTACGACAGGAACATATAAAGTGCATTTTTATAGGGCCGGAGTTAAGAAAATGTTAAAAGATATAATTATAATTTTTGGTGGACGGTACATATCCCGACCTACAAAAACCAGAAAAAAATAATGAGCTTGCAATGAATTAAAAGGAAGGCAGGCACATTACGAGGTAGTTAAATTATTTAAAGAAAAAATGTCAAAGGTAGACTTTGTATAAAAGAATTTGAAAAAAGAATATACATGTGCCGTTTTCGCATGATTGATGCATAGTTATATAACTCGTGCGTAATTGTTACTTAAGAGCTATTCTTACAAAGTAGTCTTACGTGTTTTCACTGGAGCAGCGTCGACCTGCTAGCAATAATACATCACCAAGAAATGTTCTTTCTTCTAGATTGTTCTTCAGACAGTCCTTTGCCCGAAACTCTCGTGTAGAGTGGGTCCGTCACTGTCTTCTATAGTTTAAGACCTATAGAGATCGTCTAAATTCTTGTCGCGGGCGAAAGCGATTTGACCAAGTGAGTTTTGAAGTGACACTTTGGTAATTTGTGTAAGCAGCAAAACTGTTTATTTTTGAAACAGTCCTTGTTTGCTGTTATAAATTGTTTTCCACCAAGTGTTTCTCATTCACAAAAGTGTCCAGTAACTGTACCGTGTAGGCTATGTTGTAATGTAGGCCCGTATGCGGAGACCATGACCGCTGTTCTCAATAGTAACATGACGGTGGGAAAAAAAATTATTAACGAAGTTCTAAGTTGTTTATTATTTAGCTAAAATAACAACACATTTATTGTTATATTGGGATATGAGATTAGGATCAAAATAGCGACCACAAAACAAAACAAAAAAGACCAGATATATAAAATGTCTAATTCAACTTAATTTATTCAATATAAGAGATGACTGTGTTCTTATATTGATTTTTTGTTTGGTTTGGTTGCAGTTGATTATCCCTTTTTATCGGGAAACTCTGTGCCGCCTCGCCTCCCCTGGGGAAGGCGTAGTCGCAGCCTGTGGCGCGCCCAAACCCAACCTACCTAACATTATTTTGTGATTTTTGAAATGTTGCTGGGGGAGCAAACCGAGTACCCGGAAAAAAAACCCGAGACCTTGCCCGAGTTGAAAGTAAATAATATTCGGAGAAACATAACGCCCAGATGCTGGATCGAACCCACACCTGTCAGGCGCCATTGGTTTCTGGCTTGTGGACAAGGCAAGTTAGTCCCGCATTAGCCCACTTGGCCACTACGCTCGCTATTCATACTTCTTTTGTTGTTGTTAATGTCTGATATAAAACGAAAGCTGAAACTGAACGTTGTGTTTGAGCGTTGTAAAGAACGTCTGTGCACATGGTTTATCTCCCTTATAAATCCTGCTTAGGCTCACGAAAATAACAAGACGGCAAGACACTCAAATTTATTTCCAGACAAACACACAAAGCCGAAAAAAAAACCCCACATTAATTATTAATTTTCCTGGTGGAGTTGTGATTCGACTTTATCCTATCGAAGCAAATGGAAGACTTGGAATGGGAGGCCACTATCCTAACTATTTTTAAGCAAAAAAAATTATAAAAATCGGTTAAGCCAATTTTTAGATATGGCGCAAAACGTGTTTAGAAAATGATGAAGCACAATGACCTTGACCTTTGCGAATGTACAAATACGAATGATCTAACATGCTTAGTAGTAGTTACAATATTCGCATGATGAATTTCGGTTCAGTTATTCTTAAAATAATGCAAAAAGTTTGTTTTGAACAAAAAAGTTAAATTTGGTACGACAGACCAACCGACTGACCGACAACCGGACAGCTACTGAAGGATGGCCTGTGGTATTGATTGAAATGTGTTTAGCAGCAAAATTACTCCAGTGACCTTGACCTTTGCTGTAGCGAAAATATGATGTCACGGGAAGCAGGCCACTAACCTAGGTTTTGTTTGTATGGCGTTGGGTCAAACTCCGGTCAGTGTTTTTTTTTAAATATGGCTTCCAACGGACCGATGGACGGACAGACAGTCCGGTATTTGGCTTATTCTGATTCCCCCCGACTGTTTCAAAGTATTTCCAGATAAGTGTAGAAATACAACAATCAACGCGGACACAACTATCAACTAGTTGATATACTTGTGACGCGGAGCATGACTAACATCCTTAAGCGCGTCAGCTGTTGATTATAAATGGGAGAGGATTGTGTGCTTGAGGTATCTGGCGACGCTTGGTGACTGTAACGAGGACATATTCGCTAAACTCGCGAGGTGACATTATCTAGGACCTGAATATTCTTTAAAAGTTGCGTAAATATTCATTATTTTGATAACTCTAACCTCAATAATGTGGATTAATAAATTGTTCTATGCACATACTATCTAGTGTGACGTTTGAAATATATGACCTCACACTCACTTTCAATTCATAGTTCTTTGTCATTTTAACGAAACTAATTAATTTAATGCAAAAAGATTTTCATCTTGCCAGTTTAAGCAGATTTACCCAATCTTAAGAAGACGTTTCCTTAATTTCTGGATAGATTTTTGTATTATTTATTTTCTTGTTGTGGTGAGTTAAAAGGTAATCTGCAGGTTCCAAATGTACCTGGTGCAAATTATCAATTTCTAGATCATCTATTCTGATTCGGTTTGAACTGTCCTATAACAACTGCTTCGCTATAAATGAGACAAACAATAGCACACTCCGCCATAAAGGCAATGGTGAATAACGAATAATAAACCAGAATAAGCTTAAAGTGTGACGTCCCAAGTCACGCAAGGGAATGATGTACAGTATTTCTCATTTCTCTTGCATTTTGATTAACCTAGATCTATAATTCTGCCTGGATCCAAAACAAACGAAATTATGTTAGAATCATCGCTGCACTAATGCTAGAGAATAATTATACAAATAGATTATATGAAGAAAAAAATATTATTACATATTTTTGAAAAGTGAAAATTGTGTAGTTAGTTAATTAGTCATTATTTATAAAATAAATGTAGTGATACTGATGAATCGTTTTAAGCCTACATAACCTGTCAGTGGTTTTCCGTTGTTTGTATGTTCAGACCTGTTAAAAGGCTCTGTAGGCCAATTAAATCTGCAGACAGCACGATGTCGGAGAAACTGCTGACGTGTCGCAGCAAGCGTCCTGACGCCAAAATTCGTCTCTTTTGTTTCCCATGGGCAGGGGCAGGGGCCTCGGTATTTATCTCGTGGAACAAGATTCTTTCTCCTCAAGTTGAAAGTAAGTTATTTCACCCTCTTTGGGTTCAGTAAGCTTCAAGAATTTTAAAGTCCATGCAATGGAATGAGTGCTTGCATAGACTAGACCTCGGTTTATACTCTCCTCTGAAGGAGTAGAGGTACAGTATTGCTAAATACGTAATAAATCAAACTGCTGTATCCTAACCAGTGCAGAGTTCCTAACCAGGTGCAGAGTTCCCTCGCGTGCACTTCAGTTGTTAATCTGCATAACTCGATGTGGTTAGTTAGACATTGTTTATGTCCTGCGGACTGCAAAGAGTCGAATCAGGACCACAACGTGGTTGAAAGAGGGCTCACCCCTGATCCGTGTTAAAGATCAGGCTATAGGCCTACAACCCTCATGGTAACAATGAAGGCACTCCACCAGCCGGTCACGTTACAGTAAAGCCTGTCACTTTACAAAAAAAATATATATAACATAAAACACTTTTAAACGACAACATGTTAACCACTGAATTTGAATTGCCAAATTTTCGGTTTTTAATAACCTTCTTCAGGGCATTACAATGTCATATTTACTGACATTGTAATGCCCTGAAGAAGGTTATAAAAAACCGAAAATTTGGCAATTCAAATTCAGTGGTTAACATGTTGTCGTTTTAAAAGTGTTTTATGTTATGTGCTATTCTTTTTTAAATTAGAAGACAAACATACGACTTTGTGGTGGTGTGGCGTAAGCAGCTGGGTTGATGATATACTAATTTTATATATATATATATATATGGTTTTTATAATAGAGTTATATTCATGTTCACTTAGTATATATGTGTGGTTTGTGAATTATAATCATGAATTATAGTAATAGGTAAAACGCTTGTACATTATCACACTGACATTGTAATGCCCTGAAGAAGGTTATTAAAAACCGAAAATTTGGCAATTCAAATTGAGTGGATAACATGTTGTCGTTTTAAAAGTGTTTTATGTTATGTATATATTTATAATGCCTACATTGTTAAATAATAAGTCGGGGAATAGCAGCTGGAGTCTGAACGCCTCCTAGGAACAAGCGTGAGCTAAGCCAGGATGACCACCGCCATGGAACTTGCCGGTCGGCTGACAGCCCCAATGGTAAATGCAGGTCGGCTAGTGTGGACCGCCGCAGAAGAAGATGCAGGTCGGCTAAAAGAGATGTGCTCAACGGCTCTGCGAATGTTCAGCGCAAGAGCTCAAGTGCTGCTGGAGCCAGCAGATGCCTGGCAATTGGAAAAAGAGTCCCGCATGCATGATGTTAGCATATTAAACAGGATGCCAATCGGGCATTCAACTAAGATAGGGGAAGAAACTCCTTATAAAAGCTAGTTTGGAATGGAGCAACTTCGAAGAGAGCCTGGTTTCAAGGAACGTTGTTGTTGTTGTTGTTGTTGTTGTTGTTGTTGTTGTTCTTCTTCTTCTTCTTCTTCTTTTTCTTCTTCTTCTTCTTCTTCTTCTTCTTCTGCTTCTTCTTCTCCTTCTTCTTCTTCTCCTTGTTCATCTTGCCTTGTTCTTAACAGACTTGTCATGGTAGGTCTTTTCTTTGAATAATGGGTTCTTGTCACGATTGAATTGTACAGTGGTAGGGGTGACGCTTCCTGGTAGAGAGTCTCGTTACAAAGAACCGTGCTGTTTCTCAGCAATAGAGGCCACCCAGCAGATCGCTACTGCCATCAAAGACAGCTACAACGACAAACCTTTTTTCTTTTTAGGACACAGGTAAGCCTAGACAAATTTAAAAAAGCATTATTTAAATTAAAATCTGTTTAACACATGTAGCCTATTAATATCATTATTAATCAAGATACAGACCTACATCAGAAATAAGGCAAAGGACACGCACGAAATGCGTTGTATATTGATCATTGAGTTTGTAAATATCGGCGCTGAACAAATCACGTTCGTCCTGAATAAATCATATCCGTGTCCGTTTTGTTTTTAAATCCTACCTCCGGTAAAAAGTCTTAGTCAGTCATTTTCTTGGAAGATAACGATCACGAAGGGGAAGCCTGGATAACTAGTAATAACGGGAGGATGAAGGTACGTGTTGGAGGGACGGGGAGAGTGGATGGGAAACGGATTAGGCGATCTTGTCTTGCACATTTTTCTAGTCCAGTAACTGTTGGGAGGCGTCCGATTTGTCGAGGGACCGCTATGTGAAAAGACCGATGCGTCTAAAAAAAAAAACGATGGTATTCCGCTGGTTCACTATGTCCAAGATTCTATTATCGTATACTCTGGGTGATGCGGCAAGATGTAGTCATCTGTTGCAGCGTGGGTGCCTTGTTGTGCCAGGAGGTTGCCGGGATTCTGAGGGATGAGTATGGCCTGGAACCAGCTTGCGTCTACCTGTCCGGCGAACTTCCTCCCAACGTGAGTTTAATGAGCCAAAGCGATTCTTAGGCGTAAGCATAACTGGGTAATATGAAGGGTTGAGAAGGTGGAGTGATTGTGTGCGTGTGTGTGTTTGAATGTGTGTTTGTGTATCTGCTTGTGCCAGTGTGGCTTAAGATGAGTGTGAGCTGATGAGGTGGCATGTGTGTGCATGTGGTGTGGTAGTCTTTTTTTTTTTTTAATTCCTCTGCATCTTCTCGCGTCTTGGACCATATAACGTTACGGTATGATGATGATGATGATGATAATGATGATGATAATAATAATAACGTAAATTTGTATAGCGCAGTTTTCCGAGCTATGCTCAGACTCACTGCACTTTAAAATTAAAAACACACTTTAAGAACATGTAAACTTAAAAATGAAGTCGTAAACAATGATGCCAGAGACATTAATAATTGTCACAATAGGCTAGTTTTAGACACTGCAGTAAGGCTCCTCGCCTTAAAAGTTCATCCTGCTTTGGCCTTTGTATCTTAAAGTCGCTGCCTAGCAGACGACACAAGTCAGGACTGTTATACATGTTATACTAAACATAGGTAAGGAAACTCTCGCTAAGGTAGGCTTGACATAATCCAGCTGACCTATACCCAGAACCCCCGCATGATTGCGCTCGGGCTCACAAGATTTCGCGGGCTTGGGCTGACCACTAGGCTAGGTAGAGCATTCTTTGATCATTGAAAACTCTCATTTTCCATCGTCTGTCATACTGTTCACTGTCATTTTGTGCACTTTCTACCTTTTCAAGTCTTTCTTTTAAGTTCTTATTTTCTGTTTTCACTGCCTTCAACTCCGATTGCAAACTGTCTTTTTTCTGTCCCGTGTCAAACAGCCTCCCCTCCAACTTCTCGATCTGTTCTAGAAATTTGTTTCCCAAATTACGTACATCTTCTGCAGTTGACAACAAAGTTTCTTCACTATTGCTTGCAGCGCTGCTAATGTGACTGTCGCTTGTGACACGTCACCTTCCATTTGAAAAGACTGACAGGTCCTGCACATTCACCCTCTTACTGTCTTGTTTTATCGCCGGGCTATTTTCACTATTACATGAAGAGGTAAATGAGGGTTTCCTTTTTTCTCGTAGCAATACTTCTGTGTCAGTTCGGCTCTCTTCCTCCTCCTCCTCCTCCTCTCTTGTTGTTCCCCTCAACTGTCCACTGAAAAAGTTCGTAATCTTTGGCATTCTGTTATAGAGGCATAGTCATAGTTGAATATTCTTATCTATGTTCGGCCCAGCATGAGTTCACAACATATCTATTCGACCGGTTTCACATGTAACACTTTTCAAACCACACGCGGAACGGACAGACACTGTATTCCAACAAACACGTAATTTGTTCTGCGGAAAACCTATGTATTACTACCACCATTTGTACAGACGTATTCCTACTCAATTAAAACATAATCTTCCTCCACTCCATACAACCATCCTGCCCAACTCTATCCCTCACATCGCCCCCCAACCACCCGACCCTGCTGATAATCTTTCTGCCAGACACACCGATTGAATAAGAACGTACGTACATGGATGCTCCACTTGCCAAAGAATTCATGATAAGCGAGCGTTGTGGCCGAGTAGTCTTTAACGTCGGGACTAACTTACCTTGTCCACAGGCTAGAAACCAATGGCGCCTGACAGGTAGGGGATAGATCCCGCCTCTGGGCATTATGTTTCTCCAAATACTATTGACTTTCGATTCGAGGGTTTTTCTCCCCCAGCAACTATTTAAAAAAAAAAACAATTAATATTATGCAAGTGGAGTTTGGGCTCGCCACAGGCTGCGACTACGCCTTCCCCGGGGAAGGCGGCCCAGAATTTCCCGATAAAAAAGGGTCTTCTTCTTCTTCTGCAACATCATCATCATCATCATCATCATCATCATCACCACCACCACCACCATCATCATCGTCATCGTCATCTTCTTCTTCTTCTTCCTCTCTCTCTCACCCTACCTCAAGTCTGCATTAACGCTAACGAATTTGCAATGTTTGACTTCGTTTTCAGTCCACAATGGCGCGTAAATCGAAGAAGGATTACAAGGGAATGGACGACGAGACCATGAAGAAAACCATGATCGAGCTTCGTACGACAGTCATTTTATTATTTTACATTAAGCACTGTCCAAATGATGCAGCATGCACACCTTCGCATAACACTTCAAATAAATGTATCGGGAATTAGACTAGTGTGGTGATGTGAGTCTAAAAATGTTCGTCCCGTTGCTTTGAACTCGTACTTCGACTGACAGTTCAATTCCACATAGAACCTGTTAATAGGAAGTCCCTGATGCCAGAACGCCTCTCTTCCCAACTAGCGCCAATAACTGAATAACGGCAGGGAAAATGTTAGAATGCCTTATAGTAGGTTTATCGGAATTCTTGTTTCGTTATATATGTTAAAAAATCCATTGCACGTTTGTACCAATTCTGGGTTTCACAAAAAAAATAGGAAGACACAACACAAATATTACCATTGTTTAGTGTGTAGATTTTCGCTTTGGTGTCACCGTCACGTGTGTGTTAATCTCTTATTCTCAGATACCCTCCCACCAAACGTGGTGTCCAACAACGAACTGCTCAAAGTGTTCCTGCCAATCCTGAGGGGTGACATGACTCTGGACGATGAAATTATGTAAGCACACACAAACATGCAGTCTAAACACATCTATATAATATACGAATGCATGCACGCTGAACATATACGTGCACGAATTAACTCTACGCGCACATACACATGCACGCGCGTACACACACACAGCCAAGTGCGTACACACACAGCCAAGTGCGTACACACACCCACACACACACTAGAGAGAGAGAGAGAGAGAGAGAGAGAGAGAGAGAGAGAGAGAGAGAGAATTATATAGATATATATGATGCGCTCTAGGCTCTCCCTAGAGCGCATCATGTCCGATGCCCTTGCAGATCACGAAGGCATAGTCAGCATAGGGGGTAGCGCAATCTTCAATCTTCGTTTTGCGGATGACATTGATGGATTGGCTGGAGAGGAACAAGAACTTGAACAGCTGGTACAGAGGCTTGGCATCACTTCCAGAGCCTATGGAATGGAGATAAGTGCAAAGAAGACCGAAATGATGACCAACAACACTAATGGCATCCACACGGACGTCAAAGTCCAAGGCCATCCCTCAACACAGTGCATAGCTTCAAATATTTAGGAGCCACTGTATCAGACAATGGGTCCCGACATGAAGTCCTCTCCAGGATCGCACAAGTAACTGGTGCCCTGGCAAGGTTGAAGCCCATTTGGAAAGACAGGACTATCAGTTTATATTCCAAGGTAAGACTGCTGCGCTCCCTTGTCATCTCCATCTTCCGATACGCTTGCGAAACATGGACCATCACAGCAGGTCTACAACGAATAAATACAAAAGCATGGAGATGAGGTGCTACAGAAGACTTCTGAGCATTTCCTAAACCAGCACATCACCAACAACGAAGTCCGACAGACCATCACACAAGCCATTAGAAACACACGATGACCTGCTCACAGTGGTGAAGATACGGAAAACTCCGATGGTATGGCCACGTCACCAGACTCATCAGCCTTGCAACGTCAGCAAGGCACCATCCCACTCTTAATCCTTCATCTATCAAATTCTACACCAATACTGACATTAAGATATTTCTAACCTTTAATTTCATTCTTCCCTCATTCTGACCTCATATACGATCAGCAATATTATACCAATACCATAAGATAGTAAAAAAAAATATACTTAAAACGATTTGTATATTCTAAAGAATTATGATTTCAGAATATTATTTTATAACGAACAACCCATAAAAATGCATAAGCTATAATTCAACCAACAATAATTTTATCCTTTGGAGTTGTTAAACTGATGATGTTATTTTAAACCATATCAAGATCTCACATTGATAATCATGACATAAATAAATTAATCATTCTTGAATTTTGATTTGAAAATGGTGGTAATGGGGTGAGATGATGATGATGATGATGATTTTGTGACTTATATTATGTTTTTATATTTGCTTAACACACTATGAGATACATATGATATTTATTAATGTACAGACAATCTTCCTACTCATCTTAACCACACATTTACAAATTTAATTGTGACTTTTAACCAATAATCATAATATTGTTACAGTATAATAACCTAATTAAAATCCAATCTTGTTCTTTACAACCACCTACACAGCAACTCAATGCTTTGAATGTTTCTTAACCATGTAGTTGTGTGTGTGTGTGTGACATTTTATGTGTCAAAAATCTATACATAGTTAAATTACAATTTTACGGTTCATTGTAACATTTTGTGTCTAGTACAGAGAGCAATTATCTTTCACGTCCAAACACCACAATCACTTACTCCCAAATAATGACCAATCACAACAAACACCAATTCCTTTATTTCAAATACTACCATATCAGCCATACTTAACACTAAACCAAAATATTAAAACTTAGCACCCTACATAATTCTTAAACATTAAACACACAGCTTCACAGATAAAATCTTATAAAACAAAAACACAACTAACTCAAACACTCTTAGCTATTTCATCAAGACCAAAAAACACCAACTATAAATTATATTTAACATTATTTAATAATTATGTTTATAAATTTAAATTTATGTGTAATTTATAAATTTGAATTGATCCGAACACTTCCATCCCAACCCGAATTTACTACACTTTTAACTATCAACACCATTATCAATATAATAGACAGATCTATAAACCTTATTTATGTTATAATTTAGCACAATGTCCCAACAGTGGAGTTTGCGTCCTGTCTATCCGAAGGGTTGTGCTTTCGTCTCAGTGACGAGCAGGGCAGCCCTTCACCACAGAAACGAAAACGAGTTGGTTGAGGTAGACTCTACCGCACAAGACGGAAAGAGCTACCGGAAAACTCCCTGTCAGACCCACAGCGTGGCAAGGGAACCCAACTACACAACGACACAGTGTGGACCAGAAGCTACCTCACAGAAGGACTTCGAACCCCCACTCAGAGTTAAGTGCATAACACGAAGGTGCACTTAAACTGATCATAGCAGGACCACAGTAGTCCAACTCTTCAGAAACTGTAAAACGGACCACAGTAGTCCAAATCTACATGAAAATATACTAGCAAAGTGCCCGAGGAAGATAACAGCTGCCTAGACTATCAGCGATCGAACTATTAGCAGTGACTGAGACTTTTTAAGTTAGATTAGTACTTAGAGAATCTTGTATAGAGTAGAAGAAATAAATGTGTGATTTTAACTGTTATCAAGTGGCTGGACTACATATGATTCATAGCCGTGTGAAAGCTAGTGTGACAGTAATCTTTTACCATTTTTCTATCTATTTCTGTACCCCAACCTTAACACAGAACGAGCTAAACAAATAAATTTATTAAAGTAATTCATAGGGTGACTTACTAGCAGTTCCCACCGAATAAACGTGAGGGTCCATAATTCCATTGTGCAGAGCCCATAAACCCCACGTGACACTTTAATTGGCGAGCCTAGCCAGGATCTGTGTATAATAGGAATTGGGTATAACCGGACTAAGTACAATAAAATTAGATAACAGTAGGAGTAGTAGAATAACTTAGAATAGTGGTAACAAGGACTGATCAGTTGGGTGCACTATTCTTTAGTTAAAAACTTTTTTGCTTCAAATTATTTTTGTGCCTGTATGTTGCATTGTTCTTTTGCAGGTTTTGCTTAAATAACTGTTGTATGCCATTTGACTCTTGTTTTATTCTATTATTGATTACGATTATTTGATTGTCTTTGCATTGTTGTTATTGAATTGCAATATTGCTAGTGTTTTGGTATTCCACGTGATTCAGAGGTTGTTCATAGACACGTTTGACAATGTCGGACCCAGTGGCCTTGAGATTGCGCTTTCAAGGAATTAGGGGAAGCTTTACACTTAGCAGGGGGAGACCTAATTGCGTATATCAATGCAGAGGTAGAGAAACAGGAGGCTAAGGCAGAGAGAGCAGCAGAGAGAGAGGCAGAGAGAGAGAAGCAGAAGAGAGGCGAAGAGAAGAAGCAGAGCAAAAGAAATTAGAACTAGAGCAGAAGAAGTTAGAATTAGAAGGAGAACAGAAGAAGGCAGCGTTAGCAGCAGAGAGAGAAGCAGAAGTTAGGAGATGGGAGTATGAGCGGGCAGAAAAAGAAAAAGAAAGGGCAGAAAAAGAAAAAGAGAGGGAAGAAAAGGAAAAAGAAAGACAGCATGAGTTAGAGCTAAGGAGATTGGGATCAGGAGCTTCAAGTTCTTCCTCAACCCCTTCCCACTCAGATCAGCTAGAGGTAGCACCCAACCCTGTACAAGGAATGTCATTTCCACTGGGAACATTCAATGAGAGAGAGGAAGGTCTAGATCTCTATCTGACTAGGTTTGAGCGTCTAGCAACAGAGTACAAACTAGATCCCACTCATTGGTCTTTTAAGCTTAGTCAAGGGCTTAGAGGAAAGGCTTATGACATCTACAGTAAGCTACCGACTGACAGAGTGACTGACTATCACAAAGTAAAAGAGGCACTCCTAACGGGATTCGAACTAACAGGAGAATGCTATCGGCAAAAATTCCGCACCAATCGGAGAGTGAAAGGAGAGAGCTATGCGCAGTTCGCGGATCGGTTGTCCACAACGCTGGATAAGTGGATTAGCCAGTCAGCCACGGCTAAGACGTATGATGGACTGACAGAACTGTTAGTATGGGAACAGCTACGGGAAACCATGACCCCCGAGCTGAGAACCTTCTCAGTAGAGCAGGGCGCGGAAAGACTAGAAGATCTGGTCAAGGTCACAGATAGGTACGTGGCCGCACACGGAGAAGCCAAGAGCTTCAGGCGAGACCTAAAGCCGAACGGGAAAGAGGCACAGAAACGAAGCCCTAACTGGGAAGAGCGCACCGCGAATAAGCCGAATAACCCCAGACCTGGGCAAAATAAAGGACCCAACGCGGAATTCGGGAAAAGAGGTCCCGCAGAACAGAGACGGTATTGTTCGTTCTGCAACAGAAACAATCACTCCACCGCAGAATGTTTCAAGTTGGCCGCACAACGTAGGGAAGAGCGCGAAAGCCGGCCAGCGCACAGAGTTCTAACTCAAAGTAGCGGTAACAAGCCACACACGATCGGAGATCACCCATCGGTGACAGACACGGTCAAGGTCAACGGAAAAGAAGCGAACTGTCTGTATGACACAGGTCTATCATACGACGCGATAGTTAGCGAATCTCTTGTATCGCGCGCGGACTTGACAGACAAGACAGTCGACTTACAAGGAGCAGACTTGACGAAACCGACGACTACTTGCCCAATAGCATGGATCGAAGTAGAGAGTAGGTACGTCACAGGACGAATCCAAGCAGCTGTTTTACAGAAACCCCTGTATGATCTAGTGCTAGGTTGTAGGTATGTGTTCTTAGGCACGCCCCCCAACACTGTAGAGATAGCTGCAGTGCAAACCAGGGCCCAAGCTAAAACCCAACCACCCCAGCCCGAGTTCGCTCCAAACCCAGGACTCGAAGAGATCAAAACAGCACAGAAAGAAGACACCTCGATAGCGAAGTGCTTCCAGAAGCTACCCAAGGCGCACACACCCCCGCACAAGGGAGACTTCTACATGGAAGAGGGAGTTCTACATCGACAAGGAGATGGAGATCACACCCAACTAGTACTACCAGCCACCCTTCGAGCCCAAGTACTAGAACTAGGCCACAGCATGCCACTCAGCGGACACATGGGAATCGGAGCCACAGTGCAGAGAATCAGTGCACACTACTATTGGCCAGGAATCACGGAGGATGTCAAGCGCTACGTGAAATCTTGCCACCAATGTCAACGATATTCCCCGCGACATCACACCGTACCAGTTACCTTAGGACCATCAGTAGTAGTCGGCGTGCCATTCCAGCAAGTCTCAGTAGACATAGTAGGACCACTGCCCATGACCAAGAAGAGGAACAGATTTCTACTCACACTCGTCGACGCATGTACGATGTGGTGCGAAGCAGTCCCGTTGCCAGCGATAGACACCAAGAAGATTGCAGATGCACTCATCGCCATCTTACCAGAGTCGGATTCCCGGACAGCATTAGAACGGACAACGGATCTCAGTTCACCGGCCGCCTGATGCAAGACGTGTTCGAGTTGATACAAGTTCATCACATTCGCACACCACCATACCACCCAGCCAGCAACGGACAAGTAGAAAGACTGAATGGAACCCTTCTCACCATACTCAGGAAAGTCGCCGACGACAATCCAGAAGCGTGGGACACCTACGTGAATGCGGCACTGTTCGCATACAGAGAAACGCCCCATGCAGCCACAGGCTACACCCCGTCAACATTGCTATTCGGCAGACCTCTAGCAGGACCACTAGAAGCCCTACGCAGAAGTTGGACGGAAGCCAAGATAGACGACACACCAAGAGGTGCCACCAAGTACGTCGCAGACCTGCAGGAAACCCTCAAAGCAACGTGGAAGAAAGCTGGTGAAGCACTGAAGAAGGCAAGAGCCCGTCAGGCGAAGTACTACAACCGCCACGCGAAGGACCGAGAACTGCAAGTCGGCGATCAAGTGCTACTCTTACTTCCAAGTGGAAACAACAAGCTGGACATCGCTTGGAGAGGACCGTACCGGGTGACTGCCAAGAAATCCAGGACAGTCTACCAAGTAGAGGTGAACGGGAGAGCCCGATACCACCACATCAATCTCCTCAAGAAATACACGGACCGACCAGCGACCCCCGGCACACACACATGGATGGCCATCGCCATCGCGGAAGAAGCTCATCCACAACTACAACAGCACCGCCGTACCACTGACAAATGGAACCCGGAAAATCGCCCCGGACAAAGCCGTATGGACAGCCGAATGCGAGACAGCATTCCAAACACTCAAGGACAGAATGACATCGGCGCCAGTACTCCACCTACCCGATTTGACCCAGCCATTCGTTCTTCGCACCGACGCAAGCGACTTAGGCCTCGGAGCAGTACTGCTACAGCGCGACCCCAAGAATGCAGAGACGCTATTCCCTGTCGCCTACGCCAGCAGAAAATTGAGACCCGCCGAGACCCACTACGCCACGTCGGAGAAAGAATGCCTTGGACTAGTCTGGGCCATACAGAAATTCCAACTCTACCTGTATGGGACCCACTTCACAGTTCAGGTGGACCACCAACCACTATCGTTCCTGGCAGCCTCCAAGTCTTTGAACTCTCGCCTGATGAGATGGGCACTCACCCTTCAGGCATACTCATTCCAAATCGAGTACATCCCCGGCAAGGAAAACCACGGAGCCGACTACCTCAGTCGCCATCTCATGGAGGACACAGCAGCTGTCGCCCACCCAACACAACTAAGGGCCACAGCACCAGAATTCGTCCCCGCCCAGTAAAACCCTGTCACTAGTGTCCATAGCTACCTGGCACAGCAGTGCAGCTCAGGTAGAGCAACTTAACTAGTGTGTAAATAGGACCCTAGGATAGTGCAGTGTTAAACTAGGCTCTGTAGTAGAAAAAGGTCGAATCCAGTAGTCATCGCCTTTTTTCAGTTGAGGGAGCCTGTCACAAACTGGCTAGCTTTAACTCTGCACATTGACTATTTAGCATGTGTAGTCATTGTACCCTTAGAGAGTCAGTAAGCTACACAGCAGCAATTAAGATTACAGCACACTGCGAGCCTGACCCACACAGCGTAGTGACTTAATCAGCACTGTGTGCGAGAGTCGTAAATATTTTACCCAATGAGAGCTTAGGCAAAGCGGTTCGAGCTAGTTTGACTGTGTCAGAGCCTAACACAGCTTTGGTCAGTTGGGAGGAATACACCGAAGTGTTAACAGCTAGAAAGCTGGCAGAGAAATCTCTCCACACTTAGACCAGGAAGCAGGACTTAGAATTCTATCAAGTCACCACGGGCCTGAACTTGTCAAACAGGTAAATGAACACCCTTCTGTTTCATCGTGATATATTTATATTATTGTTGAAATTATGTGTGTGGAATTTGCTATGCATAAATGTGAATTGTTAATCCGAATTTGCGGGACCACGTGGAAGAGCCTACCACGAGGCGAAACACGACCGGTTGCGCCGCCATGTTGTATCCCGTACGGAACCACTGTTGTTTAACTTATATGTATGTTTGCAGACCAGTGGCTGTACCACTGAATGTTTATATTATTATTAATTCTGTATGTGTATAGTTAGACACGATTGATATTTATGTATGTATAGGAATTTAGAGTGAGATTCCAGTGGAACCCGGAAGTAGCAGAATGTTCGTCGCTTATGTATAGAGATGTGGAGCTATCACTGAGGGCTACTTGGCTTTCAGTGAGACGCTCTGCACAAACCGATTATTCAGGGTTGTGCAGAATTTCGTCTCTTATATTACAGACGAGCAGGCGAGCTATCCCGAGCTATCCTGTGCGCACCACTCCACAGAAACGACTAGTTGGCGGAGTATCCTCTACCGCACAAGACGGAAAGAGCTACCCGGAAAACTCCCTGTCAGACCCCACAGCGTGGCAAGGGAACCCAACTACACAACGACACAGGTGGACCAGAAGCTACCTCACAGGACTTCGAACCCCCACTCATGAGTTAAGTGCATAACACGAAGGTGCACTTAAACTGATCATAGCAGGACCACAGTAGTCCAACTCTTCAGAAACTGTAAAACGGACCACAGTAGTCCAAATCTACATGAAATATACTAGCAAAGTGCCCGAGGAAGAAATACCAGCTGCCTATACTAGACTATCAGCGATCGAACTATTAGCAGTGACTGAGACTTTTTAAGTTAGATTAGTACATAGAGAATCTTGTATAGAGTAGAAGAAATAAATGTGTGATTTTAACTGTTATCAAGTGGCTGGACTACATATGATTCATAGCCGTGTGAAAGCTAGTGTGACAGTAATCTTTTACCATTTTTCTATCTATTTCTGTACCCCAACCTTAACACAGAACGAGCTAAACAAATAAATTTATTAAAGTAATTCATAGGGTGACGTACTAGCAGTTCCCACCGAATAAACGTGAGGGTCCATAATTCCATTGTGCAGAGCCCATAAACCCCACGTGACAGTACGTGTAAGTGAGAGCGAAACAGTGTGGGTGCGTGTTTGTGTATGTGTGTGTGTGAGTAGGTACATGTGGAGGGGTGTATATTTGTATGTGTGTATTATGTGGTATTGTTGCATGTTTTATTTGGAAGTATTTAGTATAAGATCTGTGTTCTTCTCTGTGTGTGACGGAGGGAGTGTGGGAGATGGGTGTTTGTGTTTTTCATGTTATATTTCATGTTTTGTTATAAAGTATGAAGGTTGTATTCTCCTGTGTCACTTTGGCGTTCCGAGCGAGATGTTCTGATTTTTTATTGTTGACATTTTATTGTCCCTTTTTATCGGGAAATTCTGGGCCGCCTCCCCTGGGGAAGGCGTAGTCGAAGTCTGTGGCGCGCCCAAACCAAACCTAACTAATATTAGTTGTATTTTTGAAATTTTGCTGGGGAGCAAACCGGAGTACCCGGAGACGTTGCCCAAGTCGAAAGTAAACAATATTCGGAGAAAACTAACGTCCAGATGCTTGATCGATCCAAAATCTGTTAGGCGCCATTAGTTTCTGGCATGTGGACAAGGCAAGTTTGTCCCGCCTTAGACCACTCGGTCACAACGCTCGCTTCTGATGGTTGCTACCCAGTGCTGTATTTGCTATGGTAGTGTTTGAACCACGTATTACGCTTTTATTCTTTGTACGGATTTGGCAATAAAGTTCCTGTGGTTTCGGGCACTGAATAAAATAGACCAAACGTTTCCCGGCTTGTCGTAAGAGCGATTAACAGGGGTGATGTCAGCACGGAATCACTGGGCGAAAGTCTTCTACACAGAAGTCACAGGCCAGGGCGGAGGAACCACACGTTACTATAGGGTCAAAGACCAGGTGTTCGGGGCCAAGTCGGGCCACACCGTACTCATGGATTTCGGCTGTGGCCAACAGCCTGGAGAGGATTGGGCCCTGCCAGGTCTTTCTTGCCCAAGACACACTGTGTGATGAAAAGAACCACTCACTCCATACCGGATCGGTCGTCGCCCGAGTCACTAAGGACCGCGCCTTCCGTTGGCCACATCAGGATGGATGTAATATGTGGATTATGATGGACAACGTAACAAGATCCGAACGAGAGACAACATCATCATAGGAACCTGGAATGCCAGGACCCTAAATGCGGAGGGAAATTAGAAGAACTGGCCCACGAGCTGGACCACTATCGATTGAACATTTTAGGTATTAACGAACTGCGCTAGAAAAATGCCTAGGTGAAGCAACGACCGACAAAGGCCACAAGCTTTATTTCAGCGGGAGAGATGACAGGCGTTGAATTCTTGGTCCACAAAGACATTTTAGCCGCTGTCATGGGTTGCCGCCCAGTCTCCAGTAGACTCATTACCATCCGTCTTAGAGCAGCCGCTTTCAACACCACTATCATCCAGGCCTATGCCCCAACATCAGACTGACGACAGCGAAGTCGAGGATTTCTATGAACATCTGCAGGCTGTTCTTGAACAAGTGCAGAGGAAGGCAACAGTCATCAGCCACCCCATCAATGTCCTCCTGAAAATAATACCCAAAAGGTTGAAACCCCAACCTGAACAAATCATACATGAAGAACAAGCAGGATTCTTGAAGGTTGAAGTACCACTGAGCAGATTTCAACCTCAGAATAATCTGCGAGAAATACCTACAGCAACAATATCTATGGCATATATTTGTAGACTTCAAGAAAGCGTTTGACGGAGTCTGGCATGCAGCTCTGTGACCAACCATGAGAGTGTATAACATCAGTGCTAACATTTTTGAAGTCATCAAAAGCCTGTATGACAAGGCTACCAGTGCGGTCCTCCACAACAGCTCAATCTGGAACTGGTTCAGAACAATAATCGGCGTGCGTTAAGGATGCCTACTCTCTCCAACACTCTTCAACATCTTCCTGGAGCTCATCATGTCAAATATAGTTGCAAATCACGAAGGCATAGTCAGCACAGAGGGTAGAGCAATCTCCAACCTCCGTTTTGCGGATGACATTGATGGATTGGCTGGGGAAGAGCAAGTGCTTGAACAGCTGGTACAGTGGCTTGAATCCACCTCCAGAGCTTACTGAATGGAAATAAGTGCAGAGAAGACCAAAACCAACACCAATGACATCAACACCGACATCAAAGTCTAAGGCCAATCCCTCAACACGGTGCACAGCTTCAAATATTTAGGAGCCATTGTATCAGACAATGAGTCCCGACAGAAAGTCCTCTCCAGGATCGCACAAACAACTGCTGCCCTGACAACGTAAAAGCCCATTTAGAAAGACTGGACCATCAGTCCAAGGTAAGTCCAGTGTAAGGCTGCTGCGCTCCCTTGTCATCTCCATCTTCCTGTATGCTTGCGAAACATGGATTCTCACAGCAGATCTACAACGAAGAATAAAAAGCATGGAGATGAGGTACTACAGAAGACTTCTGGACATTTCCTATACCCAGCATATCATTAACGACGAAGTCCAACAGACCATCACACAAGCCATTGGACAACACGATGACCTGCTGACAGTGGTGAAGAAACGGAATCTCCGATGGCATCACCAGAGCATCAGGCATTGCAAATACCAACCTGCAAGGAAACAGAAAGAGATAGAGTCAGAAAAAGAGGTGGTAGGACAACATTCGAGAATGGACTGGCTTGACACTGAGAGAAGCCATGAGGGTTGCTGAGGACAAGAAAGACGGAGTACGCTAGTTAAACGATCATCTGTGGTGCCCCAACGACTTTCGAGTTACGGAAATTGGGTGCAATAAAGTATTACAAATGTGTGCGTATGTGCGTGCGTGTGTGTGTGTGCGTGTATGTGTGTTGACGTGCACGCTTAGATCTGCCCGGCTTGTTGTTTACGTGTGCGTGGATGTGTGCAAACATGTTTTGCTGTTGCAATAGGTAGTACTGATTAAAATTGTGTTTTTGCAGCTAAATACAGAAGTTAATAAAATATTTTCATTTGATGTCTAGGTATAATTCTTAATTTAGTATGCCTCTGTCTTTCTCTTCATCCTCCACAACCGATTATCTCCCACCCCTATCTTCCCGTTTCTGCGAGCAGCATGGAGCCAGCTGACGTCAGGCGGACTAACAGTGAAGCAGTTCCCTGGCGCTCACTACTACCTTAAGGATCCAGACAACGTGGTCAAGGTCTGTGACCTCATCAATAAGGACGTGGCAGCTTTCAGTACTTGATCACGTCCGCTCTGACGTCATTGTCTCATCCTTGTCGGAATCACGGATAATCAGCGCGATGCCCAGTGCATGAATGAAAATTTACGAAGCGCATAAAATATTTACACACACACACACACGCACACGCACACACACACACACATACACAAACAAAACAACAAACAAACAAACAAAACCACGGGACCACAGTGCTGAGTACTTGACAGATGGTATTTCTGTCTAAGTCGTGTAAATGACCAGGTTTGTTACTCAGACCAAGGCTCGGCGATTGCCATATAGCATAGTACTTATAGGCGAGAATGTTGAAATCACGTACAATTTTCTTTATTTTTGCTGTATTCATATAAATAGACCTAATAAATATGGATTGGTGTAAATTCATTCAGATTCAGAATTTATTTGTCTATTGAATTCAGGGGAAAAAAATGGTATGTAATCACGCGCGCGCACACACACACACACACACACACACACACACGCACACACACCCACCCAAACCCACACACACACACGCACACAAACAATACCACTAACTCAGAATTTACTTTTTCCGTAATTTTCTGTTCACTTTTCATTACGTTTAAAATAAAAGAGCAAGATGAAAATACAGTTTTAATTAAATGTACTTTTAGCAAAAAATGTTGTTTGATTAGTATGTTACTGATGTTGAAATAATTGCTTTATATTTCTCTCTATGCAATAAAGACAACGAAAATCGCTAACGATTACAGACAGAACAGCTACATAATACAATAATAATAAAATAAGCTTTATAAATTAAATTTTTCATAAAATGTACAAATGTAAAAATTACAAAAATAGCATAATAATAACAACAGCAACAATAATAATTAAAGTAATATTACTACTACTACTACTACTACTACTACTACTACTACTACTACTACTACTACTAATAATAATAATAATAATAATAAACCTCAACAAGAACAAAATAATAATAATAATAATAATAATAATAATAATAATAATAATAATAATAATAATAATAATAATAATATTTTGCAATAGAAATCTCATAATCCACTCTTTTGTTTAAAACAGGCTTACATTGGTCCTCCCTATATGACTTAGCGGAATCCAACAGTTTCTTACCATCCATTATGTATCCACCCCACCCTAAAAACCTGACCCCACATAAACATTAATTTGTTTCTAATCTAACTTCTACCCGCATCCCAACACACCCAACTTCCTAATTCCCCGTATCCGCCCACCCCACCCCACCTGCACCCCCAATGCTTTGGCTTGTAATATGTACAACATCCATTTGAAGAGGAGAACAAGGGAGGTAACTGTGGCAAGCATACCTGACGATCGAATTCCCATGGCCTTCTCTACCATGCGCTGCTTCCCTATTGGTTTGGGGGGGGGGAGGGGGGAAAGGAAGCGATGGGGAAGGGGTAGGGGGGTGTCCGTAAAAGAAAAATAAATTGCATCCATAAAAGAAAACCCACAAACACTAAACTCGCATAACAGGGACAATAAATGCATGCTTCTTGTTCTTGCGAGAGAGAGAGAAAGAGAGAGAGAGAGAAAGAGAGAGAGAGAGAGAGAGAGAGAGAGAGAGAGAGAGAGAGAGAGAGAGAGAGAGAGAGAGAGATAAACACTTTTTTTTTTTATTAGGAATGATTTTAGACTAATGATACAGTCTAATCTTCCAATCCGTCCCTTAACAAATTAACATAGTAAAGAACTTTTAACTTTTACTTGGAAATCATATAACTCACACACATGTACACACAATCACACCAACATCTTCATCATTATTTGTAAACAATTTTAGGCAACCATACCCCTTACCCTTATAATAACAACAACAATAATAATAATTATTATTATTATTATTATTATTATTATTATTATTATTATTATTATTATTATTATTATTATTATTATTATTATTAAAGAAATAAAGAAATTAATAAAGAAAGAAGTTAATAATAACATGAATTACTGTGTTCTCATATATGTTATTATACATCACTTTTATAATTCATTTCGCAGATGCCTACATATTTTACATTGAAAGAAAACACTGTGTCACAATATTTACACTCCACATGGAGAGAGTTCCATACACTAGCTCCATTAAATGATAGGCTATTTTGTATAGACCAATGCGAGGGAGGGGTAGTTCATAATTTAAAAAGTCCATGCCCATCAACTGGCTTAATTAAAAATTTATCAAGATATGCAGGTGTTTTTCCGTGTGTGATTTTAGCTGTATTAAATATAAATTGTTTTTGAAGTGGTAATATTCGGAGTTATTTATATCTTTCATTAGTTGTAACATCTGTATTTATATTATAAGATTTATTAAGTATCTTGATTGCTCTTTTATGAAGACTATTTAGATATTTTAATTGACCGTCATTGGCATTACACCAAATAATCGATGCATAATTAAAATGAGACATACAGTGGGCATAGAAAAAAGATTTTAATGCATCAATTGTAACAAAATGTCTAAATTTATTTAGAAGGAAAAGGTTTTTAATATTTTTTTTTACAGATATGGTTAACGTGTGACCGCTAGCTAAAATCATCATCGATGATTATCCTTATAGTAGCACTTTATGTTAATAAACCTGCTCAATACTGTTCGACCCTAACTTTAGATTAAGGAAAACGATCTATTTTGATGTTTTTGTCTTGTGAGAGCCATACTTTTGCGTTTATTAGGATTTAATTTCATTCTATTGATGTCACACCAGTTATCAATTTCGTTTATGCTTATTTTAAGACTTTGTTCCACTTTGTGTAGATTTGTATTATGAGTATGAATGGATTAACATTCTGTGTGAGAAAAAGGGCATTTCATTGATAAATATACAAAATAAAATAGGGCGCTCGCTCGTGCGTGCATACGGACGCAGGCGCATCAACACGCAATCTACACACATTTAAATACATATATGTACACATACTCGCTCGATCATTAGCTCAGTTATTTTTTTCAATATATTTTTCAATAATTGATTTTTTCATTCTTTGAATTTTCTTAAATATATCTCTTATTTTATACTTCTTTGACATATTGAGCAACAGTGAGAGTTGCGTTGCGTTGGATAGATTGACGTCTCCAGACACCGAAGCATATACTATAGGAGACGTGATGTTTGATGTCATAATGATATAAGAAGTCGTAGGAAGCTGCCATAAGGCTGTCGTTGAAGTCATTCATTGAAAAGGTAAGAGTCGATGCCACAATGTCTGCGCGCAAGGTAGGAGGTCTGCCGAAATCACGGTGTGGAGGTGTGAAGAGGTGTGGCCATGGGGCCTAAACACTGAATGAAGGCAGGCACTTTACTGTTGTCCGGAGGACGCCACCCTCCACAGATGTCCCGATTTCGCCCAGCCATAGTGAAAGAGTGAAGAGCAGCCTGGGAGAGTGCGACGGTAGCAAAACGACGAGGCGCCATTCGTAGAGATGCATCCGCCACCCAGTCGAAGGAGCTCTGCCGGTAGAAAATGAGATTTGAAGGTTTAGGTGGAGTATCGTATCGGGATCTCCAGCCAGGTGCTAGCCGCTCCGTCTTCGAACATCCTAGAAACTTCTCGACCACAGTGCCCCATTGGCAAGAAAAAGCCGAAGTCGTCCAACGAAGTAGACAACGCACCCAACTGGTCTGAACGCCTCCTAGAGCGGGACTGCCACCCCCGCTCGAGCCGCATTGCGCTGACTACACTCCGGCGTGCAGTGTGCGCTGGCGTGTGTAGTAGCGATCTGGTCAGTCTGCTGAACAATGCGGCTGACGCTGTCCATGCGCTGCGATTAATAGTGAGGTTACTGTAGATTATAGTCACACGACACCGAAGCGTATAGGCGACTACTGGTCACATTATTATGACACCAGCGAACCAGTTGATGGTAAGGGGAAAATAATATGGTCACACATTGGCCAATCCGGGATTCGAACCAGCTACCTTTTGGTTACTAGTAAGACGCTCTACCAACTGAGCTACCCGGCCCCTCAATAGTGAGGTTTTTCCTACATAGACTATATAGTAGCCTCCAAGCTCTAACGAGGTTGGTGTAGGCTATACGGATTACCGTAGTGAGCAGCGAGGGTTGTTTGAAGAAACTAGTATAAAATAATAAGGGTTTGGAACTCATAGGGCAAACTAGGATTATTAGACAGGCTTATTTATTTATTTATTTTTCAATGGAATCTAATATTTTATAAGACCACGGCAACGTCTACCATCTGTACAACAAACTTCTTTACATTTCTGCCATGCATTGGCAGAAGACAGCAAATCCACTTTTATCAAAACTCGCTTTTTTAGTTCAACATGTACACCAAAACGCGGGCTCATCTGATGAATAAATTTCAAGTTTGTACAACGTGTAGTTTCAGAGTTTTAAAGAAGTCCGTTTAAAAATTTGCAAGGAAGAGAACAATCTGGCAGATAGTAAGTAACAAGGGTGCCGGGGGTTTCAGTATAAATAGTATCCCCACTTTCTGGAAATTTAGTGCTTTAAATTCCCACTGTCGCTGTCTTTCTCATTTGCTCTTTCTCATTCCTGCTCTGTTCTATCAATCTGCTATACTATCGTCTTCTTCGCTAGCCCAGTCTCCTACCTTTCTTCTTGAAAACTCTTCCGGGATAAGACTCCTTATTTGTGTATGAGGTTTGTTGGATCAGCTTGGGAATATTGGACGCTTTCTGCCAGGTGGTCACTAGGGCTTCCAATGATGTTATTATTTAGCAATGTAGGCATTTTATATGTATGTGTTTTGTTGATAATTTATAATGATGTTTGTATTCTATTTTGTTTTTGTAAACGGGGGTTCGATAAGTTGGGGTGAAGCCTCAGCCGTCCCCTGCGTGGGATGTCTTTATTGTAAAATGACTAGCTGATGGAGAGCTTTCGGTTTTACCACTAGGGATGTTTCAGCAGATCTTTTATGCGGATCGGGGGTTGTCCGGTCCTGATTTGGCTCGGAAGAGTCCGCTGGACCTAAAGCAATAATAATGTAATGTAATGTTTTAGAGTTTGGCGGGACCTATTTCATTGCGACCGTGTAAAATTATACGACAGAAAGATTCATTATCCAACCAGCGATGCGCTATAGTGTTACGGATTTTCTGTAACCAAACAGAACGCGTCTTTTACTCTCCATGGACCTTTCGCCATAATTTCTATTGCATAGTCTGCGATTTCTACAAGAAAAGATAGGTTTAATTCTTCTAAAAGAAAAAGCAGACTTTTCTATGCGTTTTTATCCTCAAGAAGTATTAATTTTTGTTTAGATCAACTGATCACAGTCTTGATTGACGTGGTGGAAGCAGTGTTATTCTGCGAGGTGATGAATCTGCTGTATTGTTTGATGGTATTAATACATAGAATAACATAATTTATGATGGTAGATCCAATAAGAAAATAGACGTGAGCAGCAGTTTCCAAAGATAATATAGGCTACTGCTGTCGACAAAGCAGTTACTGAACTCGCAATGCTGTTTCATGTTGGTTGGGTCAAGCGTTTTGTTTGGGTAGGCATCCCCATTTGCGGACAGTTTAGTTTACATCATGGGTTTAGTCTACATTACCCGATTATAACTGCCCACACCACTGATATTTGTGTATCTAGTCAACCATCAGACATTGTTCTACATGTCGGATGTGTTTCATTTAGTGGCAGTTACATTTCAGTTCCAAAACATGGGTCACAATGAACTAAGTGTGGCGTTCGGCAATTGTGGTCGGGGTGTTGGCATTTGCTGAGGGACGGTCATTTTCCTTTATTGGAATACAATTTGCCCTAAACTATTAAGTAAAGTTTCGGATGACAGTCCACGAACCGGTGAACACGAGTATACAAAACTGATATCCAGAATATATTGTTATGTACCTAAGAACCTACACAGAAAAAGATAGGTCGTACGCATAGACGCTGGAGGTGGAAAAAAAAAAGTTTCGTCATCAAGTTAGTATCAAAGAATATGGGTATACTAGAAAGAAGAATCATAATACGATTCTATGCAAAACGAGTGACGTCAGCGACACCACGGCGACACCAAGCGTCTGCGTGGCTGAGCAGATCAATGGAGGTAAACAGACCACATAGCAACATGTAAATACAGACGATATTGCTTGACTGTATCGGCGTGTTTCTGATGAATCCCGAACATATTTGTCAATAATTGAATAAAATTACTATGTAATGTGTAAAACAATGACTCCCTGCAATAATGCTGGTATTTTTGAACATTTGTTTTTCGTCAACATTGTGATATAGAGCTTACAATTTACATGGAAATGGTGAATGAAAACAGTTAAATTCTACTTCTTTTTTTTTTTTAATTCATACAAACATGCGTTGTTGTCAATTGAACAAAAGGGAACTTGTGAAAATTTAACACTGCTTTGCATAATCATAATTATTGTCAAATTCAGTTCAATTTGTAAATATGTTATTGTTTCCTTTGGTTTGGTTATCTTTGTTGTTTTTATATGATTACTTTTTTTAAAATTTTCTTTAACGCTTGTTGTTGTCTTATAGTCCGCCCCACAATTTGTTTGTTGGTTTGTACATTGCTTAAGGTCCTGTTGGTTTAAACATAATTTTATTATTCACGAAACAAGTAAACAAAGCATGTAGAACATAAAGGGCACACAAAAGCAAAGCTTAAATAAGTGTTACCTTTTGACAAATGACAACAATGAAACGTCTGGCGAACAGGAACAAATACAAAGCAATAAAAAAAACAGAAGCACATAAATTAATCTTTTCAACAAAGAAAAGAAAACAAACATATAACTATAGTATAACAGACAAGAAATGCAATAACGTGGAACTAGAAAAATAAAAGTAATAAAGAAATAAATGAATGAACTAACTAACGAGAAAAAGATACATGCACCCAAGAGTAAACTTTACACAATATAGCAGCTGTCGATTAAACGGTAAATAAATACCTGCAGCAATCTAAAACGATGAGAGAAAAAAAAATCAATTTGGAGGAAGATAAAAAAAAAAAGGAAATAAAAAGAGAAAAAAAAAAGTCACCTGCATGTAAAAAACGAAAGTAAAATAAAAACAACGCGTGTACACACACACACACACGCACACACACACACATACACACACACAGATAGTTCGAGGCTACGTGTCTGCACGTGAACAGATATTTAAAATAGTGATTAACTCGTCTATTCGATTATCTGGTCAGTTTCTCTCTGACAGCTATTAATAAACTTGTGGTGCGAAGGGATGGGGTGTAACTACTAGGGACACCCCAGTTAATTCTTTAGAGTTGTATCAGGACTGTTGGACAGGACAGAGCAATACAACACAGATGACATCAGCTTCATGGCACCTCACACGGATCATGTTTACAAGGTCATAACATTAGGAGGCGCTGGAGACGCAGAGTATTCACTCAAATTTTCGAACTCCATGTTTAAAAAACAGTATAAAAGGAAATATAAAAATCTTAAATACTAAACATAAGTAATTAACAAGCATAATGTATTTTAGTTGGTGGTATGATGGCTTTGATGTGGACATGTCACAAGATCAAATGGACTATCCAAAATAATCTTACAGGGGACAGTAAAAGGTGGGAGGAAGAGAGACAGACAGAAGAAGAGGTGGGAAGATAACATTGTACAGTGGACAGGCCTGAGATTGAGTGATGCTTTAAGAGAGGCAGAAAACAGACTTGGAGAGAATTGATTGCCAAATCATCAGTGGTGCCCCCACGGTTCACAAGACTACGGGATAGGTGAGGTGGTGAAGGTGATGGTGGCTTTATTCTGCCATACGGCCCTAGTAATTGCCCTTTTCTGCGCGTTAATTTCTTATGTTTATTATTTAATATATTTATATTTCCTTTTATACTGTTTTTTAAAATCTGGATTTCGAAAAATTGAGGTGAATACTCTGCGTCTCCAGCGCCTCCTAATTTTATGACCTAGTAAACATGATCCGTGTGAGGTGTCATGAAGCTGATGTCATCTGTGTTGTATTGCTCTGTCCTGTCCAACGGTCCTGATACAACTCTAAAGAATTAACTGGACCTTAAGCAATGTCCAAACAAACAAACAAACAAACTGTGGGGCGGACCATAAAACAACAACAAGCGTTAAATAAAAGAAAAAAAAGTAATCATACAAAAACAACAAAGAAAACCAAACCAAGGGAAACAATAACATATTTACAAATTGAACTGAATTTGACAATAATTATGATTATGGAAAACAGTGTTAAATTTTCACAAGTTCCCTTTTGATCAATTGACAACCAACACTCTTTAGCCCACTAATCACTATTCAACGGGGGATATTAATTTATGAATACAATTTAGCACTCTGGCATGCTGCAATAGTTTTGTTTTATGATTCAGTCACCAACAGCACAAACTTGAATATAAATAAAAAGGCCTCATGTTTGTATGAATTTAAAAAAAAAGAAAAAAAAGAAAAAAAGAAGTAGAATTCGAACTGTTTTCATTCACTATTTCCATGTAAATTGCAAGCTCTATATCACAATGTTGACGAAAAACATATGTGCAAAAATACCAGCATTATTGCAGGGAGTCATTTTCCTACACATTACACAGTAATTTTATCGACAAGTATGTTCGAAATTCATCAGAAACACGCCGATACAGTCGAGCAATATCGTCTGTAATTACATGTTGCTATGTGTAGACTGCCCTTCATAGTCTGATGGACTTTAAGAGTTAAGTATACTTATGATTCTAGCGCCGAGATGAAAATGAAATTATTTTGTTACAATATCCTTAGTTTTATTTTCCAGAAAAGTGATCAGGATCAAGAGTGCCGAGGTGAACAGCACCGGACAGCGTGCTCAAAGAGAAGTGAGGTATGTCAGTAGATTTTCTATTTACTCAACAGTCCTGAAATATATTGAACCAACCATTGTCTTGTCTCACTCTCCGTCCTTTAGCCTGTCCTCTAGTCTCAGCTCCCTTGCAAAGACAGAATTCAACCACACTTTGTAAGATCTCTCCTATATTTTCCTGAGTGCAGCCTCGCATCAACATGTGTCAGTATGGAGAACACATTGTGGTGATCCTGCTGTTGGTGCGCATAGACATATTTTATTTTTAATCCTCTTTTGTCGACACAACTGTAGATTGAGTATGCATGCTAGTCTTAGTTGTTCATCAATTTCTTACATCAGCAATCCGCTGCTGGAATTTAAGTGATTGTTAGGTACAATACTCAATGAAGCTTTGTATCAATGTGTGTGCAGCGCCTTTACTGGGGGTCATTTTTCAGAGAGCTAGCATGATTCGAGCTCCGACACCATTAAGCTTACCTATATTTCGCCTTCGTTTCCTGTCAGAAACAGCTGGTGCTTGCCCTCTTTGTTCCGAGTCGGATTTCGACCTTAATGAATCAGCAGCTGCCATGAAGAAAAGAAAACGAACCAGATCCCAGGAGAGCAGGGCATTGAGAGACCAGAAAAAACACTCACTTCGGCCGGCGTGCTCAACACGATGCAGACTGAAATGTACACTAAACATAGACCAGGCACAAAGAGAAGAAATCAATGCTGATTTTTGGACTCTTGATTATACGACAAGAAAACATTTTGCAGCCCAATGGATTGAGCGTTTATTTCCAGACAGGCATCGCCCTAGAACTCGCTGTCCATTTGAAGGACGAAGGGCAAAGAATTAAACCAGAAAGTTGACGATGTTGGACAGAACTGGAGAGAGTGTGCAGGTCTGTTAAACATTTTTTTTTAATGACCAAACTTTATTCCTCCTTTATGTTCACTCCCAAGCATTTAATACTACACTCTAAACGTCCTACTTACGTTTTGATATATATTATTATTTGTCTATTATTAGCAAAAGCATTCAACATTCTAAACTATGAGCACCTGCATGTAAAAAGTAAAGGGTTTTACTGCAATGCTTCTTCTAAAACCTGAATAGCGTGAATTATTTTATGAATATTACAATTTAGTATAATATATGTTTATTATTAGTAGATCTCCTAATATTTTGGTAAAACGATAGCGTTGGTAGACATTACCAGCTTAATGAATGGCCAATTCACCGATACTAATAACTCTAACAAACGCTATTACAAAAGCAATATTTCTTTGAAGAAGTATTTTTATTTAATACCTTTACTGCAAACAGAATGACTCATATTCAAATGTACTAATATATAGATGTGCGTTTATTTGAAATACCATTCTTACAACATTCATAGAAATATCACTTATTTATTTATTTATAATTGCAATTTTATATAGTCCACAAATGTAATTAATGTTTTAGTTTTTATTTTAAATGAAAAAGGTCTCAAGCTGAATTGATATCCAAATATTGTATTGATACTATTTTTTACTGATATAATTTCTGTCAAATACAATTACAATAAATGTCACAAAAACCTATCACCAATACATCACCACTACATGTATCCCATTTGTGATGCGTGCAAGTGTTAGTTGCAAAAATTCATTTCATATCCGGATTGCCAAAGAAGAAAATTTCAAACAAATGTCGTAAAACTAACAGGTCCGCATCTACATGTCAGCGATAGCCAATGTAAGGTCCACAACGCCACCACACACAACACGACACGGGATCACCAATCTCGCCACTGCCGAGCGTCATGCACCTACTTTCACACTCTCATTCACTGCTGATATAATAAACCATACTTACAACGCTTCCGAGCTCCAATCATACCTGTCTAATCTACTGTCTTTGTCCACGGTCAGTTTCCACTGTCCAGTCACTGTCGTCGTGCTCTCGAGGAGAGGGAGAAGGGGTGGGGGAAGAAGCCAACCGACTCACACACAAACGTCACAAAGCACGTCACATCACAGACAAGACGTCACTTCCTAAACACAGCTTCACCCTTACATTATAAAAGAGTTATAAACACATACCTTTTTTTTTTGTTGAAATCGCAGACTAAGTAAGCAATTGAAATTATGGCGAACGGTCCACGTAGAATAAAAGACGGGTTCTGATTGGTTACAGAAAACCCGTAACACTATAGCGCATCGCTGGTTGGATAATAGACATGATGCTTTCTGTCGTATAATTTTACACCCAAGACACTGAATACTAACCCAAGGTCGCAATGAAGTAAGTCCCGCGAAACTCGAAAGGCAAAAGCTGAAGGACTTGCTGCTATATGCCAGATTGTTCTTTCTTGCAAACTACATGTTGTACAAACTTCAAATTTTCTCATCAGCTGCGCCCGCGTTTTGGTGTACATGTTGAACTAAAAAAGTGATTTTTGATAAAAGTGGACTTGCTGCCTTCTGCCAATGCACGGCAGTAGTATATATACTCACCGCATGACGAAAGTAGTTTCGTGGGGCCGGGTAGCTCAGTTGGTAAGAGCGTCTTGCTAGTAACCGAAAGGTCGCTGGTTCGAATCCCGGATTGGTCAACGTGTGATCATATTATTTTCCCCTTTACCAACAACTGGCCCGCTGGTGTCAGTATAAATCGGTCCAGTAGTCACCTATATGCGAAAGTGTCGTGTGACTATAATCTACATACAAACAAAGTAGTTTAGCTTTGAAAGATATAAAGGCAAACACAAAAAGTCGATTTTCTCGAAAGTTAGTTTTGTGGCCTTGCTTCCTTCTGCCAAAACACGGCAGACTGCAGCGTCGACCTGCTAGTAATAATACATCACCAAGAAGTGTTCTTTGTTCTAGATTGTTCTTCAGACACTTCCTTTGCCCGAAACTACGTAGCTGTCGTGTAGTGGGTCCGTAACTGTCTTCGGTAGTTTGAGAACTATAGAGATCGTCTATTTTCTTGTCGCGGGCGAAAGCGATTTGAATAAGTGAGTTTTGAAGTGACACTTTGGTAATTTGTGTAAGCAGCAAAACTGTGAATTTTTGAAACTTACAGTCCTTGTTTGCTGTTATAAATTGTTTTCCACCAAGCGTTTCTCGTTCACGAAAGTGTTAGGTAACTACCGTGTATGTTGTATTGTAGGCCTGTATGCCGAGACCATAATAATGACCGCTGTTCTCAATAGTAACATAACGGTCAGAAAAAATATATGTTAACGAAGTTCTAAGTTGTTTATTATTTAGCTAAAATTTAAAAAAAAAATTAGTGTTCTTAAAGTGCGTATAAGATTAAGAAGTCTTCTGTAGCACCTCATCTCCATGCTTTGTATTCAGATCTACAACGAAGAATACAAACTGCATGGAGATGAGGTGCTACAGAAGACTTCTGGGCATTTCCTATACCCAGCACATATCACCAACGACGAAGTCCGACAGACCATCATGCAAGCCATTAAGCAACACGATGACCTGCTCACAGTGGTGAAGAAACGGAAACTCCGATGGTATGGCCACGTCACCAGATCATCAGGTCTTGCAAAGACCATCGTGCAAGGCACAGTGCAAGGAGGCAGAAGAAGAGGGAGACCGAAAAAGAGGTGGGAGGACAACATTCGAGAATGGACTGGTTTGACACTGAGTGAAGCCATCAGGGTTGCTGAGGACAACAAAAGCTGGAGTACGCTGGTTAAACGATCATATGTGGTGCCCCTGCGACCTCCGAGTTACGGGATAGGATAGGAGATTAAGATCAAAATAGCGCGCACACCCTCCCCCCCCCCACTCCTTCCCTCCATCCCCCCCCAAAAAAAATAAAAAATATTAATGCAACAAAAACAACAAACAAATATATATATATATATATATATATATATATATATATATATATATATATATATATATATATATATATATATATATATATATATAATGTATAATTCAAATGAATGTATACAATATAAGAGATGACTAGTTTCTTATATAGTCATACTTCTTTTGTTGTTGTTAATGTCTGATATAAAGCGAAAGCTGAAACTGAACGTTGAAATCAATGTCTCCTCTCTGAAAATCCTTATCGGGAAGAGAGGGAACTATAAACTGATTTAAAAAAAAAAAAAAAAAAAAAAAAAAAAAAAAAAACGTTGTGTTAGAGCGTTGTAAAGACCGTCTGTGCACATGGTTTATCTCCCTTATAAATCCTGCTTAGGCTCACGAAAATATCAAGATGGCAAGACACTCAAATTTATTTCCAGACAAACACATAAAGCCGAAAAAACCCAACACATTTTTAAAAGTATTAATTTTCCTGGCGGCGTTGTGATTCGACTTTATCCTATCGAAGCAAATGGAAGACTTGGAATGGGAGGCCACTACCCTAACTATTTCTAAGAAAAAAAAAATATAAAAATCGGTTATACCAAACGTGTTTAGAAAATGGTGAAGGACAATGTGAAGCACAATGACCTTGACCTTTGCGAATGTACAAATACGAATGATCTAACATGCTTAGCAGTAGTTACAATATTCGCATGATGAATTTCTGTTCAGATATTCTTGAAATAATGCAACAAGTTTGTTGTGAACAAAAAAGTTAAATTTGGTATGACGGATTAACCGACTGACCGACAACCGGACAGCTACTGAAGGACGGCCTATGATATTGAGCGAAACGTGTTTAGCAACAAAATAACTCCATTGACCTTGACCTTTGCTGTAGCGCAAATATGATGTCACGGGAAGCAGGCCACTAACCTAAGTTATGTTTGTATGGCGTTGGGTCAAACTCCGGTCAGTGGTTTTTGAAATATGGATTCCAACAGACCGAAGGACGGACAGGCAGTCCGGCAATTATCTCGTTCTGATTCCCCCCGGCTATTTCAAAGTATGTCCGGATAAGTATGCAAATACAACAATCAACGGAGCGTGACTAACATCCTTAAGCGCGCCAGCTGTTGATTATAATTAGTCTATATAATTATATAATTGTGTGCTTGTGGTATCTGGCGACACTTGGTGACTGTAACAAGGACATCTTTGCTAAACTCGCGAGGTGACCTTATCGAGGACCTGAATGTTCTTTAAAACTTACGTAAATATTCATTATTTTGATACTCTCACCGCAACAATGCGGATTAATAAATTGTTCTATGCGCATACTATCTAGTGTGAAGTTTGAAATATATGACCTCACACTCACTTTCAATTCATAGTTCTTTGTAATTTTATCGAAACTAATTAATTAGTCATAATTTTAATGCAAACAAATTTTCATCTTGCCAGTTTAAGCATATTTACCCCATCTTAAGAAGACGTTTTCTTAATTTATGGACAGATTTTTGTATTATTTCTTTTCTTGTTGTTGTGAGTTAAAACTTAATCTGCAGGTTCCAAATGTAGCTGGTGCAAATTATCAATTTCTGGATCATCTATTCTGATATGGTTTGAACTGTCCTATAACAACAACTGCTTCGCTATAAATGAGACAAACAATAGCACACTCCGCCATAAAGGCACTGGTGAATAACAAACTAAAGAACGAGAATAAGTTTAAGTGTGACATCAGAAGTCACACAAGGGAATTATGCATTTCTCAAGCAGTTACTCGTTACTGCTTTCCTTGCATTTTGATTAGCTCAGATCTATATTTCTGCCTGGATCCAAAGCAAACGAAATTATGTTAGAATTATCGCTCCACTAATGCTAGAGAATAATTATAGAAATAGAGTATATGAAGAAAAAAAATATTAATAAATAATTTTGATAACTGACAATTATGTAGTTAGTTATGTAGTTAGTCATTGTTTATAAAATAAATGTAGTGATATTGATTAATCGGGTCACATATCGTTTTAAGCCTAAATAACCTGTCAGTAGTTTTCCGTTGTTTATATGTTCAGACCTGTTAAAAGTCTGTGTAGGCCAATAAATCTGCAGACAGCACGATGTCGGAGAAACTGCTGACGTGTCGCAGCAAGCGTCCTGACGCCAAAATTCGTCTCTTCTGTTTCCCATGGGCAGGGGCAGGCGCCTCGGCATTTATCTCTTGGAACAAGATTCTTTCTCCTCAAGTTGAAAGTAAGTTCTTTCACCCTCTTTTGGTTTTAATAAGCTTCAGGATCTTTAAAGTCCATGCAATGGAATGAGTGCTTGCATAGACTAGACCTCGGTTTATACTTTCATCTGAGTGCCGGGGGTTTCAGTATATATAGTGTCCCCACTTTCTGGAAATTTAGTGCTTTAAATTCCCACTGTCGCTGTCTTCCTCATTTACTCTTTCCCATTCCTGCTCTGTTCTATCACTCTGCTATACTATCTTCTTCTTCGCTAGATCAATGACCTACCTTTTTTCTTGAAAACTCTTCCTGGACAAGACTCCTTGTTTGTGTATGAGGTCTGTTGGATCAGCTTGGGAGTGTTGGACGCTTTCTGCCTGGTGGTCACTAGGGCTTCCTATGATGTTATTATTTAGCAATATAGGCATTTTATATGTATATGTTTTGTTGATAATTTATAATGATGTTTGTATTCTATTTTGTTTTTGTAACCGGGGGTTCGAGTAGTTGGGGTAAAGCCTCAGCCGTCCCCTGCGTGGGATGTCTTTATTGTAAAGTGACTGGCCGGTGGAGGGCATTCAATTTTCCCACTAGGGTTGTTTCAGCAGATCTTTTATGCGGATCGGGGGTTGTCCGGTCCTAATTTGGCTCGGAAGAGTCTGCTGGACCTAAAGCAACAATCAATCAATCAATCAATCAGAAGGAGTAGAGGTGCAGTATTGCTAAATACGTAATAAATCAAACAAGTGCTGGATCCTAACGAGTGCAGAGTTCCCCGGCGTGCACTTCAGTTGTTAATCTGCATGTGGGTGTGTGTGTATGTGTGTGTGCGTGTGTGTGTGGGTGTGTGTTTGTATGTGTGTGGGTGCACGCGAGGGACTGCACCCATTAGGGTCCAGCACTTCTTCTTATTATTATTTGGTGTTATTAGTAGTAGTAGTAGTAGTAGTAGTAGTAGTAGTAGTAGTAGTAGTAGTAGTAGTAGTAGTAGTAGTAGTAGTAGTAGTAGTAGTAGTAGTAGTTTCATTCCTGTAAGGCCAGTACAGATTTGTTGAACTGAATTATACGGAACTGTTAATAAAAAAAAAAGAGTTCTCCGTTAGGACTAGTTTCATTAGTCGTTGTCTTGAATGAGGAAATGGCTGGAATACACATATTAAAAGTCGGGCGTTAAAAGCAAGGACTGGCGATGAGTCTCGATGATAAGCTTTTAATGCTTCATTTGTTAGTTGTTTGTTTCATTATCAAAGATGTGAAGAGACGTTAAATGAAATAAGTATTTAGTTTGTAGGCCTAAAGGTACACTCATGTAGAATCTATCTGCAAGCATCGAGGCACACGACCCTGTTAAAATGGCTGATTGTCGATGTTCCGCTCACCGACTGTGTATGTCCGGTCAGTGCAACGTTGACGCATACACATCAATCTTAAACTTGCAGTATAATAATAGTATACATAACGGAGTCACGTGACACACCTGACGGCAGGCCTGGTCCTCCTTCGTTCATCACTGTCTCCGGTGCCATAGTCCGAGGTAGACTATCCTCGTTTTTATTACCGCCTTTCATATAATTGTCACGATGTAGTCACGAAGTCTCAGCTTTATTAGTATAACCTAACACACGTTCGCACAATATTTATGCTAGCGTGTAAGCAGTAAAGAAGGCATGCTACTAACACATTGCTAATTAATTGCATTAATTAAAAATGCACAAAGGCTCAGTTGAAGAAGAAACATTCTTCTTAGCAGTGCTGGGGGTTTCTTTTTGCCAGAGCACACTTATTTCTTAAATACAGATAAGTCAATAGATAAATAAATAAATAAATAAATAAATAAATAACACCAATGAAAAAAAGAACATCTTACGTAGCTGAGTGCAGGTAAACAATCATAATTTTTTGTCACACGCTGTAACACAGAACCTCCTCTTCAGATAGCAAATGGGAATTTCGCAACTTATGAAACAAAACAAAATGTTAATCTTTAAGCTGGAAAATACTATTTTAAAACTTCATCGTTAACGATTTTGACATCTAGTTTTAATTCCACGTGCTCACGCGTCACAGACTGCGATGGTTCCAATCAATGAGAAAAACGAGATATAAATCCGTGACGCGTGAGCGCGTGGATTAAAACTCGATGTCACACTCCAAATTGCATAATCATTTCCTCTGCCAATGTATCAAATCCTGAGCGACGAACTATTTATGCTCCTGATTGTGCACTGAATCAAATCGACAAAATGTATTGTTGCTGAACTCTTATTAATTTTTGTCCATATTCTACCGATAAAACGGAAGCATTATTACCACAAAGACACCCAACATGAGTAAACACGTGGATAGGTTACCTTACACATTACACAATTACGTGACTATTTAGAATAGCTTTCCTTTAAAGGCAATAACTTATAAGTTACGGTATAACTTCCCTCGTACTTTCGGGATCACAAAAGAGTTGTTTCATGAACGGATTAAGCTACTTTAAAATAGGAAATGTATGGCTCACATTCAGAATCTGTCATGTCTAAACAAGATTATAGGAACATAATTATATTTTACTAAGATTGCATTTGCATTGTTTATGAAAGTAGACCATGTGTCACGGTTAGCCGAACCAAGAAACATAACTGCGAAACAATTCCCTCAATTTTGTTTCTGGTCTTAGAATGTGGATTGTGTTGATGAGAACATGACAATAGGATGATGTGAAGGAGTGTGTTCATTACATTACATTACATTACATGATTATTGCTTTAGGTCCAGCGGACTCTTCCGAGCCAAATCAGAACCGGACAACCCCTGATCCGCATAAAAGATCTGCTGAAACCATAGATAAGTACTGATCTAAGGCTGAAACAACCTGTTACACTCATTCGATGTTGGTGTTTTTCTATCAGTAGTTGATTCAGCCCCAATGCTGAAGTCCTGATAAGGTGTAACTCAGATTCGTTTATCCACGCAGCCTGCTCACTCAGCAGCAACAAGGCAAAGTCTTCGTATGATGTTTTCCACTTTTATTCAGCACACATCAACAGCTGCATACAATCGCTTTTTCCACTCTCAACTTTTTACTTTCAACCCTCTATCAACAACATTCTCTTTTCACAACACAGTGTGTCCATTATATATTTTTTTCTCTCAACTCGAGATGACCTCAGGACGTTCTAGAATGACGCGTTACAACCAATCAGAATTAACTTCGTCATCACTGTTTTACGTCATACAACCTTCCTTTCTGTCAAAAGAATGTTCTCAAATATCCCGAAACTTCGATCGATAGTAAACAAGCAGATCTAGAGAATTCTCCAATAATATCGACTAACGAAGATTATCAACGTTATACAAAGCTTCTTCTAACAACAATGCAAACTCAAATCAAAGGTAAATACACTCTATTATTGCATGCTTTGCAAAATAAAACGAACAGATCTATCGCGCGCGCTTCACACATAATATCGTGCGCATTCACACGCACCATCACAGGGCTGAGATTTAGCAAGCCAGGCTAAGGAGCCAGCCGGGCTCCTAACCTGGGAAGTTGAAGTTGCCAAAATATTTCTCAGGTTGCCAGACCCCTTGATTGAAAGCACGGTCATTTTTTTAAAACTGTATAACTATTGCAGCTAATAAACAAGATAAATTTCAACAACAACACTGTTTCATTTTTTAAAACAAGCACTGTGTAATTTATTCATCATCGCCATCCACCTCCTCAATGTTCCAAAACTTGAAGGAGCTTGGGTGTGCCTTCTTCAGGCCAGCTAAGTCATCATCATCATCTACCTGAGCACTCAGACTCTCCAACAATTCTTCTTCATCTGCATCATCATATTCATCATTACTTTCAACTTTTCTGTCTTTTTTTCTTCTTGTCTCCCTCCCTCATCTCCCCCAGACTGAGACATTTCTATGATCTCGTCCTCTTTCATCTCTATCTCTTTGCCCTCAGCAACACTCCTGGTTGTCTTCTTGGCCTGCTGTCCATGGTGAAGCCTCTTTCGTCTGCTTCCACACCCCATCCTTCGCAAATCCCTCGCTTTGCTAGAGTTACCTAACTTCCTAGCATGCATCGGAACGGGTCTCCGGTGCTGACTGCTGAAGCGGTTGGCGCGTGTTTTGTTTTACATTGCAAGTCAAAAGTCCGTGTACAGGTACAGAATCTCTACCACTGGCGGTTTTTTGAAGTCGCCAGCCGGGCGAATGGTACCCCAAATCGAGCTCGCCAAACACTATTTTTTAGGGGCCATTGGCGAGTTGGCGAACGTTAAAGCTCAGCCCTGCCATCATGCGCGTTTCAACGTAACACAACCCTAGTGGTAAAACTGAAAGCTCTCCATCAGCCAGTACAGTCACTTTACAATAAAGACATCCCACGCATGGGACGCTGAGGCTGTACTCTAATTTATCAAACCCCCGTTTACAAAAACAAAATAGAATACAAACATCATTATAAATTATCAACAAAACACATACATATAAAATGCCTACATTGCTAAATAATAACATCATAGGAAGCCCTAGTGACCACCTGGCAGAAAGCGTCCAATATTCCCAAGCTGATCCAACAGACCTCATACACAAACAAGGAGTCTTGTCCCGGAAGAGTTTTCAAGAAAAAAAGGTAGATGACTGGTCTAGCGAAGAAGAAGATAGTATAGCAGATTGATAGAACAGAGCAGGAATGAGACAGAGCAAATGAGAAAGACAGCGACAGTGGGGATTTAAAGCACTAAATTTCCAGAAAGTGGGGATACTATTTATACTTAAACCCCCGGCACCCCAACGGGGGTATGGAGTGTGTTCGGGCAAAGCCACTCGAAACCCAGCTGTACCGCGCATGCTGCTGTGGTTGTTGTTGTTGTTGTTGAGTAGATTTCTGTCCCCGGACACACAGGCATATTGGAACGCGAATAAGAAGTAATGATGTAAAACTAAGCCATGTTGTAGAAGCGGATCGCTCGAGGAGGTAACAGGGTTGTTGAAGCAGACGCACAGACGGGAGGAAGGTGGGTCGTAATGTTCAAAGAACTGTCGAGGAGGTACGGCAATAAATCTTTAGGACCTTGCGTTTGAGGCCGTATGAGGAGAAGTAGATAGACGCGGGAAAAACCTGGCGGCGCAGAGCGCCTGCAGTCCGAAGGTCGCCACTCTCAACAACGACTCCCGCGTTGTCGAATCGTAGTAAAAGAGGGGAGCTGCCAAGGGCTAGAGGGACCGGCAACATGGCGGTACGGCATCTTTAGACGAACCGCCGCTGGTACTCAGTCCAAGGAGCCCACAAGATGTAGAAGATGAGGTATGGAGGTTGAGGTGGAGTCTAGTTTCGGCATCTCTCCAGTCTGCTGAAAGCGTCCATCGAAAAGCTGAAGAGACAATCCGGAAGGACCGTTAAGTCCGGGGATAACAGCAGCTGGCGTGAGCTAAGCCATGATGACCGCCGCCATGGGACTTGCTGGTCGGCTGACCGCCGCAATGGTAAATGCAGGTCGGCTAGTGTGGACCGCCGCAGAAGAAGATGCAGGTCGGCAAAAAGAGATGTGCTCAACGGCTCTGCGAATGTTCAGCGCAAGAGCTCATGTGCTGCTGGAGCCAGCAGATGCCTGGCAATTGGAATAAGAGCCCCGCGCATGATGGTAGCATATTAAACAGGATGCCCATCGGGCAGTCACCTAAGATAGGGGACGAAACTCCTTCTAAAAGCTAGTTTGGAGTGGGGCAACTTCGAAGAAAGCCTGGTTTCAAGGAACGTCGTTGATGTTGTTGCTCTTGTCGATGTTGTTGTTGTTGTTGTTGTTGTTGTTGTTGTTGTTGTTGTTCTTCTTCTTCTTCTTCTTCTTCTTCTCATTGTTTATCTTGCCTTGTTCTTAACAGACTTGTCATGGTAGGCCTTTTCTTTGAATAATGGGTTCTTGTCACGAATGTATTGAACAGTGGTAGGGGTGACGCTTCCTGGTAGAGAGTCTCGTTACAAAGAACCGTGCTGTTTCTCAGCAATAGAGGCCACCAAGCAGATCGCCACGGCCATCAAAGACAACTACAGTGACAAGCCTTTCTTCTTTTTAGGACACAGGTAAGCCTAGACAAATTAAGAAAAGCATTATTTAAATTAAAACCTGCTTAACACATGTATTACTATCATTATTATTCAAGATACAGACCTACATCAGAAATAAGGCAAGGGACACGCACGAAATGCGTTGTATAGATCTATTGATCATTGAGTTTGTAAATATCGGAACTGAACAAATCATGTTCGTCCTAAGCAAATCATATCCGTGTCCGTTTTATTTTTAAATCCTACCTCCGGTTAAAAGTCTTAGTCATTTTCTTGGAAGATAACGATCACGAAGGGGAAGCCTGGATAACTAATAATAATGGGAGAATGAAGGTACGTGTTGGAGGGACGGGGAGAGTAGATGGGAAACGGATTAGGCGATCTTGTCTTGCACATTTTTCTAGTCCAGTAGAGAGTAACTGTTGGGAGGCGTCCCGTCCTATCTTATCCTATCCTATCCTATCCTATCCTATCTCAAAACTCAAAAGTTGTAGGGGCACTACAGATGATCGTTTAACCAGCGTACTCCATCCTTCTCTGATTGACGGTTGATGGTTGATGGATTTTAATCACTGTAGATATAATCATCATCATTATTTATTTTCAGTTTAGTGTTGATGTTACGGTTTTATTGCTTGAGATTTTATATGCAGATGGACACTGCACTAAGAATTTCCTTGCAGGTGTTTGTAGGGACAATACAGATTCTGTATTCTATTCCGTATTTTGTTCTCAGCGACCCTCATGGCTTCGTTCAGTGTCAAACCAGTCCATTCTCGAATGTTGTCCTTCCACCTCTTTTTCGGTTTCCCTCTTCTTCTGCCTCCTTGCACTGTGCCTTGCAGGATCGTCATTGCAAGGCCAGATCTAGTGACGTGGTCATTCCATCGGAGTTTCCGTTTCTTCACCACTGTGAGCATGTCATCGTGTTGTCCAAAGGCTTGTGTGATGGTCTGTCGGACTTCGTTGTTGGTGATGTGCTGGGTATAAGAAATGCCCAGAAGTCTTCTGTAGCACCCCATCTCCATGCTTTATATTCTTCTTTTTAGATCTGCTGTGAGGGTCCATGTTTCGTAAGCGTATAAAAAGATTGAGATAACAAGGGAGCGCAGCAGCCTTACCTTGGAATATAGACTAATCGACTTGTCTTTCCAAATGGGCTTCAACCTTGTCAGCTATCAGGGCAGCAGTTGTTTGTGCGATCCTGGAGAGGACTTCATGTCGGGCCCATTGTATGTAAGCGGGATGGGGAAAGTGGATGGGAAACGGATTAGGCGATCTTGTCTTGCACATTTTTCTAGTCCAGTAGAGAGTAACTGTTGGGAGGCGTCCGATTTGTCGAAAGACCGCTATGTGAAAGGACCGATGTGTCTAGAAAACGATGGTACCACGCCGGTTCGCTGGTCCACTATATCCAAGATTCTATAGTTATCAGTCCTAAACGGGCTCGGATACTCAGGGTAATGCGGCAAGATGTGGTCATCTGTTGCAGCATGGGCGCCCTGCTGTGCCAGGAGGTTGCCGGGTTTCTGAGGGATGAGTATGGCCTGGAACCAGCTCGCGTCTACCTGTCCGGCGAACGTCCTCCCAGCGTGAGTTTCATGAACCAAAGCGGTTCTTGGGAGTAAGCATAAATGGGAAATTTGGAGGGTTGAGAAGGTGGAGTGATTGTGTGCGACTATGTGTTTGAATGTGTATTTGTGTATCTGCTTGTGCCAGTGTTGTTTGAGATGAGTGGGAGCTGATGAGGTGGCATGTGTGTGCATGTGGTGTGGGAGTCTTTTTTAATTTTTTTAATTCATCTTCATCTTCTCGCGTCTTGGACTATATAACGTTACGGTATGATGATGATGATGATGATGATGATGATGATGATGATGATGATGATGATGATGATGATGATGATGATAAGCTAGCGTTGTGGCCGATTGGTCTACGTCGGGACTAACTTGCCTTGTCCACAGGCTAGAAACCAATGGCGCTTGACCGGTTTGGGATCGATCCCGCCTCTGGGCGTTATGTTTCTCCGAATACTATTTACTTTCGACTCGGGTAACGTCTCTGGGGTTTTTCCCCCAGCAACTATTTCAAAAACACAATTAATATTAAATAGGTTGAGTTTGTGCGTGCCACAGGCAGCGACTATGCCTTCCCTGGGGAAGGCGGTCCAGAATTTCCCGATAAAAAAAAGGGTCTTCTTCTTCTTCTTCTTTTTCCTCTTCTTCTTCTGCAATATCTTATTCATCATTATCATCATCATCATCATCACCACCACATCTTCTTCTTCTTTCCCTCTTCCTCTCTCTCTCTCTCTCTCTCTCTCTCTCTCTCTCTCACCTTCTCTCAAATCTGCAATAACGCTAACGAATTTGCAATGTTTGACTTCGTTTTCAGTCTACAATGGCGCGTAGATCGAAGAAGGATTACAAGGGAATGGACGAGAAGACCATGAAGAAAACCATGATCCAGCTTAGTACGACAGTCATTTTATTATTTTACATTAACTGTTCATCTTTTGGACAGTGCTATAAGCAGCTCTATGAATTTGTATAGTTAGACTTAGAAGGTTACTGTTAGTCTCTAGTAGACGACAGAAGTGATCATGCGTAACACAGTTGTAGCCTGACGCCCGCATAGCAGTGACATCATCGCAGCCGACGGCAGAAGGCTTTGAATTATACAACCACTCAGATTTCTTCAGCCAATCCGAACACAGGACCGGTAGGTAGAACCAGTTCTGACTGGGTAGGCCAAGGCTATGTAGAGAGTCATTTGTGTTGAGAGCTTAAGGCAGTACACAGCTACTTCCTAGCAGAAATCTCTCCACTGATAGACCAGGGAAGCAGTGCTTGTTGAATATTCGAATTCGATCAAGTAGCCACAGCCTGACATTGTCAAACAGACGAGCAGGCGGGATATGTGAGCCCAACTCAGCAAATGACAACAACCACGTCAACGCGTACAGTTGGCAGATAGCCCACCCGTCGAACACAAGCAACGACAACACAGCGTGTCGTAGAAGCGACCTCAACGCAGCGCTTCAACCACACAGTTAAGTGCAACAAGAAACCGTGCACTAAAACTCTGTATAGTATAGACAGGACCACAGTAGTCCACTCTTCAAGACTTCTGACCATTAGGGCAGAAAGTATCTAGTGCCCTATGATGCAAAAGTAGCTGTCTAGATTATCAGCGAGCGATCCATTCGCATTGACAATTGAACTTTTAAGTTAGTTTCATACTTCAAAGATGGTGTATAGAGTAGAGGAAATAAATGTGTGATTTTTACTGTTATCAAGTGGCTGGACTACATATGATTCATAGCCGTGTGAAAGCTAGTGTGGCAGTGATCTTTTACCATTTTTCTATCTATCTCTGTACCCCAGCCTAAACACAGACCGAGCTAAACAAATAAATGTATTAAGATAATTCACCGGGTGATTCACTAGCGGTCCCCATAGAATAAGACGAGAGGGTTACAGCATTCCATTGTTCAGAGCCCAGCAACAATAAAACCCCACGTCATGTGTATATATATATATATATATATATATATATATATATATATATATATATATATAGATAGATAGATAGATAGATAGATAGATAGATAGATAGATATAGATAGATAGATATAGATAGATAGATAGATAGATAGATAGATAGATAGATAGATAGATAGATATAGATAGATAGATAGATATAGATAGATAGATAGATATAGATAGATAGATTAGATTAGATTAGATTAGGATAGGATAGGATAGGATAGGATAGATAGATAGATAGATAGATAGATAGATAGATAGATAGATAGATAGATAGATAGATAGATAGATAGATAGATAGATAGATAGATAGATAGATAGATAGATAGATAGACAGATATCACAGATAGATACTGTATTGTAATATCAGAAATGTTGATGACAAAGATGTTGTAACTTAGCATAGAAATAAACAGATAGTATTGAACAAAACCTGATGTTAATTTTACCAGCTCTCTAAGGGAAGATTCGCAGTTATTAAATTAACATCATGGAGACGTTCTTCCCTGATAATATCATGCAGAACTCGCTATAAAGAATGTAACTTAGCTCACTTAGCCATCTGACCGGTGTCATGGACCGCTGAGTAGCCACGCGAATCGTATCACTCTTAAATCTACCCTGCATCTCTCCCTTTTACTTGAAGTTGTGAAGTAACAGATAGTGTCCCAGAGACGGGACAAGAGAACAAAGACGTCCGAGAAAAGACTCACGTATTTGCGTGAACGAGATGATTGGTCGGAGATGACGTAGATTTCCGTTATATCCTCTGTACACCCTGGGATAAACGCGCAGTCACACTTGAAGCGTAGGACCACGTGTTTCAAGGAGCAGACTGAAGTGAAAACTCCTCAGCATCACTAACAGAGTGATAGACTAGAGACAGTTTCACGATTCCCAGAGACTAGAAGTAAGTCAACACTAGTACATTTCTAGTACTTTAATTTATATATTTATATATTATATTGATTGCCATGTATTATTATGTTCATGTTATATGTATTTACAGAAATCGATTATTGTTTATGAAATGTTGTGCATATTACTCGACATAGCTTAGCCTTAGATATCGTAGTGTGCTTATGGGAAACTCGGCAGGTTTCTGATGCTTTATGCTTCTTGCAGAGGGCACAACATACCAATATATCTGAATAAAATATTTTAGCCAGAGTTCTGGATTTTCCAGCTCAGCTCTGGGACGGTCTGTGGAGTCAACCCCCGAACGCTTGCTCCCGTTGAAAGAAGGAGTTCAACTACAATCTACCCCACCATGTCCAGCTCCGTAGCTACCAGACTCGCCCAATCAACCTGAGAGTGACCAGACTCCCTCAGAGTGACCACCAGACTGAAGCACTCACAGAAACCGAGAGCTAAGTCTCCTCCCAATTGCAACTGATATCAAAAATTACTCGGAACACTATTAGACCAAACAAACGTATAAAACTTCGTAGCACATGATGACGAAGTCTTGCTAAAGAACTTTCCCAGCACACTAACAGTTTATAATTATTAATGACATTTATCAAAGTCATGTTAGAATTTGTGTTGAAGATATAAAAGTTCAAATCCCATACATACGACTGGTGTCATTCTATTTGTATTGTTGTGTGTCCAATGGATCTACTTCTCTTTAAGACCAATTAAACTAGCCGCTTGACTAGCAAAAATCATTTCTTAAAGTGAGCCATTGATACTTTGAAACCCGAGAACAAATATAAATTATTATGTGACCCAAGCACCGTGATTTAGTCTCTCACATTGCTTAGGAATCTTGGTAAAGAACGCTTGATAGAGATAGCTAAAACACCTCATCTATCTACAGATCTTAATCTCCTTGTAAGATTATTATATCTTCTCTATGATATCATCACAGATATCACAAATCAATTCATAGAGCAGCTTAAAGCACTGTCCAAAAGATGCAGCATACACACCTTTGCGTATCATTAAAAATAAATGTATCGTAAATTAGATTAGGATGGTAATGTGAGTCTAACAATTTTCGTCCCGTTGCTTTGAACTTTGAACGTTCGTAAAATAATACGGGCGTACTTGGACTGACAGTTTAATTCCACATAGAACCTGTTAATAGGAAGTCCCTGATGCCAGAACGCCTCTTCCCAACTAGTGTCAATAACTGAATAAGGGCAGGAAAAATTTTAGAATGCTTTATAGTAGGTTTATCCGAATTCTTGTTTCGCTATATATATATGTTAAAAATCCATTGCACGTTTGTACCAATTCTGGGTTTCACAAAAAATAGGAAGACACAACACAATTAATTTCATTGTTTACTGTGTCACTGTCACCATCACGTGTGTGTTAATCTCTTATTCTCAGATACCTTGCCATCAAACGTGGCGTCCAACGACGAACTGCTCAAAGTGTTCCTGCCAAGCATGAGGGGTGACTTCACTGTGGTCGATGAAATTATGTAAGCACACACAAACATGCAGTCTACACACACACACACTGGTAGACCTATATAATATACGATTGCTTGCACGCTGAACATATACGTGTACGAATTAACACTACGCGTACATACACATGCACGCGCGTACACACACACACACACACACACACACAGGCACGTGCGTACACACACACACACATTCCAAACACCGTCATGACCCTTTAAAATTAATTTGTTTGGAGTGGCGATGGGAGATATAGTGGGGGGTTGGGGAGGGGATGTGTCTTTAACAATGAAATATCAAAGATACTAAAATGGTACTGATTATTCAATGCCACGAATGACAGCATAACTATTGCTGAAAACGTTATGAGCAGTGTGAAAATGGCGGTAATGATGATGGCGATGAAGCTGTTACAGAAAATGATGACGATGATGATGATGTTGGTGACTGACTGATTGACTTTTTGTTTGACTGATTGGAGGTGATGATGATAATGATGATGATAATGAGGACGACGACGACTTCTACGACGATGATGGCTATGGTATGGATCACTTATAATTATCAAAGCTACGGTAGCGACGATTAATTTTGTTGTACTCATCTCGCTGCTTTCTTGCCAGATACGACCTACCTTACAGACTTCAGAGGAAACCACTGAGTTGTCCCTTTGTTATTCTTGAGGCAGTCGAAGACATCGACTATGATATCAAGGGTAACTTTTTTTTTTTTTTGTAAGACGTTCGTTTGTTAATTGTGTGTACGGTTGTGTCCGTGTTGTGTGTATGTTTATGTGGACGTATAAGTGAAAGGGAGAATGTGTGTGTTTGTGTGTGTGTGTGTGTGTGTGTGTGTGTGTTGCCACGCGTGTGTATTTGTTTATTTGTGTTGTATGTAAGTTTATGTATCTGTGTGTGAATAGGTACACGTGGAGTGGTGTATGTGTGTATTATGTTGTATTGTTGCATGTTTTATTTGGAAGTAATTAGTATAAGATCTGTGTTCTTCTCAGAGCGAAGTACCACTGAACAGATTTTCAACATCAGGTCAGGATAATCTGCGAGCAACAACGTTACAACATTTATGTAATGTGTTTGTAGACTTCAAAAAAGCGTTTGACCGAGTCTGTCATGCAGTTCTATGGGCAATCATGCATGACAAGGCTATCAGTGCAGTCCGCCACAACAGCGCCATCTGGAACTGGTTCAGACCAACAATTGGCGTGCGTCAAGGATGCCTACTCTCTTTAACACTCTTCAACATCTTCCTGGAGCGCATCATGGCAGATGCACTTGCAGATCTCGAAGGCACAGTCAGCATAGAGGATAGAGCACTCTCCAACCTCCGTTTTGAGGATAACGAAAAAGACCAAGAGCTTGAACAACTGGTACAGTGCCTTGACACCACCTCCAGAACCTTTGGAATGGAAATAAGTGCAGAGAAGACCAAAACCAACACCAATGATATCAACACCGACATCAAATCCAAGGCCAATCCCTCAACACGGTGACAGATTCAAATATTTAATACCCATTGGATCAGACAGTTGAACCCAACAGGAAGTCCCCTCCATGATCAGGATCACACAAACAACTGCTGCCCTGACAAGATTGAAGCGCAATTGGAAAGACCGGATCATCAGTACACTCCAAGATAAGGCTGCTGCGCTCCCTTGTCATCTCCATCCTCCTATATGCTTGCGAAACATGGACCCTTACAGCATACCTACAACGGAGAATACAAAGCATGGAGATGAGGTGTTATAGAAGACTTCGGGGCATTTCCTATACCCAGCACATCACTAACACACCATCACACAAGCGATTGGACAAAACGATGACATGCTCACACTGGTGAAAAAACGGAAACTCCGATGGTATGGCCACGTCAGCAGAGCATCAGGCCATGCAAAGACCATCCTGCAAGGCACGAAGCAAGGAGGTAGAAGAAGAGGACGACAGAAAAAGAGGTGGGAGGACAACATTCGAGAAGGGACTGGCTTGACATTGAGCAAAGCCATGAGGGTTGCTGATGACAGAGAAAGTACGCTGGTTCAACGACCATCTGTGGTACGCCAAAGACCTTTGAGTTACGGAATAGGATAGGATAGGCAATAAAGTATTAAAAATGTATGTGTGTGTGTGCGTGCGTGTGTGTTGACGTGCACGCGTAGATCTACCGGGCTTGTTGTTTATCTATGAGTGGATTTGTGCTGAAGAACAAGCAGGATTCAGGGCAGGGCGAAGTACCACTGAACAGATTTTCAACCTCAGAATAATCTGTGAGAAATACCTACAGCACCAACAACATCTATATCATGTGTTCATAGACTTCAAGAAGGCGTTTGACCGAGTCTGGCATGCAGCTCTATGGGCAACAATGAAAGTGTACAACATCAGCCCTAAAATTATTGAAGTCATCAAAAGCCTGTATGACAAGGCTACCAGTGCAGTCCTCCACAACAGCGCCTTCGGGAACTGGTTCAGAACAACAATCGGTGTGCGTCAAGGATGCCTACTCTCTCCAACACTCTTCAACATCTTCCTAGAGCGCATCATGTCAGATGCTCTTGCAGATCATGAAGGCACAGTCAGCATAGGGGGTAGAGCAATCTCCAATCTTCGTTTTGCGGATGACATTGATGGATTGGCTGGAGAGGAACAAAAACTTGAACAGCTAATACAGAGGCTTGACACCACCTCCAGAGCTTATGGAATGGAAATAAGTGTAGAGAAGACCAAAATGATGACCAACAACACCAATGGCATCAACACGGACATCAAAGTTCAAGGCCAATCCCTCAACACAGTGCATAGCTTCAAATATTTAGGAGCCATTGTATCAGACAATGGGTCCCGACAGGAAGTCCTCTCCAGGATCGCACAAACAACTGCTGCCCTGACAAGGTTGAAGCCCATTTGGAAAGACAGGACCATCAGTCTACATTCCAAAGTAAGACTGCTGCGCTCCCTTGTCATCTCCATCTTCCTATATGCTTGCGAAGCATGGACCCTCACAGCAGATCTCCAACGAAGAATACAAAGCATGGAGATGAGGTGCTACAGAAGACTTCTGGGCATTTCCTATACCCAACATATCACCAACGACGAAGTCCGACAGACCATCACACAAGCCATTGGACAACACGATGACCTGCTCACAGTGGTGAAGAAACGGAAACTCCGATGGTATGGCCACGTCACCAGATCATCAGGCCTTGCAAAGACTATTCTGCAAGGCACAGTGCAAGGAGGTAGAAGTCTGAAGAAGAGGGAGACCGAAAAAGAGGTGGGAGGACAACATTCGAGAATGGACTGGTTTGACACTGAGCGAAGCCATCAGGGCTGCTGAGGACAGAGAAAAATGGAGTATGCTGGTTAAACGATCATCTGTGGTGCCCCTACGACCTCCGGGTTACGGGACAGGATAGGATAGGATAGGATGTGTGCAAACATGTTTTGCTGTTGCAATAGGTAGTACCGATGAAAATTTTGTTTTTTCAGCTAAATACAGAAGTTTAAATACAATATTTTCATTTGATGTCTTAGTATAATTCTTAATTTAGTATGCTTCTGTCTTTCTCTTCATCCTCCACCACCGACTATCTCCCACCCCTATCTTCCCGTTTCTGCGAGCAGCATGGAGCCAGCTGACGTCAGGCGGACTAACAGTGAAGCAGTTGCCTGGTGCTCACTACTACCTTAAGGATCCAGAGAACGTGGTCAGGGTCTGTGACCTCATCAATAAGGACGTGGCTGCTTTCAGTACTTGATGACTTTGCAAGTACTGCCACAAGATCGCTCTGATGTCATTGTCTCATCCTTGTCGGAACCCCGAATAATCAGCGCGATGCCGAATGCATGAATGAACATTTTCGAAGCGCATAAAATATTTCCACATACATACACACACACACCCACGCACACACACGCACCCACCCATACACACACACCCACATTAAAAAAAAACAAGTGATCACAGCGCTGAGCACTTGACAGATGATATTTCTGACTAAGTCGTGTAAATCGACCAGGTTTGTCACTCAGACCAAGGCTCGGCGACTGCCACTTAACATAGTACCTATAGGCGAGAAAAAATATTTATGCTGTATTTAAAAACACTTATAATTTTTTTATTTTTGTTGTATTCATATAAATAGACCTAATAAATATGGTGTGTTGCAAATTCATTAAGATTCAGATTCTCAGTTTATTTGTCTATTGAACACGAAAAATGGTATGCAATCACGCACACACACCCACACACACACACACACACACACACACACACACACACACACACACGGTTACAATAACAATGACCACTAACTCAGAATTAACTTTTTCTGTAATTTTCTTTTCATTTTTCATTACGTTTGAAATTACAAAGCAGTTTTTTTTTCTATGTACGTACTTTTAGCAAAAAATGTTTTAAGTTTGCAGTTGTTTGATTAGTATGTTACTGATGTTGAAATAATTGCTTTATATTTCTCTCTATGCAACGAAACAATGAAAATCGCTAACGTCTATCCGAACCTATATTGGAGCTGTGTGAATTTTTGGCTCGCGTTCATCCTGCTAACTCGATGAATAAAATATTGTTTTTTGTACCACAAAAGCCATGTTAGATTTCAACACGTTAAAATGCAGAAAAACAAGCATACAAACTTCACATAATTAGGGAACGTTTTATGAGTACAACGTGATGAATGAATAATAAAATAATAAATAAAAGGCGATGATTTGGCGAGAGAAAAAAATACACCAAAAAAAACAAAATCTAGTGCTAATCAAAACAGACATGGGTAGCCCTATGTTAAATCTGCGACCTTGCTTTAAGTTCATGCATTATTTTGTAAACAAAAAAGATGGTTACTCATGAGCGTTTCAACCTTTATATTGTTATACATTCTCATAACTGCAAATATTTTATTTTTAAGATGATAAGAGGGCGAACCACTATTTTGGTAATGAGTTTAGAAAATTATATAAAATTAGTAGTATTTAGTTGTGTCTACCCATGTCTGATTTTCATTAATTGTACTGAGGTATTGTCACATAAACACGCATGCACGTGCGCCAGCGCGCGCAATCAATCACACACACTCACACAAACACATACATACACAGAGACCAAGCATTCAAAGTACCATACTGATCATAATATACATATACAGTAATAATATACACACGCGTTCTCCTAGAGCTAAATACCCCAGTACAAGCACTTAACAATAACAAATAGTAACAACTGTAATTGTGTGTATGAAAATAATCACAAAAAACTAAACGCGAAGACGCTGTTTGATATCATGTATGCACAACAAACTCAGGAAGATTTCTTTTGAGTGACTAAGGATGGACACATTTAAAATGATCCCCCAAACAATTACAGACAGAACAGCTACATAATACAATCATGATTAAAATAAGCTTTATAAATTAAAATTTTCAGAAAGTGTGCAAATATAAAAACATTACAAAAAATAGCATAATAATAACAACAGCAATAATAATTAAAGTAATATTAATAAAAATAATAATAATAACATCAACAATAAGAATAATAAACCTCAACATGAACAACAACAGAATAATAATAATAATAATAATAATAATAATAATAATAATAATAATAATAATAATAATAATAATAATCCAGATCAAATATTTTTAATGCAAGTTACTGCAAACCATTACCCAGCCTACATATAGCCTAGGCAATAAAAATCTCATCATCCATTCTTTTGTTTAAAACGAGCTTACATTGGTCCTCCCTGTTTGCGAGGGGCCGGGTAGCTCAGTTGGTAGAGCGTCTTTCTAGTAACCGAAAGGTACCTGGTTCGAATCCCGGATTGGCCAATGTGCGACCATATTATTTTCCCCTTACCATCAACTGGTTCGCTGGTGTCAGAATAATGTGACCAGTAGTCGCCTAAACGCTTCGGTGTCGTGTGACTATAATCTACAGTTACACCTCCCTGTATAGGACTTAGCGGAATCCAACAGTTTCTTACCATCCATTATGTATCCACCCCACCCTAATAACATGACCCCACATAAACATTAATTTGTTTCTAATCTAACTTCTACCCGCATCCCAACACACCCAAACTCCTAACTCCCCGTAACTGCCCACCCCACTCACCCCACCCCACCCCCAATGCTTTGGCTTATAATAGGTGGAACATCCACTTGAAGAGGAGAACAAGGGAGGTAACTGTGGCAAGCATGCCTGACGATCGAATTCCCATGGCCATCCCAACCATGCGCTGCTTCCCTATTGGTTGTGGAGGGGGTATGTCTGTAAAAGAAAAATAAATTGCATCCATAAAAGAAAACCCACAAACACTAAACTCGCATAACAGGGAAAATGCATGCTTCTTGTTCCTGCTCTCATTCCTTAGGTCGTTTTTGTTTTTCTTGTTCTTCTTTATTCAAAAAACTGGGCCAGCTATGAGAACTTGACATTTTTGGTAGCTCAAATGTATTGCAAAACGATGGTCTTTGCATTGTTTTGAGAAACTGCAAGACTTCCCAAACAAAATCAAATCGAAACTGTACCCAATGGTTCTAAAAGAGGTTTATGTGCATTTTGATATTAAGCTGACGTTTACTGGAAGAAAATAAGTAGATGATACAAAACAAAAAGCTTAAGGAGATTGAACCCACCAGATTAAGTTGGAAAAAAATGTAATTAAGTTTACTGCGTATTGTGTTGTTGTTAACCAAGGTAATGCCATACGTTTCTGTTAATTTTGTCATCTAATACTTACATTGCGTTTTGCCGTGGATAGGCTCTGACTGCACTGCCCAGAATATGTACTTTGTCCGTGCCAGTGATCCTCTGAAAATGTGAAGACACAAAAAAAGGTTATTAAAACACGTGAAAATTTATTGGTATTGTAGTCACCACTATTGAATCCGTGTATGACAATCAAACCTTTGCGTCAGTCTGAGCTTAGTTGGGTTGGATGGAACCAGAGAATGTCATATACAGCGCCAACATCAACCACCGCGACAGTTTCGGTGAAACGCCGCTACATCTGGCCATCAAGGGTCCTCACCCTCTCAGTGGATGGAACATCACTCTTTCAGGACTCAAGCGTATAGTCCTAATGTCTTCGATCCCTGCGGCCACCCACGCAGAATGTTTGAGACTGTTGAGCATAGGTCAATTTATCAACCCTTGAAAGATCACTAACACTCAGTGTGTGCACCCTCATACGCGCCCCGCGCTCCTTCCAAGAGAGAGAAGACGTCGGACATACAGATGGGCCGATAGACAGACGCACAAATTTACAGACAGACATGCAGACAGACAGCATATAAACAATACTCACGTAATGAAGACGTCGCCGACATCTTCTGTAGGAGGGTGCCAGGTGAACTCCATGGCCTCACGTCCGAAAGCCGCTGCGTGGCTAAGTGTGTCATTGTCCGAGTAGCAGTTGAGGAGCTTGGCCACCGGTGGAGGCTTGGAGAACCTCCCCACTGGCTTGTTATCTCTGGTCCTGCCTTGTAGCATGAAGGCCAGGAATGGATCTTTAGTGTTGTCGCTCAGCACTGTCACTGCAAACCAACAAAAGCAATAGTGATTATGAGGTGCAATCGCGTTGCCACTGCTTGTTCACGCTAACTTCATTTAGGCTACTTATTTGTTTAACGTTGATTTTCTTTTGTCATTGTTCTAGCACTAGTGACTCTAGTCTACGTACCATTTTTGACAGAATGCACGAAGTGTCCACACTCTCGCACAAACACGCCAGCGCGCCACGCAAATAAATACATATACAGAGTCGTACATTTATTTATTTATTTATTTATTATTTATTCTCTGTCCAAATAACTTCTTTAAACACTCTTTTAATGATTCTGATAATAACAGAAGCCTATTACATAATAAATAAAAGGTACATATTTTTGGAAACAGTCCGAATAAATTCAGGAGTGTTCTTCCCCGAGTCTTTTTCCTCACCTTTTTCCGCACCTCTGTCCCACAAATAAGTCTTTAGGGTTTAAAACATAACTATAAAATTTTATTTTGCATCCATGTTGTGATTGACACACCTTTAGGAGGCTACAAACGATGAGTAATCAATTTATTTGTAGCCTAAAGTATCTGTAGCCAAAGGTAACCGACGAACGTGCAAATAACTAGTTAAGAATCGTCGAGTGATGTAACTCCCCCCACTCTATCACCCACCCTACCCCACCCCTCTCCTCCTTCCTCGATTGGGAGCTTTAATAGACTATTGAAACCAAACTATGTTACATATCGTGTTGAAACATGCACACCTCTGTAATTAACAGATACCCTAAGCAGAGTTCCCCCCAAGGCGGACATGTGTGCCCTGTTGGGCTAGTTAATCCTATGACTATATCATGACGGACATGGGGCTTTTGCACCTTCACGTAGTAATGAGCAGTTTCTTACACACATTATTTTAGCTAGAAGCGCTGACAACTTCGCTTGTAATATTGATCACGATAGCTTGTACATCATGATTATACATGTAGGTGTATTCGCCATCCTCACCAACCAGGCAAAAGACGGGCGTACACAACGTAAGGCCAGAAGAATCAAGATTATTAGGGCTCTATCAAGACTTTATCTATGACTGTACACTACACGACATCACGAATTTGCTTTATTTTTAGTTTAATAAATTCAAACAATCAGGTGATTGGCGTAAAAGCTAAAATGAGTTTTAAAACATGGCATTATTTTTTTTAAGTGGGATGGTTTGAACTCTATAGCCCGTTACATCACTTCTGGTTGTTATTAATATGTAGAAAAAGTAACATGTCTTTGCTCATTTCGACCCTTGTAGGCCCTAAGCTGTCGGGGTGGCACGTTCAAGCTCAGTAGGCTAAATCAAACCTAGAAGGGCAAAGCCCACATGACTCACATGCTCATTATGGAGGCACGGTGAACTAATGGTAGTGCTTAGGCTTGCGGATCTGAAGGTCCCGGGTCCTAGCCCTGTCCGGGTCATTGTGTTGTGTCCCTGGGAAAAACACTTTACTCCCGTTTCCTACTCCTTCGGATGAGAGTATAAACCGAGGTCTAGTCTGTGTGTCGCATACATTCCATCATAACGGACTTTAAAGATCCTGACGCTCATGTCCTAGACGGGTGAGTGCCGGTAACAAGAACACACCCAACATGCACTTGGTCTTTCTCACCCATCCCTGGCTGGCCAGGATAGTGCTCAGTTGTCCGGGCGTCAGACCATGCGCCCAAAGGCTGCGGGTGGGCGTCTCGGGCGGTTTAAGTTAGATCTTGTATTGGTCAGCGCCTAGAGTCTGGTCAGGTACGGCGAGATAAGTGCGCTATAAAAATCATCAATAATAATAATTATTATTATGAAACTTGCAATGTTTAACATGAAAATGACTGCCAAGAAAAAAGAAAACAGTGGCATTAAAATGCAAAGTAATACCGATTTTGAGCTTTCTATTCTCGTGACCTTGAGATGACCTTGATCTCCGGCTTTAAATACACTCATGTAATATCAAGTAAACTACAACAAAAGTTGTATTATGCCCCAAAAAACAGTGACCTTGGGTCGACCTTGACGTGACCTCTCATGCTCATATATGATCAAACAACCCAATGCTGTCGCATACTATGGGGTAAATAGAGCCATTCTACTGTACGATTACCTATTTTTTGTATGTTTTTTGCAAGACCTACAATGACCTTGATCTTCAAGATCAGCGCAAAAACGGGACAAATATGAAAAATCAATCTATCGTCTCCAAATTCAATAAGTTTTAACTTAATACCTCTCATAATTTTGGGTCAATGTCACGTCAAAGTACCTGTACTTACTGACTTTGGACAGCTTCATTAACCTTGACCTTAGAGTGATGTTGACCAAATGTGCATATTATGTGTATCTCATTAATATACATCATGCATCAAAGAATCATAAATTCAATATTGATAACTTTTTTTTAAAAGTGAAATTTTGTGAAAATTTGTATTTTTTAAACTAACATTTGTTGACCCTGTGACCTTTACCTTAAAGTGGGGTCATTCATTTACTGATCACTTATGATGTCTCATGGATATACACCATCTTACCAAGTTTGGTTGTGATATTTGAAATAGGTTCTGATATATTAATCCGCTGCGCTTGCAAGTTTTGCATGTCCTAAGACAAAAAAATAAATAAATAAATAAATAAATTATATGTCCTTTTAGGTCTATTTAGGACTCATCTCGCACACATTTACAAAAATCGGATTTTTTTCTGGGTGGGTGGGGGTGGGTGGGTGAATACATAGACTCAGATTGATATGCATGTAAGTCAATAATAGGAATCTCAGTCAGAAACACAAAAGGAACAAAAGTGAAAATTCACAGATTAGCGGTGTGTTTGAACAACGATCGAGTGCCCACTATATCATATGTTCATGTTACAACAATGCTATGTTCAGTGTAAATCAATTTTTCCGAAAAATACACGAAAACTTTAAAGTAAGCAACTTTAAAAAAATATATATAACTGTTGTGCGATATGTATACACTTTCAACAATAATCATTCCTCGTTTTATTTGAAGATTAATAGATAAATCATCATCATCATCATCATCATCATCATCATCATCATCATCATCATGTCATCATCATCATCGTGGTCCTCATTCGGCTCTTGGCAGTCCGCTGGACCCTTTAAACACTGATTATCTATCTATCATCATCATCATCATCATCATCATCATCATCATCATCATCATCATCATCGTCATCGTGGTCCTCATTCGGCTCTTGGCAGTCCGCTGGACCCTTTAAACACAGAATATCTATCTATCATCATCATCGGTCATCATTATTATTATCAAAGGCTTTTGTAATGCGTGATTCCTCCGAGGCCTTTCAACCTAAGAGTAAGACAAAATTATTGCCCAAAAAAGTTTTACTTCTAGGTAATTTTTCAAACAAAAATAATGTGTTATCCGATCAGCGAGTGTCCTTCGGTCCTGCTTGGAAGCACAGGAGTATTAAGCAAGTAGAAAGGATCCGCGATATCAAAAACAAAGTAGATACTTGATCGCGCAGCGGTAGATAACGCACAGCCATTTGTATTATAAATAGGCTTCGTGGGCTTTACGCTACTACTGCTACCTCTATGCTATCGAGTGTCCACTTTCTTGTGTTGGAAGCAATGTGACACTCTATTGGACGCTCACTTCGAGAATCAAAGCTTGATAAATTGTCGTAAGTTGAAACTAAGTCTCAGACTATATGGATAGAATGCATTAGTTCCTAAATATATAATCGAAGTTTTGGTGGCGAAACTAAGCAATACAACTGGGGAAAAAATTGAGGATTTGAGAGTTAACAAACTGTCTGGTACCGTCCGGGATGATTGAAGGTTATATAACACACCTAAAGGTTTTACTGTCTTAATTAATTCAAATACATTAGTGCAAATTATAATGTCTAATAAATTAATAATTACTATGTATGTAAGAGTGCATGTGCATCAATCATGCTAAAAAACAAGCGCGCGCGTTCACACACACACACACGCACGCACGCGCGCGCACACCCACAGTACCTGTCACATACATGACATACAGGTTTAGAAACAAACATACATACAGGCGTACACACACATACAAACACGCGCACGCGCTCACACACACACGAACAAGAACGCGCGCTCGCTCTGCATGCATACGGACGCAGGCGCATCAACACGCAAATCTACACACATTTAAATACATATATGTACACACACTCGCTCGATCATTCGCTCAGTTCACTCTTTTTCCCAATATTTATTTCAATAGTTGATTATTTCATTCTTTGAATTTTCTTAACTACATATCTTATTTTCTACTTGTTTTCTTTGACATTTTGAGCAATATATTAATAGTGAGGATTTTTTTTTTCAATATTTTTTTCAATAGTTGATTATTTCATTCTTTGAATTTTCTGAAATACATTTCTTATTTTCTACTTGTTTTCTTTGACATATTGAGCAATAGTGATGTTTTTCCTACATAGACTATATAGTAGCGTCCGAGCTCTAAAGAGGTTTGTGTAGACTAAAGGGATTACCGTAGTGAGATCTAGTGGGGGTTGTTTGAAGAAACTATAAAATAATAGAGGTTTGGAACTCATAGGGTGAAATAAAGTTATTAGACAGGTTTTATTTATTTATTAATTTATTTATTTATTTCATTTTAAATGGAAACTAATATTTTTAGTGGCCACGTCAACGTCTACCATCTAAACAACAAACTACATGACATTTCTTCTCTTCACAGATGCCTACATATACTCGGTGTGACGGAAACTAAATTATGTGACTTGAAACATAGTTCAGAATCAGTTTCAATACCAAATAATAATTGTATAAGACAGAATGCTAATTTTCATGGACAAAGAGGAATTGGCGTCTATGTTAATAATAATTTAATTAACTTTGTCAAATTTTATAAGGAAAAATGACCTTGTACTCAAATGTATTGAATGCATCTGGCTGGAGGTCATATACAAATATGCCTATTCTTATAGGATTCATATACAGAAATCCTGCCAGTAACTGCGACTGGTTCAGTAATTTCTTACCAATGGTGGACGCAGTCAATGTTTGCAATTTAAACTTTATTGTATTAGGTTACTTTAACATTAAACGTTTACAGTCTCAGTCACACTGGAACACAATACCAAACTTGCTTTGGTATAAATCAGTTTATTCAAGAACCGACAAGAGTAAAAGAAACAAGGCAACTCTTCTTCATCATATATCGATGAATTAGATTATAGCCTCAGCGTCCCCTGCGTGAGATGCCTTTATTGTAAAGTGACCGGCTGGTGGAGTGCCTTCAGTGTTACACTAGGGTTGTTTCAGAATATCTTTTATACAGATCAGGGGTGAGTCCTCTTTCAACAAAGTTGAGGTCCTGATTTTGTGGTCCTGATTCGGCTCATTGCGGTCCGCTGGATCCTGTAAGCAGTGAATAACTAACAAACTCCGGAGGAAGAGGGTGAAACATGCACCAATTGGACCACAACTGAAATTAAAGCTGCCATGTCCTTGCGTGAAAACTTTTAAAAAAAAAAAACATACAGTTTGATCTGTATAAAAAGCAACGTAATAAAGTCCTTACCATAGTAAGAAATGCAAAAAACAAATATTTTCAAATGTTATTATCAATTAAAAACACTAAAATCACTTGTAGTTGGAAAGCAATAAAGGAATTTTGCAAACAAAATCTAGAACAGGAAAACAAATAAATTTAATTTTTCTAATGATACATTTAATAAATATTTCCTTTCACTAACTGACTCTATTATTACCGCAAACACAAACACAAATACAATATATGATAGGATCAACCACTTTTGCAAAAACAAACTTCAAGAATCTGCCTCATTTATTATTAATATTGTAACTTCTATAATATTACAAATGACAAATCAAATGTCTATGGACATTTATAATTTAAATGCGTTCATTATAAAAGTGTCTCTTCCATATATCATTGAACGTTTAACCTACATCTATAAAATATGCATTGATCAAAATAAATTTCCCTCAATATTTAAAGAAGCTAACGTGATATCTTTACCTATAATAAGTGATATTTATGTTCTTGACAACTTTCAACCCATTTTAATCAGTACAACTTATGTTAATCTGATGAATAAAAATTTGATACAACAACAACAACAACCAATTTTCATTCTGCCTATAGATCTACTATCTAAATCTCTGGAAAGACATACATATATTCACATTAACCTTTTAAAATAACGCTCTTTTTCATCCTTTTCAGTCTGGCTTCATACCTAAATACTCTTGTCAAACAGCGCTCGCCCATCTTTGTTATATTGGACTTGATGCTATAAACAAGCAAGACACTGAAGGGGCAGTTTTTGTTGACCTTAAAAAGGCATTTGACCTAGTTAACTTTAGCATCAATGAACAAGCTAAACTTCTATTTTCAAATTTCTGCACCTGTATTATTTTTTAAATCATATTTATCAAACAGGCATCAATCAGTATACACTAATGGTTCCTTTTCGTCTTCTGGAGATGTAACTTGTGGAGTTCCTCAAGGAATGGTTCCTTTTCGTCTTCTGGAGATGTAATTTGTGGAGTTCCTCAAGGATCGATCCTTGGCCCTATTTTATTTTGTATATTTATCAATGAAATGCCCCTTTTTCTCACACAAAATGTTAATCCATTCATACTCATAATACAAATCTACACAAAGTAGAACAAAGTCTTAAAATAAGCATAAACGAAAGTGATAACTGGTGTGACATCAATAGAATGAAATTAAATCCTAATAAAAGCAAAAATATGGCTCTCACTACAAGACAAAAACGTCAAAATAGATCGTTTTCATTAATCTAAAGTTAGGGTCGAACAGTATTGAGCAAGTTCATTAACATAAAGTGCTACTATAAGAATAATCATCGATGACGATTTTAGCTGGAGGTCACACATTAACCATATCTGTAAATAATTTTCTAAAAATCTTTTCCTTCTAAATAAACTTAGAAATTTTGTTACAACTGAGGTATTAAATTTTTTTTTCTATGCCCACATATCTCATTTTAATTATGCATCGATTATATGATGTAATGCCAGTGACGCGGAAATTAAACATCTAAATAAAAGAGCAATCAAGACACTTTATAAGTCCTATAATATTAATACAGATGTTACAACTAATGAGAAATATAAAAAACTCCGAATATTACCACTTCAAAACGTTTTTTTCTATTACACCTATACTTATGTTCAAAATCACACACGGAGAAACACCTGCATATTTTTATACATTTATTACCAAGCCAGTTGATCGACTTTAAAATTATAAACTATCCATGCCTCGCATTGATTTATACAAAAATAGCCTACCATTTAATGGAACTCTCTCCCTCTGGAATGTAAACATTGCGACACACTGTTTTCTGTCAAATTTAATATATGAATGCATCTGCGAAATTAATTCTAAAAGTTATGAATAATAACATATATGATAACAAAGTCATTTATGTCATTATTTGTTATGTTATTATTATTATTATTATTATTATTATTATTATTATTATTATTATAAGGGTAAAGGATGTGGAGAGGGTGAGTGTCTAAAATTGTTTTAAAATAATGACGACGATTATGGTGCGTGTGCATGTGTGTGTGTGTTTTATATGATTTCCAAGTTAATGTTAAATGTTCTTTATTATGTTAACTTGTTAAGGGACAGATTGGACGATTAGACTTATTAATTAGTCTAAAATCTTTATCCCTAATTGTAAAAAAAGTTTCAAAGTTCCCTCCTCCTTTCCCCTCTCCCCTCCACTCTCACATTTGTATAATCTTCACAGTCCCACTGAAGAGATTTTTGGTGATATGTTCACAGTAGGTTTGACACACAGAAATCATAGAACATAACGAGGTTATGATTTATGAGGAAGTAATAGTCGAACATTTGATTGATTACATTTAAGTAGTCTTCAACCTAATTACATGCGACAAACTGCTTCAATGCAATTAGGCCTAATTACGAGTTAGACCCATATCAAAATAATATTCGTGTATGCACCTCTAATTACTCTAACTGGAGACTGATCATTTTACATATGACTCTAAACTTCGTCTTGTTTTTAAATTATATGTACTCTACTAGTTTTCTTTTAAACAAACTACTTATGCAATGTAACGATGTAACGGAAACTGTAAAATTACATTAATTTTATTTATATGTTTGTGGGTGTTTCTTTTCTAATAGTGACTGCAGAGGGTCATGGTCAACTACACCAATTTTCAGGCAATGGAGAAAATGCAATAATAATATTAGATTTTGATGCATGCTTCAATTGTCAAAGTACCTGCAAAAAGCATCCTTGAGGCAATGAATGTTCCAGTAATATTCTTTATTCTTGAGTGTTTTCTAAATTAGCTCACAAAATGGCTTCAAAAAAAGTGGATCGACAACCCCTTTTTGCGTTTACGATCTATTTTGGTCAGTTAGTGTTTCAAACAATGCAACATTATTCGTTCCTTATAAGGTATTAAAGTTGAAATCACAAAGAAAGTTGTCGCACAGCGCTTCAGTAAGAAAAAAAGGAGATAACCCGCGGTGTCACCTAGAGGTATTCTGAAATTGAATCTTGAAAGGAAAACATTACCCATCCAAGACTGCATGTTTTGTATGGAAGGAGAAGGAACAACGAAGCTTATAACGGAAAACGATGCTTAACGTCCTATTGCACCAGCGTTAAGGACGATCACCACGTCGCCACCCTGACAACAATGATCATCATCATCATATCAAAAATGAGATCCTATTGTTTATTACTTGTGAGTTTATAATAAGTTGTTTTCAAGAAGTAGAAGCTAATAAACAATTTTGTGTCTACGAACAGCTTTAAAAAATAATAAAAAATAAGAATTTCGATTTACATCGTTACGTGTTCCACGCCAAGTTATCCACGATTTTCTTGTAATTAGGTCTTTTCCCGAGAGTACTCGTCAAACATTTATGACGCTTTGCCGTTAAAATTTCGATTGTGGGAGGAGTTTAAGTTTACCTCTAAACTCGTGACGTCAAACTCGCGCATCTGATTGGTCCTCGTATTGGCTTATGTATTTTTGCAGAAGAAATCAAACATGCGCTAGCCTTGTAAAATTTTATGTTATCCGGTAGGCAAGGAAATACATAAGGAATTCATAAGCGTAACACAAGTGTGGCTGGGTACTACAGATCAATGAGGCCGGGTCTTTAATCAATGTGTTCTTTCTGGGGTGGAAATTGCTACAAGAGTGTCATTCATTGTTTGCTTAAGTCATTGTTTCTTTACAGGTCAACTCTCTCTCTCTCTCTCTCTCTCTCTCTCTCTTTCGCTCCTCGCTCGCTCTCTGTAAAGGTACCCCCCTAATAAAATTTTAAAACAGTTTCCATATCACCCTGACTACTATTACAACGAACAAATAGTTGCAAAATGAAATATCGAACAGACAGAAAACATTAGATATTGCTTACTACAATAGTGCAATTGTCATTTTAAATGGGATGTATAACACAACAAAATGTTATTTCGCAAAGTGGTGTGCAACTGATGCATTAACTGCGATGTATAAGGCATTCAAATGTTAAATGCGACATGTTCTGCGATTGAATGTAGTTTTGCCGTTGTAAGGTAAGCTTAAGCTTACTTACCAATAATGGGCTCTCCTGAAGTGTAGTTGGTCTGAGACATGACAATGAGGTACGGTGGTACCGACGTTTGGGCTACAGCGTCCTCGTGAATGGGCATCAAATGACCGCAGGCTGACAAAGGCGCCCCACTGGGAAACGATGACACGATTGTCATCATCGCCATCAGCAGTACAATGACGAACTCTGAGATAACTAATTTCGAATTACTGGAATACATGGCTTTGGTAGTTCAAAATATACGGACTTCTAAATTCTTTATAAAAGGTGGTCCTAACACTGTTATCTTTTAGTCAGTATGTCTTCTTCACAAAAAAAGTGTTTAGTCACAAAGTTTCTAGCTGCTGCTGTCTACGTAAAGCATAAGGCAATGTATCTTAGTCTGCAGATGCGGGAACTTCTGTGGAGAAAGATTGAGGACTTCTGAAACTCAGTTGCTGGCTGTCGGCAGGCTGCGACGGGGCAATCTTCACTATTCATAAGCCAATTCCAAGTTCGTAGGAAATGAGAAGAGTAGAAATATAATTACCTTTTCTTACATAGGCCTATGTAGAAATTGGAGACGAAACGAGTTTTGATGTCGGACACAAGCTCTTTAGTTTTTGTTGCTTTTCTTCGTAGATCAGCTGGTTCTGGAGGTTCGGATAGCCTTATGTTTTCTGATCAGCTTCAAAAATGTTATAGTTTGTTGTTATTCCCCTAAATATAAAAAACACGGTCTTTTCCAGAAACTAACAAAACTCCTAACTTCAACTGAGCAAAAGCTCGGAGCAGCAACAAAACACGAGTGTAGTGGTTTCGCTGCGACGCTAAGGAGAGCTGTGTGCACCATCCACACACTGGCCAAAGCCCCAAGGCAGCAAGGATGACGTCAGCTAATATGGGAACGGGCTATGACGTTCACGATCTTGCTTCATCGTCGAGGAGGAGTTCTGAGGGTAATAAAATGTTAACAAGAACATTCCCATCCCACCAGCTTGAGCCCCTTACAAGTTACGATCATTAACTTCACATTCAGTCTGAGTATCAAATGATAGTTCAACATTTTGGTTTTCAGAAAGAACAACAACAACAACAACAACAACAACAACAACAACAACCTGCGTGATTGCAGGCGGCATAAAAGCCGAAATGCACCTAGAATGAAGTTGAAAGTCGTTCATCTCTGAATGGAGTGAGTCGTGATGATTATAGCTTCTTCGACACGGTTGACCCGGGCTGTGTAAATATACAACGCTCTTCTTTATGCGGATGGGGAGACAATCGTTCCTATTGATGAGCTGATCAATGGAAATCAGCGTCAATCCTTGCCTGTTCATTCTGGATCTGGATCTGGTCGTATAGTTGCAGGAACCAATGTCGGTTATCTTTGCAACTGGGGGAAGCGCATGATTTATAAATTCGTGGCCCTAATATAAAGGCAAGGTGCCCAGCTAAAACATAAATATTCATAGTGTCTTTAAAAGCTGGCTAAAAACATATCAGTGTGAGCGTTCAGCGGAGAGGGGGGGGGGGGTGAGAGCCCTGACACCTTCGTCGCCGATGATGCTGCGACGGCAGGTCGGGCTGGTCTGGCTGGCAAGTCTGTGTCACTCAGCTGATTCCACTCAGCTACAGTACGGACAAAAAAGGAATTCCTGTACTGGTCAGTCTTGCTGGTAGGGATGATAAAGCCTCGTGTGTTGTTCACAGCCTGTCGTTCGATGATGTTGATGCTGTCGAACCCCTGAAACCTCGTAGGAATGACTCTTCATCGACCGCCGACAGCAGGGGTGAGGAACTTCTCTGGAGGTAGCGCTGGGACCAACCCCTCTGCGACCCTATTCAGAAGGTTGAGGCGTAGTTGCCTACGGCGCTCTTCTAGTGGGGGGAGGTTCAGGTCTCTGAGGATGTTGCTCATGCAGCCCTGGCTTCGGGACTTGTAGTCACGCGTAATGAAGCGGGCGGCCTGGCGCTGCACTCTCTCTAGTCTGTCGATGTCCTGTTGTAGATGGGGATCCCACACCGTTGCTCCGTATTCTAGCTTGGATCGTACGAGTGAGATATACGCCAGGCGCCTGCACTCTTGGGGGCAGTTCCGGAGGTTCCGGCGTAGGAAGCCCACTGTCGATGCTGCTTTGCTGCATGTGTTGGAGATGTGGGCGGACCATTTGAGGTCAGCTGACAGTAGGATGCCAAGATATGGGCTCTGTTGTACATGTTGCAGGATTACTCTGTCTAGGCTATATAAGTAGGATGACTTATTTCTGATGGAGAGGATGTAGCACTTCTGCGCATTAAAGCGCATGCCCCACTTGGTAGCCCAGATTTCCAGCTGTCAGAGGTCGGCCTGGAGCTCGAGGTGATCTTGGAAGGTGCGTATAGTCCGGTAAAGGAGGCAGTCGTCAGCAAACAGTCTGACTGTAGACCTCACAGACTGTGGCAAATCGTTGATGTGGCAGAGGAACAAGAGTGGTCCCAACACCGTTCCCTGTGGTACGCCTGACTCGACCGGCGCCACTTCCGATGCCTCTCCCTCCACCACCACTCTCATCGTTCGCTTCGTCAAGAACTGGGTCAGCCATACATGGATTGGTCCACGCACACCGTAATGATCCATCTTCTGCATAAGCTTGGCGTGTGGAACGGTGTCAAACGCCTTGGAAAAATCAAGTATGGCGACATCCACCTGGGCCCCATTATCGAAGGACTTCAGTAAATCATTCGATGTGGTGAGGAGTTGCGTCTCGCAGGAGTGGCCAGATCTGAATCCATGGTTCCGGTCGGTTAGGATGTTATACATTTCAAGATGGTTCCGGATGTGCCGACAAATAACATGCTCCAGGAGCTTACAGGCCACTGAGGTTAGGGAGACTGGTCTGTAGTTTTCTGCCTGATTCCTATCGCCTTTCTTGAATACCGCCGAGATGTTTGCGGATAGCCAGTCGCCAGGGAGTTGGCCAGTTTCCAGCGAACGTTTGAAAATGATTGTCAGGGCTGGGGCGATGGACACGGCACAGGTCTTCAAAATCTTGTTTGGGATACTGTCCGGCCCAGAGGCCTTAGAAGCGTTGAGGTTTTGGAGGAGTTTGGTACGTGCATTTAAGCCCTAGCCACATTCTCATTGCAAACTCGGGTAGTCTCTAATAAGGAGTGTGGGATCAAGGACACACACTCACACACACACACACCCCTACACACACACACACCCTGACATACATACATGCATACACACTTACGACACGACAAATACACTGTTAGTGCTACACATCTTGCAGAAACAGTCAACCATGCTCATAAAATCACCTCCTGTCTCCCTCTCCTCCCCCACCCCCTCCTATCTACTTCCACAGCCCATAACCCCCATCCCAACCCAACTACTCCCCATCACTGCTAAGCTACCATTCGCTGTTTTCTGTGGTTAGTTCTTCATTATATTTATGACTACTCCTCAAGTACAGTATTGCATATTACTCGTCAGATCACTCAAAATAGTGCTTTCTCCCGTGGTCAACGTTTAAAAAAAAAAAGGCTATCCGGGGTACTGGTGTTTACCCCGGATAGCCTCGCAAATTCTAGAAAATTCTCAAAGAAATTGGAAATTACCTTTTGACTACTCTTTAGATGGTGTTCCATTTGCCTTCGTAATACTTCACAGATGGTTACAGAACCCAGGCGTTTCTGTCAAAGCACAGGTCAAAGGATCAATGCACACGTTTATATTCAGTCAGAGCAGCACATTAGTCCCTGGTATTACACCGTGCATGTGCTTGCGACAATAGTGCTATTGGATGCAGTCATTATATACAAATTTCAAAAATAAAAATTCAATTTCCTTTCCCTCTTCTAATATTGATTGATTGATTGATTTATTGTTGCTTTAGGTCCAACGGACTCTTCCGAGCCAAATCAGGACCGGACAACCCCCGATCTGCATATAAGATCTGCTGAAACAACCCTAGTGGGAAAATTGAATGCCCTCTACCGGCCAGTCACTTTACAATAAAGACATCCCACACGGCTGAGGGTTTACCTCAACTACGCGAACCCCCGGTTACAAAAACAAAATAGAATACAACCATCATTACAAATCATCAACAAAACACATACATATAAAATGCCTATATTGCTAAATACTAACATCATAGGAAGCCCTAGTGACCACCCAGCAGAAAGCGTCCAACACTCCCAAGCTGATCCAACAGACCCCATACACAAACAAGGAGTCTTGTCCAGGAAGAGTTTTCAAGAAAAAAGGTAGGTCATTGATCTAGCGAAGAAGAAGATAGTATAGCAGAGTGATAGGACAGAGCAGGAATGGGAAAGAGTAAATGAGGAAGATAGCAACAGTGGGAATTTAAAGCACTAAATTTCCATAAAGTGGGGATACTATTTATACTGAAACCCCCCGGCACTCCAACGGGGGTACTGTTGCCGCAGTGAATCTGTCATGCCTACAAAGGCAAGACAGGTTTTCAACTGGGGCTTTTACTTTTCCCTTTATAGGTTAGAACAATCTACAGTGGCAAGATTGCTCATGACCCCAAGGGGTCCTCTTCTAATAGCAATCTCCCCTACACCACTTGTTTGAGTGCTAGATGTGTGTTAGTTGGGTGTGTGTGTTAGAGTGGGTGAAACAGGTGAGCGTGTATGTTGGTACAGATCGCCTCCCTTTGAGCCTGTTTGGTGATTTGGGGAAAGCGCGTTGATAGCATGCAGTATTATTATTAGTAGTAGAAGTAGTAGTATTTATTTATTTATTTATTTTATTTAACGTCTATTCACATTTGTGATATTAGAGAACATATTGAATTACAAACAAAATACATTTTAAAAAATATTACTATTATTATTATTTTAAAATAATAACAATAATAATATATATATAATTATTATTTTAAAAAACAAAACAATTAAACACACACACAAAAATATATTAACACACACACAAAACATCAAACAAAAATATAATAGGCCTATTTTGCAAAATTGATGTCATACTGAGTCAGAGGCTATATAACTCATAAATTGCTGGGAAGAGGTCGTGGTCAGGTTATCAATATAATTGCTGTCATTGTTGTTGTTGTTATTATTATTATTATTATTATTATTACAAAAAAAGTAAAATTTAAATTTAAAATTATTATTAGTAGTAAGTTAGTTATTCAGTTAGTTAGTTATTCATTGTTTATAGGGTCCAGCGGACTGCAAAGAGCTAGAGCCGAATCAGGGCCACAAAATCAGGACCACAACTTGGGTGAAAGAGGACTTACCCCTGATCTGTATAAAAGATCTGCTGAAACAACCCTAGTGATAACACTGAAGGCACTCCACCAGCTGGTCACTTTACAATAAAGACATCCCATGTACGGGACACTGAGGCTATACTCTAATTTATCTAACCCCGTTTACAAAAACAAAATACAATATAAACATCATTATAAAATATCAATAAAACACATACCGCCCTAGTGACCATTTGGCCAATGTCCCCAAGCTGATCCAACAGATCTCATACACAAATAAGGAGTTTTGGATGAGTTTTCAAGAAAAAAAGGTAGGTGACTGGTCCAGCGAAGAAGATACATGTAGAAAAATAGATTGATAACAGAGTAGGAATGAGAAAGAACAAAGGAGAAAGACAGCGACAGTGGGAATTTAAAGCACTAAATTTCCAGAACGTGGGGATACTATTTTATATCGAAACTGCCGTTAACCCCACGGGGTGAATTTTTATTATTATTATTATTATTATTATTATTAAATATAAAATTTAAAAAAAAATGTTTGCAACATTTTGTAGCACATAAGAGTGGTTATATAAAAAAGTTGTAAGAATCAATAGCATTCAACAATAGGCCTATTGATTAAAACGGGGATAATATCAACATTGACAGGCTTTTCCTGCACATGTTGGTTCATGCCTGCAGCTAAAAAGGGAGGAGTCTGGGATAAGTGATACAAGGTAACTGTCAGCTAGACTGGTAAAATGGATTCGTCATTCATAGATTTACTCTCTCGCCGCTTGAAACCATCATCTTAGCTTGGGGAAACTTCCTGGATTGGCCTCTTAAAGTGAGTCTGAACGCGAGATTAAAATGCAAAAAAAGTAAAATGTTTTTATTTCACTCTGTAAGATGGCGTTTTTGCCTAAAATAATTTTGTTTGTTTTATAGTCATACATTTTTGTGGCTGAAATGTGCAGAATATATATTTATTGTACTTGCACAGCGCTTTACCAGCCAAAGAGCTGCTGAAGGTGCTGGCCAATACAAGGTCTAACTCAAGCCCACCGAAGCAGCAACTACCTGTTTCAGGTATATCACGTGATGCCCCAGACAACTGAACTCAATCCTGGGTGACTGGGGGTATGGGGGAAGGGACCTATAGTGAATGCTGGGTGTTTTGGTGTAACTGGTATTAATCAGTCTAGGATATGGGCGTCAGGATCTTGAAAGTTCGTGCAATGTAATGCATGTGGATCTGGATTTGGTACATTGCCGAAGCCAATGCTGGCTATTACTGCAACGATTTTACAACTGTGGCACAGACTACACTTTGGATTATACACTCATCCGAAAGTCTAAGCTTAGCTGCCCTTGCAAAACGTCATAATAGAGGCTAACGGAGCTCAAACTTAAGACATCAGCGAAAAGAGCACTCGTACCATCGACTGCTTTAAGCTGGAATATTTTCTTGCTGACTATGTAGATCCATTAAGACAGCGCCAATTGTATTCCGCAATGGCGCCACAGCCTTTCTGCTGTAAATTTCGGCGACAGTCATAGACAAGCTGCAAACTTAAACAAAAAACAACTTAGCAGAGAGCTTTCACTGCAATAGTTTAGATTAATAAACTCTTACATAATCATATTATCTGGCAAAAAGGTTTGAAAGACAAAAATGGCCTCAAACTCACTGTAACGTTGGAAGCTTAGAGTATGGTTGATTAGACATTGAAGTAAATATTTCAAGCTACGATTACTTCACAACCATTCATAACTTGTAAACACTAAAAATTATCCTTTTCTCAGTCTTATCTCATATTTTTCACGTTTTTAATGAAACGGATTAGTGGACCAACCAATGATACATATTTGATTAATCCCATTAATTTATCTGGATGGAGTGGTGCTGTAAGTGCTCTACATAATTAAAAGCTAAAATCATTGAGAAACATGGAATAGGCCTAAAATCGTGGTCAATGGCCATAGGAATTAAGCACACTGCAAGGGAGAATGAGAGGGCTTGGGAGAGGGGGGGGGGGGAGAATGGGGGAATGCTTTACTTCTCTCATTAAATCAGAGTAAAAGCATTGGATTTTGTTTTCTTTATTAAGACACATTTCATAGTCACAAAATAATGACGGGAACCAACTTATTACCTAATAACAGAAAACGGATTTTAAAAATAAAATTAAAATCAGACCTAAATATGACATAACTGATTCTGTGTCCTATCAATACAGGTGAAGTGAGTTGATGATCCATAGTTTATGTCCATGATTATATATGAATTTAGCTTTTTTTTTTTTTTTTTTTTTTTTTTAATCAGTTTATAGTCCCCTCTTTTTCCGATAAGGATTTTCAGAGAGGAGACGTGCACCCTTGTTTGAACGCTAATCAATGTAATAATTTACAGGTGTGTGTGGGTTGGAGAGTGTGTCTACAACTATTAAGATTTTAACACTTGCCTACTGCACAAAAATATACAGTTACCAAGAATACCTTTATCATCATTGAGCAATGCATTGTTAATTTTACCACCACCTGAGAAAGCTTTAGGGAAATTACAATGTTTCCATTAGCAAGCAGTAATTTTATAACTGTTTTATGTTCAGCAAATTTACACTGGAGATAATGATCTCACTCATTTAGCAAATCAAAGTCAACATCAATCAAAAATCAAATGTGAACACTCAAATCAGTAAACACTTTTAAAACAACTACTTTATTTAGCACACAGCCTTAAGCAACATTACACACAACAACAAAAAAACAACTATGGAATGTATACACATGACATTTTTTAATAACCTAATTATTGTTGGAAAAAAAAAAAGTATTGTTTAAAATTACATCTAAGAAAACATATTTTAGCATGCACAGTGGATATTTTATTTATCCATTATGTTTTTAAGTAGCAGCAATAACACATTTTTTAAAAGATGTAAAGCGAGGACAGCGCACTTAAAGTGTGGTACCACGCTTAAGAAATCCCCGTATAATTATTGTTATTATATTAGCAGTACATAAAAACCCCAAACATTTTCACTAACGACAAAAAAGAGGCAGAACTCTGAGAAGGCAAATACAAAGTCACAATAAGTAATTCAACAAGATAGACATGTAGAACTGAATAACAAATAATGAAAAGATATTAACAGTTGTGACTTTACAGCAACAACAATGACAAACTCAAAATCTTACGATAAATTAGTTCAACAAATAAAACTAAATCTTAAGGTGGTATATTAGTTCAACAAAAGAACATATTTCAACAAGACTAAAATAGATGACATGCTGAACTTAAATTAAAAATACAATTTAAAATCTACTTAGTGTGCAACACGGAAAGCCAAATTGGCTCAAAATCGACAGGAGGGAAAACCTGTTTGTCTTAATAATAATAATACAAATCATTTACGACAACAACAATGAACAAAATATATATAAGATATATAATTACTGTTTGTTTTTTCAATGTTCATTGCCTTTGCTATTAAAGATACAGAAAGCATGCAGCATTACATTTAAAAACATATCATCCCAGCACAATCTTAACAATCAAATCAATTTCACTTAAAAAGTACAACTAATTTTTAATTTAAAAAAAAAAAGAAGAAAAGAATTCAAAAGGCAAAATTACCTATAAAGCTAAAATACAAATATTAACAATTGTGTATATTCAAAATTTGTTTAACTGCCAGAAAATTACTTCAATAAAAATGAAGGGAAATACTGGTCAACAAAAAGAACACCAAGAAATTGCTTCAAGTTCAACCAGAGGAATGCAGTTTAATCCCAAAAGAGATTATCATTTTCTTCTCATGTAAAGTGTTTATTTTTACTCAAGCTGAACAAAAAGTATTGCACAGCCTTTCAAAACACAAATTGATGGCATTAAATACTTTTAAAGAATTTAATACAACAAGCTAGCAACGACTGTTTATACTTTATAGACTCACAAATATACAAGAAATAAACACATTACTTTAAAAAATGTGTGCGAATAACATGTGCAATTATAAGAAACCATTCTAAATATGTTTTCACTGCATTAGTCATCTTGAACACCTTTTCAAATATTATTGAACGTCACGGACCGGTTTTATAGTTATTTGGGTCCAATGACTTAATATTATTGTTAGTCTGTTTCTTGTGAGAAGATATTGGTAATTTTTAATGAGAGCTAAATTCTGATTGGTTGAGCTGGTTACATGAAATTTCACTAAAGTACATTCAAAAATCTATTAATTCTTTTCTTGACTATACTAAGGATTGGTTGTCCTGGACTTCTCACAGCCATGTCTGCTTCGCTGAAAGAGGACTCGCCCCTGATCCGCATAAAAGATCTGCCGAAACAACCGCAGTGGTAACACGGAAGGCACTCCACCAGCCGGTCACTTTACAATAAAGACATCCCATGCAAGGGACGCTGAGGTTATACTCTAATTTATCGAACCCCAATGTACAAAAACAAAATATAATATAAACATCATTATAAAATATCAACAATACACGTACATATAAAATGTCTACATTGCCAAATAATAACATCATAGGAAGCCCCAGTGACCATTTGGCAGAAAGCATCCAATATTCCCAAGCTGATCCTTCAGACCTCATACACAAATGAGTTTTCAAGAAAAAAAAGTAGGTGACTGGTCTAGCAAAGAAGATGATAGTATAGTAGATTGATAGAACAGAGTAGGAATGAGAAAGAACAAAGGAGAAAGAAAGCGACAGTGGGAATTTAAAGCACTAAATTTCCAGAAAGTGGGGATACTATTTAAACTGAAACCCCTGGCACACTTATGGTGTAGGTGGACAGAGAAGTGTGTGTTATTTGTGAGTGGTGCATATATATTTATTCTTTCAATGGATTTATTCTGCGAAATGACGTGAGTAGAAACAATTTTTTTTAATCCCCTTTTGATTCTTGTTGATTCTGTACTTGTGCTATTTAGTTGATTTATGTTTATGGTTTAATAAAGGGTGTGACAACATAGTTTATTGTTACGAGTAAAAGAAGTTGTGAGACAGGAGAATACTCAGATTTCACTTATGCATACACGCAATTCTTGAAATACTCCTTTTCGTTACATTGAATGAACTGTCAACATGAATTGTGTACAGATTTAAAATTATTAAAGACATTAAAAGATTACTTCAAAAAACATGAGCAAAGAATAGAAACCAAGTATATCTGCAGAGAATTAGTAATTCTCTAGAATTTTCAAAATATTTCTGAACAAATGCAATGCAAACACGACATACAATTCAATGCAGCAAGCAAGTAAAAATTGTATAAAAGCTTTAAAATGTGGAAGGTATAAAAACAAAGAAATTATTAAATATTTCAATACTTTTTTACAGTAAGCTAGCAACAACTGTTCATAAGCTGACAAAAATTAAAGCCCCCCCCCCCCCCCCCCCCCAAAAAAAAAAAAAAACAAAAAAAAAACTCCAAAAACAAACTGCACAATGGTAATTTTTGATATTTTATAGTCACTTGTTACTGATCACAGTACTAGTATTATAAAGATTGTTATTATCTTTATTTTTATTCTTTTTGTGTTGCATGGCCAGTTGTAAAACAACTTGTCCAAGGTGATCTTTTAGATGACGAAATGTCTTACAGACTAAGTGAAGGAATCTATGAAAGCCTGTAATTTTAGCTATCAAACAACAGTTTGAAGTTTGGCATGTTATGCACAGTATCGGCTCCAACAGGGCCAGTGTCAACATACCCACCACCCTCAACTCCGCCTACAACTGCAGATTCAGGGACTCGATTTTGTCCACAATAAGCAGCTCCATCTTGGATTCCCTGGTCATCGGACAAAAGCTCAATGTCATCATCCACAACATACTGTGGGGGTGGACGGTCTGGTGTGTAACTGCCAAAAGCAGCATCACCAACATCCTGCATACTGGGATAAAGCAGCTGTAGCAGCTCATCAAGATCGACCCCATCTAACCCTTGGCCATTGTAGTCAGAAGACATCTCAACTTTACAGCTCCTGGCAGCACTGCAAGCAAGTCCAATGGAAGAACTAAAGACTGGCTGAGGCTGCTGACTTTCTACAACACTCTGGGGTACCACCATGTAGCTGCTACCATACTGGGATGTAGGAGCACAAACCTGCTTGCTGTTAACAGGTTCACCAGTTGAACCACTGCCTCTTGATGAAACAGTAGCCATGCCATCAAGTGTACGAGACACAAACTTTGGTCGAGTGCTGCTGGCCACATAGAATGGGACCTTTGAGGCAGGCATGAAATCTGGTGCCATCAGCTTCTTTCCCCGTGTGTTTCGACCAGGAATGCCTGACTTGCAAGTTCTAGACTTCTTGGAGGCAGCCTCTGCCCCTTTGAATGGAATACCTCTATGCCTGACAGATTTGGTTGGACTTTTCTTAACTGCTCCCTTGCCATGGTGCTTCCCCTCAGGTGGATGAGGCTTTGCAAACTCACTCACTGGCTTTACATTAAGAGCTGCCATATCATTCACTACATCTGATTCAGGGACAGTAGCACAGCTGCTACCAACCTTGGCAAAAGAAACTTCCCCCACCTGCCCAACAAGCATAGTGTGCCCTTTCAGCCCTTTGTTAAGGTTTGCCAAAAAGGTGGCATCAACAACTACTGCTGGGTCGAAGTTAATATTCTGTACAACAGACATTTTTGTGGGCATTTCGATATCCACATTTTCTTCGTCATCTTCACTGGTAAGGTCAACAACTACTCCATTCCAACACTCCTTGACATTTTGGTGTAGGTTCTGTTGCTTACCAACAGGGAGGTCTGCTCCTGTGTGTGAACTCACTGCTTGGATCTGTTCCCGGTCTCTGAGGGGGATGTCTTCAAGGTTATTGGAAGCAGGAAGATTAGTAGGGTTGTCCCAGGCTTTCATTAGGGGTGCCATCTTCTGACTGAAGCTGCTGATGCTACTGGTTTCAGTGGCTTGGGCCATAACTTCAGCATGTGAGGTTGGGAACTGATCTTCATGGTGAGTAAAATCAGCTGGATACACTTCTGCAAGAATAGCAATAAATAAAATGTGGTTTTATCAGTAACTGCAATTAAAGAAGATGTTTAGCATAACTGGTAAAGCATTTTATGCTGACAAAAATAAATAGTTACTTAGATAGTCATAGTTTATAGGTCCAGCGGACTGCAAAGAACCGAATCAGGACCACAAAATCAGGACCACAACTTGGTTGAAAGAGGACTCACTTCTACTCCCTATACACTGAAAGCACTCCACCAGCTGGTCACTTTACAATAAAGATATCCCATGCAGGGGACGCTTAGGCTATACTCTAATTTATTGAACCCCCATTTACAAAACCAAAATAGAATATAATACATCTTTATAACATATTAACAAAACACATGCACATAAAATGCCTACATTAATAAATAATAATATCATAGAAACCCCTAGGGACTATTTGGTAGAAAGTGTCCAAATAAATTTGAGATTTGCTTTTGTATTAGAAAAGAGAACCACATTTTGCATTTTCTTATCCAATCCTATCCCGTAATTCAAGGTCGCTGGGGCACCACAGATGATTGTTTAACCAGTGTACTCCATCTTGCTCTATCCTCAGCATCCCTCATGGCTTCGTTCAGTGTCAAACAAGTTCATTCTCGAATGTTGTCCTCCCACCTCTCTCTCGGTCTCCCTCTTCTCCTGCCTCTTTACACTGTGCCTTGCAGGATGGTTTTTTGCAAGGCCTGATGCTCTGGTGACGTGGCCATATCATCGGAGTTTCTGTTTCTTCACCACTGGAAGCATGTCATCATGTTGTCCAATGGCTTGTGAGATGGTCTGTCGGATTCGTTGTTGGTGATGTGCTAGGAATAGAAAATGCCCAGAAGTCTTCTGTAGCACCCCATCTCCATGCTTTTTATTCTTTGTTGTAGAGCTGCTGTGAGGGTCCATGTTTCGCAAGCATATAGGAAGATGGAGATGACAAGGGAGCGCAGCAGCCTTACCTTGGAATGTAGACTGATGATGGTCCTGTCTTTCCAAATGGGCTTCAACCTTGTCAGGGCAAAAGTTGTTTGTGCGATCCTGGAGAGGACTTCCTGTCGGGACACATTGTCTAATACAATGGTTCTTAAAATATTTGAAGCTATGCACTGTGTTGAGGGATTGGCCTTGGACTTTGATGTCCATGTTGATGCCATTAGTGTTGTTGGTCATCATTTTGGTCTTCTCTGCACTTATACAAGTTCTTGTTTCTCTCCAGCCAATCCATCAATGTCATCCGCAAAATGAAGGTTGGAGGTTGCTCTACCCCTATGCTGACTGTGCCTTTGTGATCTGCAAGGGCATCAGACATGATGCGCTATAGGAAGATGTTAAAGAGTGTTGGAGAGAGTAGGCATCCAAGACACACACCGATTGTTGTTCTGAACCAGTTTCTGATGGCGCTGTTGTGGACGACTGCACTGGTAGCCTTGCCATACAAGCTTTAGATGACTTCAAAAATTTTAGGGCTGATGTTGTACACTCTCATGGTTGCCCACAGAGCTGCATGTCAGACTCAGTCAAACGCTTTCATGATATAGATGTTGTTGGTGCTGTAGGTATTTCTCGCAGATTATTCTGAGGTTGAAAATCTGTTCAGTGGTGCTTCGCCCTGCCCTGAATCCTGCTTGTTCTTCAGCTATGATTTGTTCAGCTTGGGGTTTCAACCTGTTGAGTATTATTTTCAGGAGGACCTTGCTGGGATGGCACACTCCTGAAGGTTACCCTTTTTTGGGAAGAGTTATGACAAGTGACTGGGTCTATGGTGTAGGCAACTCCCGACTCTGCCAGATCTTGTTACAGATAATGGTGATGGCGTCAATCATCGCTTCCCCTCCGGCTTACAGCAATCCCGTGGGTATGTTGTCCACTTTCGCTGACTTCCCCTTCTTTCTTCGAAAAGAAGTTGAAGCAGCAGTGCAATCCCTTTGCATTTTACAAAACAAATAATATGACATACTTCAACAATGTGTACAAACAATAATAGCACCATGCTAAGAAAACTGATTGTAGCTTAGAAAAGCACAGCAATGGCTTATTGCCATCTGTTTTTTTTAAATAAAATAATAAATATATTTCTAGAAAATTATTCAACATAACTTACCCATGCCTGCATTAGCATCCGCAACTGGAGTTGGTGTTTTCAAGGTTGTTTCAGCTTGAATGTTCCCGGACAGATACTCGGCTGCTTGACTGTCAGACCAGCGTTCTCCCAAGTCAGGATTCAGTGTGCCTCTCATGACTTCAATCAAGGTAGTCTTGATGTCAGGTTGTACCCAAGCACACCTACTGGTAGCCAGAAATGGAATGATCTGTCTGTATTTGGTCATCTGAAAGGACGCAATAAATGAATAAATAAATAACAATAGATGAAAACTTGCAGCCCAACTGAAATTCACAAAGCTGGTTATATATTTCAACCATCTACATAATTATGATGTTCCTCTGCACACTTTCCTTTATTTTGAATGTAGTATTTTTTTCCGATTTTATATTTCCTTTTATTTCTTTTTTGGGGACTTGGGGGGAAGGTGAGAGGGTAGAACTGGCAATGGCCAGTAAACATAACATTTGACCAAAAAAATCAACATTCATTATTCTTCTTACTCATGTATATCCCAAACACAAATAAGAAATGCAGCAAATTGCTACTCACCAAGATCATCTTGAAAACGGTGCTTGGATTGATACGGTCATTGCCAATCTGGTTTAAAAATTGGAAGATGTCTGTTGGAGAGACAATGGAGTCTGTGGTACCTCTTCTCTTGTCTAGCTCTTGCACAAGATGCTGCAAGGTGCACATGAAATTGACCACCAACCCCATGGCGAAGGAATCAAACGTTGGATCACAAGGGTACTTGAAGTCCTCGATGTACATCAACCTACACAAACAAATCAAAAAGAAAAAGAAAAAAATCTAAACATGCCAAGTTTAAAAATTGGGTCTTATTGAGAAAACAAACTACAAATGTATCGGTGAAATAATAAATATAATAGAAAATGTGTGACAGTGGGTCTATTGTTACTGGTCTCTGCACAATTCAGGGTGGAGAACAACTGAATCAAGAAATCTCTGAAATCCGACCGGGGCCCAGGGGCCAAGCCCCGGTATTCGCCCCCTGGAAGAAAATGAATTTATCCTATTTTGAAAGTAATTTAGGGCCTCTCCTGAAAGCAAAAAGCACAAAGTAAACATGAATAGAAACAACAACAACCAAAAAAAAGAATGTTTTATGCACATGTCTTTCAAAAACGTTAAGAATCTTGATTTGAAGGCCTAACAAAGTTTGAGGTCCACCACTGTTACAAACAAACTCCACATTTCAAATTTTACTGGGCACACGTTTGTCTATTTTTTAGCTGTAAACAGGCAAGAATTTTTATAATTTTAGAGATATTTAGGGGTACGTTAGTAAAAACACTACATCTTAGGTATTAGTGACTAGTGTATAGATTTAAATGAAATAAAATGCAAAATGAACAGAAATAAATCTCTTTTGATTATCTACCTTTTATACTTCTCTTGTCATTTCTTGTTTTTGATTACTCCATGTGTATACAATAAAAAAGTTTTAAAAAGTCCAAACAAGCCCCCTCCTCTTCTTCACTTTCATGCCAGTCTGAAAGATCGTATGCATTCACACTACTGACACTAATTGTCTAATGTCAGTACCGATCTCTTCCTCCGACTCCAAGTCCATTTCTCTCACTTTAATGTCTGATAAATGGAAGCCTGTAAACTCTTCTTCATCAGTCGAAGAATCCAAACCATCCATTTTAGACACACACACAAGAAAATTTGAAAAAAAATTTGAAAAAACGAACGCATCACAGAGAAAACTTGTGGAAATGCAGTCGAATGTTTTCACAACAGAATTTAACCGGAAGTCAATTGCCGGAAGTCTCGCAATCTTTTAAACAACGCGAGAATATAACCACATGGTTGATACGGACGCTTTTGGACGTTTTGCCTGTTTAGACCTTCGGCTGCTTTTGGCCGCTATGCCCAGTAAAGGGTAGCCCTCAGCTTCTCACACTCAGAACTCAATATTTTTTTCTCGGAAATGCAAATGCCTTCCGCGGAAATCCGCGGATTCGCAGATTCTCCACCCTGACAATTGAATGCTATTACCCACTCATCTTTGTCTGCGGGAATCCGCTAGTTTAATCACCCTATGACTAATCTTAATACATTTATAAGTTTAGCTCGGTCTGTGTGCAGATAGGGTTATAGAGATAGGGAGAAAATGGTAAAAGATTCACTGGCACAGTAGCTCTCACATGGCTATGAAACATAGGTAGTCCAGACACTTGTTAACAGCAAATATCACACATTTATTTCCTCTACTCTAATATCTCTATACATAATTCTCTAAACACTCTATTAACTTAAATGTCCAAATTCACTTTGAATAGTTCGTTTCTTGATGAGTCTATGCTGCTACTGTTCCTGATATTTGCTAATGTCTCATCATTGGGCTATTTGTTCTGGTTGGCCTAATGTGCGTTTTCAGGAGAGTGGACTACCGCACAGTCCTTCTAGATCAGTGTTAGTGCGTTTCTTCTTGCACTTAGCTGATTCGTTGAGGTGTGGTGATGGTGTCTCCTCCTTGGTTGTTGACTATTGGGCTATCGGAGCTCAGTGCTCGATGTTCCCCTACAGGCCGAATGTCAGGGTTGACTCTCAGTGGTCTATTTCCTGCATCGGACCAACAAGCCTGCTCGTCTGCAAAACACACACCGACTCAACCAAAGCTTTTAGGTTTTGAAGCTAGTTCAGCCAGGCTAGCTATAAATAGCTTTGCCAGTGCTATTCTTTCCTTTCCCTGAAAGGGAGGGTGTAGGCAAGCTATAAATAGCCCGCAGCCAGCAAAATGTGGGAGAACCTAAGAGTGCTGCTCACATAAGCATTGAGCTACTGTGAACATAAGACGCGTTTCTGCAATGCCTTGTTTACTAAGGTTGAAACAGCCCTCAGTGATCGCTCCATTTATATAAACAAGGGACGATCTTTCTTCTAAGTCCGTGGTCCACTGGAATCTCCAACATAATTCCTATACATACAAATACATCATGGCTAAACTAACCACATGGAGAAGTAATTAACAATATTTACATTCTCCGGTACAGCCACTGGTCTGCAATAATACACATAGGAGAAACAACAGTTGGACAGTATGGGATACCTCATGGTTTCTACAACTGGTCGCGGTCAGCCACATGGTCACACTAAGTTTTACACACATTCACAATCATAAAAATGGCAAGACTTCACAAGCATAATACCATAATAATATCAATAAATCGTGATGAAACAAAAGATTGATCATTTACCTTTTTGACAATGTCAGGCTGTGGCTATACTGCGATGAATTGAATTTCACCCGTCACCTTCTTAGTCTTCAGCTAGAGAGATCTTTCTGCATGCATCCTTCTTGGTTGAGATTCAGACAAAAAATGACTACCTAGCCTTGTGGTCAGCCAAAAGCCAGCGAAAATCTCGCGAGACCTGAGCGCCTCCTAGAGGAGGGGGGAGGGGGGTGGGTGGCTATACGTCAGCAGGAAGAGGTCACTGCCTACCCTAGCGAGAGTTAGCTTACACATGCTTAGCACAGTCCTGACTTGTGTCGTCTGCTAGGCAGCGACTTTAATTTACAAAGGCTACAACAGGCTGAACTATTTAAGGCGTGAAGCTGTAGTGCAGGGTCTCTTCTTCTTCCGTATATGCCCACAATCAATTTTTGATTATTATGGCACTTTTTACCAAGGTGCATGCTGGGTGTGTTCTTGTTACCGGCACTCATCCGTCTAGGACATGAGCGTCAGGATCTTTAAAGTCCGTTATGATGGAATGTGTGCGACACAGACTAGACCTCGGTTTATACTCTCATCCGAAGGAGTAGGAAAACAGGAGTAAAGTGTCTTTCCCAGGGACACAACACAATGGCCCGGCCAGGGCTCGAACCCGGGATCTTCAGATCCACAAGCCGAAGCACTACCATTAGACCACAGTGCCTCCTAAATAGCCTATTGTGACACAATGTCAAAATTGTGGACAACATCAGAAATATAATTCATACAACCATTATTACCTCCTAGATATTGTCAGTAATTGAGCAAAAACATTAAAAATACAGAATGTAGGTAAATTCAATAAAGTAATAAAATTTGGTGGATTAACAGGATTTCCCAATACAGCATTATAAGTCACTGCAAGTCTCAACTGTAAACAAAAGAAAGGTACATCCCTACATACATCATTCAAGGCCACTAAATACACATTTTTAAACAGAGAGAGGGAGAGAGAGCAGAGAGAGAGAAAGAGAGAGAGAGAGAGAGAGAGAGAGGGAGAGAGAGAGAAGGAGAGAGAGAAGGAGAGAGAAGGAGAGATGAAAAACTATATCTCACTGTGCTCCTTTGGGCAAAGAAGTAAGGTATTCATAGACATTCTCCCACATTTCTGGAGACCAGTACTCTGGTGTCAGATGCATTTTGAATGTCAGCATATCACCAACAGGAAGGCTGGTTCCAAAATCCGCCAGAACCAGCAGTGGAAATCCATTTGTTACATGCACAAGCACATTCTCAGCTAAAAAAAAAAAAGGAGAAGAAACTTAAAATAAAATTGATGTTCTATTAGTCAACAAAGAATATTACTATTATCAAACCATAAACCACTTCTCAGATCAGGACAGGAGGTTATGCAACTCAACCAAACAAATAAATAAAAAAAAGAATGCAGTTTCCTGAGTCTGCAAAGACACACATAACCTGTATAATTATTTAACCTTGGCAATTATTTATTTACATACTAACTTTGCCACAGCCTCCTATTAAAGCTAAATTGCTCTTGTATAGTGTTCATGCCAGCTCAAAAGGCTGCTCAAGGCTATTTTGGCAGCAGACTGTTTTGAGCTTCTTGTTGTTCCTACTTGAAACAAACCATATTTTCAACTTACGTTTGATGTCTAGGTGACAAATTCTCTGCTCATGTATGTGAGCCAGGCTCTCAAAGCCCTGTTTGGCAAGATCATGCACAACCATCCAGTACCGCTCTGCTGGGATTTCTTTGGCCAAGAGCTGCCTCAGGAACATACTAAGTGGATGACCTGCACAGACAATTTGTAAGAACTAATACAGAGAATTTAAGATTCATCACCACCTTTCACATTGGACAAGCAACAGTGAAACAAGAATGTGGGTTGCAAGAAGTTTCTACCCCAACCCATACAAAGAGAAAATCCTGCAAAGCAGACTATCACGAACTGTCTTGCGGTTGCATCAATACAAACAGATTTCCACCCATTTCCATTCATGGAAACCTACATTGGACTTATGCTTAAGAAAACCCAAAGTGAGCAATTCCAGATGAGTTGGCAAATTGAAAAATCAAGGAAAGAGTACAGAAATTTTAATTTATGGCCTTGCTGTCACCAAAATTGTTTAATTGGTGGTGGTTAAAAAAAAAATTTTTTAACTGTATGTCAGAAAGTGTAACATATTTTCAGTCATGTGAACTGTAACTTTTAAGAAATGTCACACAAATCATACAAAGATTAGAGGCATGAAATTCATGAAATAGTATAATCCTTTTCAAGCTATAGGTTGTCAGTTAACTAACCTGCATCTTGCAGCAGGAGATCCACTGTGGGCCCGTCACATAGCATGGCATATATCTGACACACATTAGGGTGTTTCAGCTTTCGCATTACATTCACTTCCTCAAGGCGTAGGCTTTTACCCTCCTGAAATATGAGCAAAATATATTTCTCTATGAATCATTTCCTGCAACAACCTTTTCCATAAAGACTTTGGATTTTAAAATTTCAATGATACAAAAAATCATTGCTTTCAACATCTATTTTACAAAGACTTCAGACCTCAAATCTAACAAGATCACTGCCAGACAACCTTCAAGATCTTAAGGAATGTTGACAACAGAAGATATCAAACATCATTAACATATCACCTAAAACATGAACTAATTTATTATAACATACAATGATACTGACAAAATCGAGAATTAAAACTATGACAAAGCTTTAAAATAAACCGGTTGGTAATATAGACCTTTATTCTCTTTCGAACAAAGGCAGTGTTGGTCTTGTTGTCCTTGTAAGCCCACACTTCGCCTGAGCAACCCTCTCCTCGTTTACTCACTAACTCAAAATGGAGATGATCATCAAAACGTCCTGAGAGCACTCCAAGCTTCTGCAAATGAAAATTATTTTCTCAGTGAAAAGGATAATTTATCACAATAATGAAAACAAAATTTTTACTACACAAAACAAAACAGAAACACAGAAAATTTTATCAAGAATTAACTAGAAAAACATTAGCATGCTGGCTGATGCTGTGACTACTCCTGTACTGGCATTAAGAAATATTGTGCTCATCCATGTCTTTCAGTGTTTGTCACAGTTGAAGCAATCGCTGACCACACAATCAAAACACACCATCATTTGAGTTTTAGTTGTTGTTCATATTATGTGCGCGTACTGTCTGCTCTGGAAGAGTAACGGCCAGATTAAAACAATGGCAAAACAAATTGCTATGTTCCCTCCATTACAATTTATGTTCCTCTATTACATTTCAATTCTACAATATATGGAGGAAGTTAGAGTGGGAGGTTGGGAGTGTGGGGCATGAATTCAATTACTTGATACATGCTGCTTTGAAACTGTTGACGAAAATACAGTGAAAAATAAAATTAAGAATTCTTTTAACAACGTTGTACAGCAAATTTAAAGTGAAAACTAAAAGTTACATTTTTATATACAAGGGCACAATGGGCTGTTTGATTCTGGATCAGTGGCTCCACTTTGCTGGTCAGCAGTTGAGCTGCGCATTCATCTTTCATATATCTGTAAAAATGCATACATCACATTTCAAGGGTTTGTATTCTCCATCCATCACATGGATATATATGGGCAAGGGTACGAAGGTGTGCCAAGTGCCTAAATTGTTACCCTGCTGTAGTTGTGAGTTTCTCAAAAAACACACAGTGACATATCATTCCCCATTTCCCAAACTGTGTGAAATGATCAATAAATTAACAATCTTTCTGTGTTGAGGTTTTTGATCGATCACATCCATCATTTAAGTTAATTATTTGCAGCTAAAGTGTGAGCGACCGATACTTGCGAAAGAGACAAAGTGTGACAATGCGATACCCACAAACTGTAATCAAAAACTGCAACTAAAGCAGGCAACTCCCCATCAATTCAGTCATAGAGAATGAAAGTTGAAACAAGCATGCCTGCATGGAAATTACAAATACGGTTGAAGCATACATCAGCTACTTTGAGGTCAAAGTGGGCATGGATAGAACTCAACAATATAGCAAATATTTCATAGCATTTTCTAGATGTAATTCTGAAAAGAAGACGTGATCACATCTAGCGGGAATTCCCATTCCACGGAGAAAGAACAAAACATAGTGTGCTTACAAAGAGGAATTGTTATATTTCATTGTGAAAAATAATAATGGTGTAAATTTTTGATTGTGTACACTTCTAAATAAAAAAATAGTTGATTAAAGTACAAACTCAAACTTTTTGATTACACGGCAGCCATGCTGACTGCAGCTATGTTGGACATTTTTGAGTGCTAACACGATGGAAGAAACCGAGAATTTGAAGAAGGTAAGTGTGTTGTAAATTGTTGTAGACAGTCCAGTTTTCAAAAAAATTTCTCTTAAAATATGTGAAATTACATGTTTTAGACTGTTTTGAGATGCCATTGAGTTCCTATGCAGAACAGTTTCGAAGCTTGCAGAAAACTAAATTTCGGCCTTGCTTTCTGTTTTAGATCACACAGTTTTGCTCTCTAAACAGAAATGGGAGACAGATACAGATGCCTTCGTGCATTATTACTTGCCTAATTAGCCAAATTACTGTTGAACTTAGAGTATATAAACTGTTTAAATATTTTTTTTATAATGGAAATGAGTTTCATCCCGGAACTTCGATTTTAATCGAAATGGTATTTGTGTGTTCGGAATTCAACTTGCTAGTGTTAGATCATGTGATTCAGTTTTTGTTGAAAACAGTACACATTTCATAAGCAATAAATCAGTAGTAACACTACTAATATCAGTAAATCATGGGGAAGTGTACATTTTGTTTTAGCCTTTCCATGCTAAAAACAACACTATGTACACACATCTCACTAATGTCTTTTAAGTTACAAACATTGGCTTGGAAAAGAGTTTGTACAATACTGACAGGTGCATAAATTCAGATTTTCTTATTTATCAGAGGCCTATATGAAAAATCCAATTTGTGACATGTACTTCTACAATATGATTGCTTACAACTTTACATGTACTCAGTTAAGAAACAATTGTGTCAAGTTGTGAGCTAAGAAGAAAATTCAAATAAAAGTGGTAAAGGAACTAGAAAGCATACTCACTAAATAATGTCCTCTGTGAGAAGTAATTGTTTGAATTACTTTTTATAATGATTTTGTCTTTGTGGGGCGTTTTAAAACTTGCTTTTAATTGTACTTAACTTTAAGTACTCCTGCCAGTATCAGTTGAGTCAAGTTGTGGACTTGTGATGTTTTTGAGCTCGTCACAGTGTAATGTTGAGTTCATGAATGATAAAGTGTCCAAAGTTTAGCTGTTTACATAATCGCAAATGAAGTATTTTTTGCTAAAAAATTAGCCTTTATTGGTCTATTAACATCTGGAACTTGTTCAATTTTAGTCTTTGCTGAAGGTATAGTAGTTTTTGTCTGGATTTTTTGTGGAGACCAAGCAAGTTTGCCAGTATCAGACTGTTGCATCTGGCAAGCTCCAAGTCTCAGACCCCTGTCATTAGTCTTGTTGTTGCAGCGGGGTCCAGATGTGTCTCCCTAGTTGTGATGCACATCTTGGCCAAACTTGCCATTCCAGTAGCCTTGCACTTTGACTATGTAATTCTTCGACACTTCGTCAAGGACAGCCTGTATATGTTCATACAAAGTCCTAGACTTTGCTGTCGTCCTAGTCTGGTGTTGGGGCACAGGCCTAGATGATGGTGATGTTGACAGGGGCTTCTCTCAGACAGATGGTAATGAGTCTACTGGAGTTTGCCAGATCTATACAACAATCTGATACTGGCAAACACGCTTGGTCCCCACAAAAAATCCAGACGATGGACATGGCACAGTTCTAGTGGGGAGCATCACAACCAGATTGACTACACCATGGTCAAGACACGCTTCAGATCAAACATCAACATTGGCAGGACACTCACTTTTCCAGGAGCAGACATTGGAAGTGACCATGATCTCGTGACGATGTCCTTCCGGCTCCACTTGAAGAGAGTAAACACAGCAAAGTGCATCAGACGTAATTTCGACCTGGACAAACTGCAAGACCTGAAGGTGGCAGAAATATTCCAAGCCACAATTGGAGGGAAATTTTCACCACTGCTTATTTTGGAAGCTGGTGAAGTAGATCACTAGATGTCAACACCATTACCACCACCTTCAACTCAGCTGTGACAAATGCCGCCACTGAGATCCTTGGCAAGCATCGCCCAAAGAAGAAACCGTGGATCACAGCTGAACTTCTAGACCTGTGTGATAAACCAAAAGAGATAAAAAAGAAAAAGAACACCTCACAGGGAGCTGAAGCCTTAGCCTACCGAAAAATCACCAATGACATCCGAACAGGCATGCGCACAGCAAAGGAGAACTGAATAGAAGAGCAATGCCAGGAAATAGAGAACAGTCTGAACAAGAACAACAGCAAGAAGGCCTACCAGACTGTGAAGCGACTGACAAGTGTTAAACAGCCCAAGGTCTCCACGATCCAAAGCAAGTCTGGCATATGCCATACAGATGAACAAGAAGTCTTGGATAGATGCACAGAGTACTGATCTGACCTTTACAACAACACACCAAACAGAGATCCATCAGTTCTAGAATATCCCCTGAACAGAGAAGAAGAAGAAATCCTCCCACTTTTCCAAAAAGAAGTTGAGGCAGCAGTGCAATCACTAAAGAAGCTGAAGTCAGCAGGAGTGGACAACATACTGGCGGAATTGCTTCAAGCCGGAGAGGAAGTGATGATTGATGCCCTCACCATTATATGTAACAAGATCTGGCAGAGTGGGGAGTGGCCTACACCATGGACCCAGCCACTTGTCATCAGTCTTCCCCAAAAAGGGAACCGTCAAAAGCGTGAAAATTACCACACCATAAGCCTTATCAGCCATCCCAGCAAGGTCCCCCTGAAAATAACACTCAACAGGTTGAAACCCCAAGCTGAACAAATCATAGCTGAAGAACAAGCAGGATTCAGGGCAGGGTGTACTACTGAACAGATTTTCAACCTCAGAATAATCTGCAAGAAATACCTACAGCACCAAAAACATCTATATCATATGTTTGTAGACTTCAAGAAAGCGTTTGACTGAGTCTGGCATGTTGCTCTGTGGGCAACCATGAGAGTGTACAATATCAGCCCTAAAATTATTGAAGTCATCAAAAGCTTGTATGACAAGGCTACCAATGCAGTCCTCCACAACAGTGCCATCGGGAACTGGTTCAGAACAACAATCGGTGTGTGTCAAGGATGCTACTCTCTCCAACACTCTTCAACATCTTCCTACAGCTCATCATGTCAGATGACCTTGCAGATCACGATGGCACAGTCAGCATAAGGGGTAGAGCAATTTCCAACTTTTATTTTGCGGATGACATTGATGGATTGGCTGGAGAGGAACAAGAACTTGAACAGCTGGTACAGAGCTTTAACACCACCTCCAGAGCCTATAGAATGGAAATAAGTGCAGAGAGGACCAAAATGATGACCAACAACACCAATGGCATCAACATGGACTTTAAAGTCCAAGGCCAATCACTCAACATAATGCATAGCTTCAAATATTTAGGAGCCATTGTATCAGACAATGGGTCCCAACAGGAAGTCCTCTCCAGAATCGCACAAACAACTGCAGCCCTGACAAGGTTGAAGCCCAGTTGTAAAGACAAGACCATCAGTCTACATTCCAAGGTAAGGCTGCTGCGCTCCCTTGTCATCTCTATTTTCCTATACGCTTGTGAAACATGGACCTTCACAACAGACCTACAACGAAGAATACAAAGCATGGAGGTGCTACAGAAGACTTCTGGGCATTTCCTATACCCAGCACATCACCAAACAACTAAGTCCGACAGACCATCACACAAGCCATTGGACAACACGATGACATGTTCATTGTGGTGAAGAAACGGAAACTCCGATGATATGGCCATGTCACCAGAGCATTAGGCCTTGAAAAGATCATCCTGCAAGGCACGGTGCAAGGAGGTAGAAGAAGAGAAAGACAGAAAAAGAGGTGGGAGGACAACATTCGAGAATGGACTGGCTTGACACTGAGCAAAGCCATGAGGGTTGCTGTGGACAGAGAAAGATGAAGTACGCTAGTTAAACGATTTTCGAGTTACGGGATGGAATGGGATAGGATAGGAGTTTTGTGGGCCTGATAATCAAGTTTTCACATCAAGGTGTAAAGTTAAAGCATATTGTGCAATACAAATAATTTACCAAATCAGAATACAAACAAAGGTGCGCAATGACTTTAGAACCAGTGCTTTTTTTGTTTTGTTTTTAATCATTAATTGATTAAATGATTGACCACAAGCTTTCTTTCACAGCTAATGCCGAAATGATATTTAAGAAATGCAGGCAGCGTATGTACATGTTGTACCAACTCCGATCTCTTCTGGTTTCGCAGAGCATACTTAAAAATTGTTATCGTGCCTACGTGGAATCAGTTCTTACGTTTTCATTCATTTGCTGGTTTCAATCTCTCAGTGTCAAAAGTAGGAATTCCTTGAACAGTATTACCAATACCTGCAGCAAAATCATTGGTGAAAAACAGACACCTCTGTGTGAATTGTTTCAGAGAAGGGCCCTAGGCAAAGCCATCAGCATCAAGGATGATTCCACCCACCCTCTCTCTTCTTGGTTTAAAATTCTACCTTCTGGGAAACGCCTCATGAGCCTTAAGACCCGCACTGTGCGTTACCGATCCAGTTTTCTCCCCTCTGCTGTGGCCTTGATCAACTCAAACCTGACGCGCTGATGGCTCTGCTTGAGGCTCCTTCCTCTTCCTCTTGCTTGTTGTAATCGGCTCTACAGTGTGTAAGCGTGCGTGCGGTTGTGCATGTGTGGTTTGATGAAGCGGAAGGATGGGAGGGAGGATTACTTTATACTATGTTTAATTTTTTATTTGCATTTTTCTTTTTATTTGTTTTATTTTAGTGATCAAGTGCCTGTCATAATTCCTTGTAAGAGGTAATAAAGATTTGTTGAATTGAATTGAATTGTTAAATCATAGGGAAATGAGACTTTAATTTATCAATTCAGAATATTTTGTTCCAAGCCTACACTTAATCTAATAATGGAGAAGGTAGAAAACAGGTATCATATCATAATTCATACCCCGCTCTTCCTGATGTTAAGAAACGTTGCATATTCACATCATAGTCTTCAACAAGTTGAGCAACCTTCTGGAAACCTTGACCTGTAAATTTGCAAAAAGACTATCAATCATTCTAGAAGTTATAGCCTGCTGACAATAAATAGATTGCTAACATCTTTGCTTCCATTGTTTGCTCAGAAATATTAGGAGGTGTCGTGTTTCAAGGGAAGAAGAATACACCACACCTCCACTCCCAAATCCAGTAATCCATCCAGCCACCTCCATCCAAAGTCCCCATGTTCTACATAACCTCCTTTTAAAAAAAAAATTTTTTTTTAAAAACTGTTTATCAGTTTTTCCAAAAATGGAACCTCACCAAAAAAAAAGTTCATATAATGCCATTAAAAAATATAAATAAACAAAAATAAATATTGTCGGTTTCCATTCAAAAAATCGTAACTCCAAAAAATTAGTTTTGGCAATCTTTTTCATGGTTATGTCCCTTGAATTGTTGCGCTTTGTTTGTCAGTTCTAAGCTCAGAATTCATAACTCATTTAGAAAACATGTATCAGTAATTAAAACCTAAAAACCTCATATGTTCAAACAGGTCAAACGATTTTTATAAAAATCTCTATCCTACTTATGAGGTTTTTATCATTTTAAAATAAATTTTTGAAACCTTGTAACTCAAGAGGTTTTATTCTAATGAATGACATGCCAGCAAGTTGAGTTGACCTCACCTATGAGGTTTTGTTATTGTCATCATGGAAGTACCAGCTGATTCTGGTCATTTTTTTTCTATACTTTGGTGAAATGTGTGGTCCTTTTATTCCATATATATGTCAACACAATTTTTCAACATTGATATCGTCCAGGATCTTATCTGTGGGTTTGGTCATAGAATAGAGTAAACCCAAAGTCTCCCAGCGTGTCAACTAACAAGTGTGATGTCAGCACGGCATCTAAACAGAAGTCACTCGACAGAGCGGAGGAATCTCACGTTACTCGTTAGGTTCAACGACCACATGCTCGGGGCCAAGGCGAGCCAGACTATACTCGTGGATTCCGGCTGTGGCCAACAGCCTGGAACGGATTGGGCCCCGCCAGGTCTTTCTTGCCCAAGATACGCCATATGATTAAAAAAAACATTCACTGCATTCCACATCAGTCGTCACCCGGGTCACCAAGGACCGTACCTTCCGTTGGCCACCAGGATGGAGGTAATATGTGGGTAACTGATGGACAAATTAGCAAGATCCGCATGAGAGACAACATTGTCAAAGGAACCTGGAATGTTAGGACCCTAACTGCAGAGGGAAAATTAGAAGAACAGGCTCACTATGACTATTGATGGAATATTTTAGATATCAGCTAACTGCGCTGGAAGGCTTAGGTGACACAGCGACCGACAAAGGCCACAAGCTTTATTTTAGCGGGAGAGATGACAAGTACGAACATGGCGTTGTATTCTTGGTCCACAAAGACACTCAGGCCATTGTCATGGGCTGCCACCCAGTCTCCAGTAGAGTCCCTTACAAATCACCATCATCCAGGCCTATGCCCCAACATCAGATTATAACGATTAACTACTATGAAGTCCGACAGACCATCACACAAGCCATTGGACAACATATGATGACATGCTCACAGAAGAAACGGAAACTGATGGTATGACCACGTCACCAGAGGCAGAGCATCAGGTCTTGCAAAGGCCATCTTGAAAGGCACAGTGCAAGGAGGTAGAAGAAGAGGGAGACATAAAAAGAGGTGGGAGGACAACATTCGAGAATAGACTGGCTTGATGCTGAGCAAAGTTATGAGGGTTGCTGAGGACAGAGAAAGATGGAGTACGTTAACTAAACGATCTGTGGTGCCCCAACAACTTTCAAGTTACGGGACAGGATAGGACAGGCCAAGTAAAGACCAGTGAAACATTCATCTAAGCAGTGTGTTACTTAGCTTACATCTTTTCATTAATTTAACAGGAAATTTCCAGAAAGGACTGCATGCTAAGTACAGAGCTTAAGTACTGGTCAGGACACTATGTCACATACAATGTCAGCGATAAGTGCAACAAGGCTTTCACTGATTGTTGGCTGTTACTGTGTTAATCTATCAATGGTCTATCCTATTTCAGTTTTGTAAAGACAATGATTGTGCCTGTATTATTAAATAAAACAACATTGGCAAAGTTTTCACTGCATTTTTCAGTCTTATATTTTGTATTAATGTGGCCTTTGTTGTTTGCTGTTCTTACTAAGTGAGTAATTCTTTTAACTAGCAACTTCAAGCTCATGAAAAACAGTCAAAACCTCGTAACTTGCAACTTTCAGCACATACAAAATAGTCCAAACCTCGTATGTTAACATTTCTGTCTATTACTCAAACATGCATGGGACCTCAATCTACTCACTATTACTACCAAATTTTCTGTTTGATACTGAATTACAAATGATACTAAAATTATAAGTAAAAATGTTTGTTTTGGTGACACCTGATGTTTTACTTATCTTTTTGTTAGTCTCAAAACTGCTTTAAAAAAAAAAGATATGGGGTTTTGAATGGACGCCGACGAAATTACTTATCTGATCATTCACAATCATAATTATGATAGTATCGCCATGCCTACTGATAATGTCTGAGGGTGATAAAATGATCCATAAAAAGAATAAGAAGAAAAAGAAATAGTACACACCTTTATTGAAATCCAAGGTAGTGTGAGGCAACACAACTGGTGCATTCTGGGAGCTAGCAACAAGCTCTTGTCGATTTGTATCCAACAGCTTTGTTGTTTCCATGAAACATGGCTTTCCATTTGCTTTCGCTGTCCAGTCCATTGCTCATTTGCTGCACTAAGTAACATAATTATTGTATGGTTAGGCTATAATTATAGGATCAATTTGCACTGATGATGATGATCCATGCTGTCATAGCATGATCAGAACACATAGAGAAACAAAATAAAGACAGTAAAATATTTGGTGAGAGGGAGTGGTGAAGGTGCCATATGTATATATATATATATATATATATATATATATATATATATATATATATATATATATATATATATATATATATATATATATATTATATATATATATATATATATATATATTATATATATATATATATTATATATATATTATATATATTATATATTATATATATTATATATTTTTTTTTTTTTTTTTTGGGGGGGGGGGGGGGGAGGTCAATTGTATGAACAAGTTATACACAATTGTTTATAGGCAGATGCTAATCTAAAATAATGTATGTGAGAAATTAAGTGGAATGGATGCATGTGCACAATATACATAGTATTATTGAGTGATTGGCCAGTTAGCAAGACTGTACTGTATGCAGTGAAAGTTGTCAGTGGAGTGTGACAAACTCACACAACCCAAAGGAAAGATCACAAGATGTCAAAATAAAGTATACAAATTTTCAACTATATTATGTATTCACCTTTGTGTGTGACAAGCAACAAACATAAATATAACAAAACACTAACAACTCACACTATACTACTAGTACTAACAACACTAATGGCAAACACTGGATCACTTAATGTGTTCAAGAATAGCCTGGACAAGTTATTTAAGGATAGCATCTACTCCACCAACTTGGAGTCTAAAAAGGCTTTTTAGCCTGCATGCGAACGATGCTATGCTATGCTAACAACACCACATAATTTAACTGGATCTGGTCGTATAGTTGCAGGAACCAATGTCGGTTATCTTTGCAACTGGGGGAAGCGCATAATTTATAAATTCGTGGCCCTAATATTAATAATATAAAGCCATTAAAGGCAACTCTTGTGAAACATGTCGTAAGTTAATAAATAATGTGTCACCGACAGAATTATGAAACAATCTATAAAATAAATATAGAGTAATCCGGCAAGCATTGTCTAGACTTGTCAGATCATCAGATGACATTCCCAACTCTAACAAATAGGTAACGATACTTGTAACAGTACAATGCTGTCTTGATTGCCGTTTCCGTGTATGTCCCTGACCTAAACCGACCTCAACAAAAAAACGATCTTTCCATTGGCCTAAAGGTATTTAATTACGTAGCTACAGCACTTTAGACAGTTCTTGAACACATTTGTGTCAAACAATAATAAGACAGGGATATAAAAAAATACCTAAATTATTATTCCACGTGAAATTGTGTAGATTGCAAACACTTTAGTCCTCTGTTCTGATAAAGGGTTGTTCCCCTACCCAACATTAGACTGCACAAAACGACACTTCCGTTCAGTGCTTTACGTCATAGTTTCCCCGCCAAGTTGGAAGGTTGGTTAGGCCTAGCAGACGACTAATATAGTGATTGTTTTCTTTGACATTTTGGGCAGCGTTCAGCAATGAGTAAAGCGAATGGTAATCGAGGAGTATTCGGTCTCAAATTTTGTTTAAAGTAAATAGTGTCATCTTGAGTTACAACAATCCACTGAATCAATGAAAGTGAATGTTTTAAAATGAAAACAACTTTTACAACTAAAATGCTAGTAGTAGTACTACTACTAGTAGTACTAGTAGTAGAACAGTGTATGTTTGGATTTTGGAGTGTATGAGGGTGGGTTAGTGGCGAATAAAGAGTGGTAGTAATTTAAGAAAAAAAAAAAGGGACATTATTTTAACAGCCCCCATTCCTTTCCACCACCATTATCACCACCCGTTCACACATTTCCCAATACTTTCCTTCCACTTCTAAGAGGTCTTTGCTTCCAAGTTCCAGCCATTATTAGAAAACATAACCAAGACAGTGTCTGAGTGTGCAGTGTTCTAAACATCTGTGAGGTTTCTGGCATTCAACCAGTCTAATGATGTCACTTTTATTGTCTTTTATTTATCTAATGCATTGATTGTTGAGTGCTCAGCACTATACTCTTAGTTATTCTCATAAGTGTAATTTGACAGAACATGCAGTTGTTAACATCTTTAATTTCCTTTTATTTCATGGCAGCCCCTAGAGATGTGCTTGAGTACTTATACAGGCAGAACAGACCATACAGTGCTCAGGATCTTTTCCAGAACATGGGGAAGGATCTTGGTAAAACAGTATGTTGAATGTTTCCCTCTGTACTTACTTAATTTATACTTTAACTGAATTTAATTAATTTCACAATGAATGTTTAAATGGTTTGAAAGGTTTGTACGCCAAAACTGTTTGATTTGTGCTTGGTGTTCTTGCTTTTTATGTGCATAAATTAAATAAACTTGTTTGTTTTGTTACACTTATAGGCAGTTGTAAAAGCACTGGAAGACCTGACACATGACAACAAAATCAAGGAGAAAGTTTATGGCAAACAAAAGGTCTATGTGGCTGATCAGGTAAAATGTTTCATGGTGATCAGGTAAAATGTTTCATGAGGCGACTTGTATTATAGTGCTGACAAAAATCTACTAAGAATCTAGTCTCATATTAAAGTATAAGTGGATGTGTATGGTTTAAAAAAATAACAGTTGCATTTTTCAATGGAGTATTTTGAGTCTTGAATGTTCTATTTCATGTCCTCTATGTTGTGTATAGTTTCATAAAACGGGCTAATTTACCAAATACCCCTTGGGGTCATGAGCAATCTTGCCACTGTAGATTGTTCTAACCTATACAGGGAAAAGTGAAAGCCCCAGTTGAAAACCTGTCTTTCCTTAATATGCATGACCGATTCACTGCGGAAACAGTACCCCCGTTGGAGTGCCAGTGGTTTCAGTATAAATAGTACCCCCACTTTCTGGAAATTTAGTGCTTTAAATTCCCACTGTCACTGTCTTTCTCATTTGCTCTTTCTCATTCAGGACTGCTCTGTCCTATCAATCTGCTATACTATCTTCTTCTTCGCTAGATCAGTGACCTACCTTTTTTCTTGAAAACTCTTCCTGGACAAGACTCCTTGTTTGTGTATGAGGTCTGCTGGATCAGCTTGGGAATGTTGAACGCTTTGCTGCCGGGTGGTCACTAGGGCTTCCTATGATGTTATTATTTAGCAATATAGGCATTTTATATGTATGTATTTTGTTGATAATTTAAAGATGTTTGTATTCTATTTTGTTTTTGTAACCGGGGGTTTGATTAGTTGGGGTAAAGCCTCAGCCGTCCCCTGCGTGGGATGTCTTTATTGTAAAGTGACTGGCCGGTGGAGGGCATTCAATTTTCCCACTAGGGTTGTTTCGGCAGATCTTTTATGCGGATCGGGGGTTGTCCGGTCCTGATTTGGCTCGGAAGAGTCTGCTGGACCTAAAGCAACAATCAATCAAATGAAATCAAATCAAATCAAATTTACAAAATACATGTCCTTTTACTAGATACCTGGTGTAACCATGCATGTTCTTCTTGAGAAAATAAAATTTCAAAAATATTCATTCACTCACTCGTATGGTTTTAATTTGCAGAGTCAATTCCCCTCAGTAGATGAAAATGAAATCAAGTCCATGGATGAACAGATTGCTTCTATTACACAGCAAATTCAGACACAACAAGAGGAAATCAGAAAGATAGATGCAGGTAAAATAAAAATCATGTGAACCTGACATTTTCCCGATAGAAAGGGACAATAAAGCATTAAAAATAAAATTTAAAAAAAATAAAAATAAAAATTTCATTTTAATTTATGTTAAATTTTTGGTCTTTGGTATTCGTTGTTTATCTGAACCGACGAGTTTCCTTAGCTAACAAGTCCACTTCACGTAAAATTTAAACATCCTTTTCATTGGAAACCCCCGTTGGGGTGCCGGGGGTTTCAGTATAAATAGTATCCCCACTTTCTGGAAATTTAGTGCTTTAAATTCCCACTGTCACCGTCTTTCTCATTTGCTCTTTCTCATTCCCGCTCTGTTCTATCAATCTGCTATACTATCTTCTTCTTCGCTAGACCAGTCACCTATCTTTTTTCTTGAAAACTCTTCCGGGACAAGACTCCTTATTGGTGTATAAGGTTTGTTGGATCAGCTTGGGAATATTGGACCCTTTCTGCCAGGTGGTCACTATGGCTTCCTATGATGTTATTATTTACCAAAGTAGGCATTTTATATACATGTATGTGTTTTGTTAATAATTTATAATGATGTTTGTATTCTATTTTGTTTTTGTAAACGGGGGTTCAATAAATTAGAGTACAGCCTCAGCATCCCTTGCGTGGGATGTCTTTGTTGTAAGGTGACTGGCTGGTGGAGAGCTTTAAGTTTTACTACTAGGGTTGTTTCAGCAGATCCTTTATGCGGATTATGGGTAGTCCGGTCCTGATTTGGCTCGGAAGAGTTCGCTGGACCTAAAGCAATAATCATGTAATGTACTAATATTTCACTAGAAGATGAACGTTATTACACACTAGGATAATTCAATCTGTGCTTTACTAAAAAAATTGACAGATATAATATCAATCTGTGTGTGGTTTGTGTCAGGAGTAAGATAAGGGTGAAGGAAGAGAAAAAAGAATTCGAAAGCGAGGTTAGTTTTAAATGACAATATGGTGTCATCATTTTATTTCGCAAAAAAGTCTTTTTCTTTTATTTTGAAACCGTAAGATTACATTGAATCTTTTTTGAGTTTTTTGTTTGTTTGAAAACATGGTTTGTTTCAGAACTGAGAGCCTTCTCCAGTGCGCTAACTACTGATCAAGCAAAAGCACAATATCAAGACACACAAACACAGGCCAGTTTTAGTTATAGATTTTTGTTAGCTACAATTTAATATGTTAGTATTGTTCTCCATGCAGACATATATAACAAAAAGTTTTTTAATTATTTATTTTTTAAGAAACCTTATGAATATGAAATGTGAGTGCTATGAACTAAGTGTGTAACTTCGACTTGAAGCCAATCGTTTCTGCAATTTCAGATTGAAGCACTGGGAGCCAAGATCAACAAACTGAAGGAAGGCCGAGTATTGGTGTCAAAAGAGGACAGGGAAAAGGTAAAGGGCCTAGCAGTAGATGTTTAAAAAAAATAAAAAATCTAAGGTTTATTCAGGGTTAGAAGATTTAACGATTTAGCGAAATAAATTTTTGTTTTAAAAAAATGTAACGCGTTAATGTTTTTAAACAGTTAAAGAAAATTCAAAAAAAAAAAAAAAAAAAAGTAACGATTATCGATTTTTAAAAAAATGTTGTTACTTCAGTTAGATTTTCTGCCACGAACAACAGGTGCCTAAGCGCAAAGCCGGTTTGATCCAGTTGCAGCCAGTTTGAGGCAGTTTGGATTAGCATATGTGGACATTGCCGCCAGCCTACCCTGCATCAGATCATATTAAATTTTGAGATCGTGAAAAGAAGATGGCTTCCTGCAATGATTCGAGTGATGAAAGTTTGCCAACATTTTTTGAAGCGTTTATAGGATACTACGACTTTGTTGGAGGAAAGTCAGCGGGGGCGCTCATTTTTAAATGCAAACAGCGGGCTGGGCAAAAGAAATTTTAGCCCAACGAAAGACAGCGGAGCAATTTAAATAATCATTCATGTATTTAACGCAAATTTATTTCTTTTAAAAAAAAATTAAAGAAAATGTATTTCTTTAATTTTTGAAAAAAATTAAAGAAAATTTATTTCATTAACTTTTAAATCCAAATTAACGAAAATTTATTTCTTTAAAGAAAAAAAGTAAAGACTATCAACCCTGGTTTTATTATTGCATATGGAAGGGGAACATGTATCTTGTCACTAAGGTTTAGTGTATGTTTATATTTCCAGTATTAAAGGGAGGTTTTAAGAGATTTAATTTCTGTGGAAAACATCTGTGCTTACATTGCTATGTGTTTTGACTCTCCTTTTTTTGACTCGCATGCATAGCAATGTAAATTTATGTACTCCCCACTTCCCTCCCAAAAAATTTTTAATTTTTGAAAAATCTGCAAGATGAGTTCTAAACTATCCAAAAATGACCTTTAAAAAAAAGAAATTGTCCGTCTGTCATCCATTCCGCAGTCTGAGCAAAACTTGCAAGTGAATTAATATCTCAGAACCTATTTTAACTATCACAACTAAACTTGGTAATATGGTGTATAACCATGAGACCTTATAAATGATCAGTGAACGAATGACTTCACTTCAAGGTCACAGGGTCAACAAATGTTAGTAAAAAATTATCATTATCCACAAAATGTAACTTTTTTTTCCAAGCTATTAATTTTGAACTTTTGATTCTTTGATGCATGATAGATATCCATGAGACATATAGTGATATACTAAGCAAATTTGGCCAACTTCACTCCAGGATCCAGCTGTCCAAAGTTGGTTACTGTTGGTACTTTGAAGTAACCTTGACCCTAAACTATAAGTTATAAAGTCCAAACTTATTGTAGGTACAGATTATGATAATAGATTGATCTTTCATATATGTTCCAATTTTTCCATTGATCTTGAAGGTCAATGTTATTTTAGGCCTTGCAAAAACATTTTTAAAAATAGCTCATCATACAATAGAATGGCTGTATATTTAACCCATAGTATGCAATAACATTGGGTTATTTAATCATACATGAGCATGAGAGGTCATGCAAAGGTCAAAGTCATCCCAAGGTCACTGTTTTTTGGCATAATACAACTTTTGCTGTATTTTATTTGATAGTACATGAGTGTATTTGGAGCCAGAGGTCAAGGTCATCTCAAGATCGAGCACAGAAAGATCAAATCAGTATTATCTTGCATTTTAATGCCACCGTGTCATTTTGTTTTTTTCTGGGCACAAATTTTCATGTTAAATATTGCAAAATTCATAAGGAGCATGTGAGTCATATGGGATTTGCCCTTCTAGTTATTTTAACTCACATGCATAGCAATGTGAATCTAAGTATCCACCCAAAAAGAAAAATTTTCCAGATTTTTGTAAATCTGCAAGACGAGTCCCAAATAGTCCAAAAATGATATAAAAAAAAAATTTCCGCCATCCCCATCTGTTCAAAACTTAAGTGGCTTAGTACTCACAGCCTATTTCAACTATCACAACCAAACTTGGTAAGATGGTGTATACCTGTGAGACCTCATAAATGATCAGTGAAAGAATGACTTCATGTCAAGGTCACAGGGTCAATAAATTAGTTTTAAAAAATTCAATTTTTCACAAATTGTCACTTTTTTCTAAGTTATTCATATTGAACTTATGATTCTTTGATGCATGATACATGTAGATATCAATGAGACACACATACTATGCAAATTTGGTCAATCTCACTCCAAGGTCAAGGTCACTGGAGCTGTCCAAAGTTGTTTTTTATGAGAGATATAAAGTTCAAACTTGTATTTAGAGATGATGGATTGATTTTTCTTTTATGTTCTATTTTTGCGTTGATCTTGAAGGTCAAGGTCATTTTAGGCCTTGCAAAAACGTACAAAAAAATGGGGCTTCGTACAGTGGAATGGCTGTTTATTTAACCCATAGTATGCAACAACATTGGGTTATTTGATCAGACATGCATGAGAGATCACGTGAGGGTCGACATCATCCCAAGGTTAAGGTCACTGAAAGTCAAGGTCATCCCAGGTCACAGTTTTTTTGGCATAATACATCTTTTGCTGTACAGTAGTTAATAGTACATGAGTGTATTTAGAGCCAAAGGTAAATGTCATCTCAAGGTCAAGAGCAATATCAATGTTGGTATTTGCATTTTAAAGCCACCATTTTATTTTGTTTGTTTTTTTGCACTCATTTTCATGTTAAATATTGCGAGTTCCGTAAAGAGAATGTAAATCATCTTGGCTTTACACTGCTATGTTTGTTTGTTTGTGTGTGTAATTATTTTTGTCAATAAACCTTTGCCTTCTCAGGTCCAGACAAGACTTGTGCAATGTATAAAAGAATGGAGAAAAAGGAAACGAATGGTAAGATTTCTATATTCGCAGTCAGTTGAAGCTTCTTTCAGTGCTTAGTACCTGATTTTCTGTGTATGCTGTTATTGTGTAACAGCTGAAAGATAAATGAAATAATAATGTAACAAAATATGGGTTAAAATATGATTTTATTTTGGGGGGCAAAGGCAGAATATAATATATTTTAATATAATGTTTTTAATTTTATTTTTGTAAAATCTATATATATGAATGTTGTGTATATATTTGAATGTTGTGTGTTTTAAGTAGTTAATTAGTTGTTCATCCTTTCTTTTTTCAGTCAAACAACATTATAGAATGCATTCTCGAAGGCTACCCAAAGACCAAGAAACAGCTATTGGTAAGTTTTTTAAATGTAATAAGATGTTGATAATCTTAATATATAACTATATCAATTGATCAGCAATCCTGTAGTTTGATCTATGTCCTTCCCCTCTTTCCTGATCTATGTCCGTTTCCTCTTTCCTGTTCAATATTTAATTATATACGGTTGTTAAAATAGAACGTAACTATACTATACCAGATTATATATCAACTATATAGTATTAATACAATTATTGGCTTTGTCTTTTAGTTATGACAGTTGAAGAAAATTGAATAGTGTTAGGACATTATTAAATAAGACTCAAGTCTATTTTATTTTTTTTAATAAATTTTTCTCGACTGTATTATTGTACATGTGATATGGTTTTGTTGTCTTAAGTTATGATAGAATGACGATGTGTGTGTGGTGGGAATAAACGCAGTGGGCGTGCGAGTGTGTTTATGTGGATGGGGATGCGGGTGTGTGCGTGAATGTCTACGTGCTTTCATATAACGTGTAAATTCCCATCTCACAAATCATTCTCACAATAGGTTTATTTTGTTAATACTTAATTATTTGTGATCTGGCCCTATGTAATGTGTTTTTATACAGCGAGTATCCTTGTGGCAAGCCAAATTTTCAATTTTGTTGGAATAAAGAATATATTGACTTGACTTGAACTACATGAATGCATTCCTGTAGTTTTCCTCTCAGATCTGTCCTCCTCTCCTATTCTTTTTACCTCCCTTTATTTTTAGATTTGTAATGGATTACTAAGGGCAATGGATCTTCATTTGCCACTAGAAATGTCCTAAATTTGTGTTTAAAGGTCACCAGTAATGCTTGTACATTTCTTCTTTTCAGGAGGAAATAGGTGTGGAAACAGATGAAGAGTACAATGTGAAGCCACCAGATATCTGATCTGCTATTTAGACTATGTTCTGTATTAGATGTTGGCCAGTAGATTTAAGAATTCTTCTGTCACATCAAATAAACCTTTGTATTGGTTGTGTCTAAATTAATGTTAAACTGCGTATGTTGTACTATGTATGAACTTTGAAAAGCCTGCTTGGTGGAGCTTACTTTGTTTCTCTTCCACCCCGTTGGGGTGCCAGGGGTTTCAGTATAAATAGTTTCCACACTTTCTGGAAATTTAGTGCTTTAAATTCCCACTGTCGCTGTCTTTCTCATTTGCTCTTTCTCATTCCTGCTCTGTTCTATCAATCTGCTATACTATCTTCTTCTTCACTAGGCCAGTCGTCTACCTTTTTTCTTGAAAACTCTCCTGGGATAAGACTCCTTATTTGTGTATGAGGTCTGTTGGATCAGCTTGGGAATATTGAACCCTTTCTGCCAGGTGGTCACTGGGGCTTCCTACAGTGATGTCCCAAGGCCTCGGACATCAGTCATGGTCCGATTCGTTTGGAAAATGACCGAATGCAAACAACTGTGTCCCGTCAAATGTCCTATTCTATTGCGAAATTAGCGGTCATTGTCCAATAGTATTATGACTAGAGCAGTCACTGCAAGAAACATCTGTACAAACTGGAGTGTCAAAGCCGTTAAAACGAGTTTGAATAGTGGACAATGCTAGACTATTATCACTCTTTAGTACATTCCGTCGAACAACAAAAGGGCCGCAACTCTCGACACTTTTGAAAGGGAAATAACCGACACCATAGTTCCTCTGCAACAATCTTACTACGCTCAAAATGCACCATTAATTGGTTCGCTTCACAATCTGAATGTCCTATTGCCCTCTAATCCTAGGAACACCACTGCTTCCTATGTTATTATTTAGCAATGTAGGCATTTTATATGCATGTGTTTTGTTGATAATTTATAATGATGTTTGTATTCGATTTTGTTTTTGTAAACGGGGGTTCAATAAATTAGAGTACAGCCTCAGCGTTCCCTGCGTGGGATGTCTTTATTGTAAAGTGACTGGCTGGTGGAGAGCTTTCAGTTTTACCACTAGGGTTGTTTCATCAGATCTTTTATGTGGATCGGGGGTTGTCCGGTCCTGATTTGGCTCGGAAGAGTCTGCTGGACCTAAAGCAATAATCATGTAATGTAATGTTTCTCTTCCAAACATATGCAAATGGCATACATCTGATGAGAATACTCATCAGGGCTTCTTTGCTCAATCCACCATTTGTACCTTTTATTGTGTGGGGTTGGCTGTGACGAGTGAATGTTTATCAAGTTCGTTTGAAATTTCAACACACAGGAGAATTTGATGATTCAATTCAACAAATCTTTATTACCTTTCACAAGGAACTATGACATGCACTTGATCACTAAAATAAGCAAGAAAACAAAACAAAACAAAAATACAAGTAAAAAATGGATTAATTTCTTTTCAAACTAAAAGCTCGGTACAAGAAATTTTAATGCACACATAACGGCACCGTAAACAATACAAACACTTTTTAGCATGTTCTAATAAATTTAATCGAAGAGGTTAAAACAGAAAGTGAGAACTTGTTCATCGCAAAGAAACCGAGACGAGCAGCGACTTGTGTTCCTTGGTCATAAGAGTATAAAATTAAACCATCTGTTGATTAAAGAATTATGATCGCCGCTTAATAGAGATACATGCATGGTATTTTGCACATAAATGCACACACCCTTTATGAAGTATTGTGCAAATTCCCAATTCTTGCTGCGCTACGTTTAACACAAGATGGATTGCAATAACCAAAGACTAAATATACTGCAATTGAAGCAGGCTACATAAAAATTGGCAACTTTTTTATGTTTTGCATGCACATAATTATCTTCAGAACTCTTTCCGTGATCAAAATATGAAAAGCTTTGTTGGTAAATATGCTCACGGAATATTTATAATTTCCATTGTTATTTACCTGAAAATAAACATTTCTGCATTCTCCCATATTTAAATCCACAACACGCACACACACAGGGATTCACACATGTGTGCAGAATTGGAAAGAGAAGGGAAAAGGTCATTTTTGTCAATGGAAATCAAACCCCATATAGATGTATTATATACAGAAAGCAAAATACCAAATAATTACATAACAGTAGAAACTCAAGCCGAGTTTTTAAATTTATTTTTTCCATGAATACACACACCTGCACACTCTCACTTTTTAAAGGGAGTTGTGGATTCATTCAAGGAATATGGGAAGGAAAGATGTGGAGTTCAAATTTAGATTTGAGGAAAGCAAAAAAAAAAGACTGCTTCTTCGTCGTTCTTTTTGGAATTGATGTCCCAGGTCTAGTAAATATACAAGGCAACAAATCAAAAGTTTAATGAAAAAGGAATGTTGCCATTTTTTTATCACTGAATTACTGCAGTAAAAAAAAATCTAGCCCATTTGGAATAATTTTGTAACTCTGTCAACGCATGATGAATCCAGGTGGTTTCGTACTGATTCTTGTTCGTACCCGAGTTGTTTCTAACCCGAATCCCAACACAGAAATCGAAACGAAACAATCCGATGCCATCATGATGTGGTCAAAATTCCAAAACAACGAAAAGGCATTTGAAATACCACCAAAACAAATATATTAACTCACCTTTTCTCATCTTTGGGGAAGCAGAAAAACGCTTTTGCTTTACAGGATGACTTGTTGCGGGAATTCTTGCACCCGATGGCTGTACAATGGGCTCCTCATTGTTTATTCCTATCATCTGCCTTCTTTCAGCCCCAAGCCATTTTGGATTATAAGTCATTCAGAGAGAAGGAGCATAACTCGTTTTTCATTTTCTTAGATCTAAATTTGAAATCCACATCTTTCTTTCCCATAATACTCATAGCAGCAGTTATCAAGTATTAAAGGTCAAACACTGGTGTCATAAAACATGTAATGAAGAAAATAATGATTGCCTGATTGTTTTTTGGGAGGGGTAGTGGTGCATAAGATGTAAACAACGAACTTGAAAATCCAATAATTTATAAACCTTAAGTTACAGCTATTGTATTTGTAGTTACTAGTGAAATATATGTTTTGGTTACAGTCCAAGGAAAATAACTGATCAATAAAACAAAGTAATAATAATAATAAATTGCATATATACAACACATTTTTCATTAGCATAACTCAATGCGCTTACACACATCGTTTGTACGCATCATCACAACATTTGCACTACATCATGTACAGCATCATTCAGAAAGTATTATTACTGTTCTTACTATTTACACAGAAAACGCCTTGTGCGGAACAAGTGCGTTTTTAAAGAGCTCTTGAAAGAAACAAGGTCTGTACAATGTCTTAAATCGGCAGGCAGTGCATTCCAAATCTTCGATGCTTGAAAACTAAAAGACCGCTCGCCAATTGTTTTAAGCCGACGCTTGGGCATTTTTAAAAGTCTTTTATCTGATGAGCGCAAAGACCGAGTTGTAGTGTAGGTAGTGAGTACCTCAGAGAGATGTGGTGGAAGTGACTGGTCGAAGTGACGGAAAGCTAGGACAGCAATTTTGTATTCAATGCGGAACTTGACAGGGAGCCAGTGGAGCTGCATTAAGAGAGGCATGACATGATCACGCTTCCGTTTTTTTAAGCACAAGCCGAGCAGCACAGTTCTGTACACGCTGCAGTCTGCTAACTTCTTCAATGGGGAGACCAGCTAGACCAATAATCAAGTCTGGATGTCACAAAAGCGCTGACCAACTGTGTGCATGCATCCCACGAAAGAAACTGCCTCAAGGACGCAATACGCCGAAGCTCAAGAAAGGACAAACGACAGATGATACTGATGTGGTCATGCATGGGCAAAGAACTATCTAGCTTGACACCCAAATAACGAACAATATTACTAAATGGGATGGTGCTGCATCCGATGTTTGCAGAATTGCTGCCGACCAGCCTAAGACAAGGAAAATGCGCCTACAGGTATAACCTAGGTCTTGTCAGGGTTAAGCATCAACCTGTTCATCCAAGCCTGGACACTGTCAATACATGTTCTACTTCAGACATTATTGGTACAATGTGACAATCGGCGTGAGGTTTTATCACAATTCCTATCATAAATGGACAAAGCCTATTAACGTTTTTTCTTATCCACAGCCTGTCATGCAACTACAAAACCCACATTCATGTTTTATTTCCAATCTTTACATCTTCAATTATTTAATTAGTCAAAATTCTGCATCAAGGCAAAGATTTGTATTTGCTGAAAACATGTTTTGTGGTGGTGGTGTTTTTTCCATGCAATTTTCCTGTGATGTGAGAATCCCTTATCACAGCAATCCTCAGCAAGTATTCAAATACCATTCAAAAACGCTTAACCCATCCACTTTTTTTTAATAACTTTTTCAGTGTTTGAACCGAAGATTATACAACATACGTCATGACATTTCAGTGTGATTTTTGGCTTTTAAAGAATATAACTTGACTGTAAAAGCATAGTTCAAGTTTTACAAACTTAAAAACTGTTCACAGATACAGTGATAATCTAAAAGACAGCCTAGTAACATACCAGACCTGTCCACCTTCCGTTTTTGGTGGAAGATTCGTCCAAATTTTAATGCTTTTTTCCGCCCTTCCGCCTTGACAACTTTTTTCCGCTGAAGAAATCGAAAATCTTCTGCATTCCAATCTAGTCTTGAATCCGTGAGAGAGATCGTATTTTTGGTACAGAAGGGAGTTAACCACTGTGCTGCACTCTTCTGTACTGAAGAACACAAAAGAAGTCTTTCTTTCTCAAACATGGCGATGAAGCGCGTGGTTCCCGTTCATGAAACGGACGACGAAGAAACCATTCACGTTGACAAAGATGAGAGTGAGACAGTAAAAAAGAAGAAGGAATATGGCATTTAAAAAAAAAAAAGTTGTAATGTTATGTTCAAGGATCTTTGTACAAGTGCAAGAGGCATATTCAGCGACAAATTTTTCTTCTGCTTTTGTGCTGGATTCTTCCGCTTTTTCCGGAGTGTTCTTCTGTCAAGGCAAAAAGGAGGTAGGCAGGTCTGACATACATTTTACAATAAAACTGTCATTTAGTAAGGCTGCTGGAGATGTAATTCACATGTGCTGCCACCCTGCTTGTTTATAGACAATTTTTCTTCAAATGGAAGAATAAACACTTTCAAATCCAATGGATTTGCACATAACATTATATACCTTTACAAATGACTCTTTGGAACATTAAAAACTCTTCAAAGGCAGTTACAGAACACAAATTCATTGAAAAGCTTAATCATTTTATACACTTCAAAAGCAACTGCACAGATCTTAAAAATTAATCTGAACAACTAATGGAGGAGTTATCAATCAGCTGTACAAGCATGCTCACAAACAGGAAGCTTGCTTTCTTGACGCTGCAAAACCACAATTCAGTCAGAGCCTTTCTCATCTCCTGTTTGTAGCCCATCTGTACTCCTTTAAAATGTGACTGAGAAGTTTACTGGCTAATTCAGCGTCAAAAGTTACATCAATTTTCTTCATCTGACTGCTGAGCTGCAAACACTCCTTGTACATATCTCGCAGTTGCTTTTCTTCTTCCGTTTTCTGTGATCTGCAAAATACAAAAAGTATCATAGTTGTGTTACTGTGGGTCAAATGTAGAGCCATTTCACTGTACAATAACAACATTGTCTAAAAATTACCTTGACTTGAAAGATTAATCTATGACTTCTACAAACAAGTTTGGACTTCGTATCTCTCATAGTTTATGGTCAAGGTCACTTCAAAGTATCCATAATTATAAACTGACTTTGGACAGCTCCAGTGATCTTGGCAAGAGTTTGACCAACTTGCATGGTAGATGTGTCTCTTTGATGTCTATCATGCTTCAAACAATTGTTAAGTCCAATATAGCTTAGAAAAAAAAGAAGTAAAATTTGAGGGAAAAATAATTTAAAAAAACATTTGTTGACCCTGTAACCTTGACCTTGAATTGAGGTAATCATTTTCAAACTCTCTACCAACATTGGTTGTGATAGATAAAATACGTTTCTATAAATTAAGCCACTCACAAGTTTTGCAAAGATCAACGGATATAAACATTTTTCATGTATAAATGTTTTACTATTTAGGACTAATATCGCCCAAATTTTCAAGAATCTGGAAACATTTATTTTTGGGCGAGTACATACGCTCAATTGGCATTTGAGTCAAAAAGGCAAAAGATTAAAATCAAAACTACAGAAAATATTGGAACGGCTTACTTTTTGGCTCTCTGGAGCAACTGTCGGAGCACAAATAAAGTAGACTGAACAATATGTTCCAGAACAACACAGGAATCGCTGTACTCTGATGCAAGAGCATCGAGACTTCCTGTTGTAAAAGTTCTTTTGTTGCTCAAAGCTGCCTGACAGTCTAAAGCAATAGCCAGCATGGCATGAAGAGATCGGGGGTCCACGTTCTGATCTGAAACACAGGAATTTCCATATTGAAAAGCAATTCGATGTTTCATAGACATTCTGTTCATAGCATGCTTATTAAAAGATGGGACACACATTCTTAAAGAAGCGACGCTCATACTTTCAAACTACATACTGTCACTGTTCAAGACATTCTTGACTCCTTCAGATGAGAGTACAAATCAAGGTCTCGTATGTGCGTGTTCAAAGATTACTTCGCACTGACTTTTAAGATTTTTTTGATCAAGCCTCATGGCTTAGGATTGGCATGACACTGAGCGAAGCCATGAGGGTTGCCGAGGACAGAGAAAGATGGGAGTACGCTGGTTAAACAATCCTCTGTGGTACCCCAACGACTTTCAAATTGCGGGATAGGATAGGACTTTAAAGACCCTGACCCTCATGTAATAGACCGGTGAGTGCCAGATGTATATATCTCAATACACCCAGCAAGCACTACATCCATTTTCCCCAACTCCCGGTCAGGTCGCCCAGGATTGTCTGGGGCATAAGACTTCCTAAGGCAGCAAGTTGGCGCCTTGGGTGAAATTGCATTAAATTCTGTTTTGGCTAGTTCTTCAGCAGGTAAAGCACTATATAAAACAATAATAACAACATTTGCAATGTATTCTATTTCCCACATCTATATTCTCTAATTGCAAAAAAAAAAAAAAAAAAAAAAAAAAAGAGAGAAAGAAGGAATTTGCAAATTTAAATGACTTTAAAATGGTCACACACAGCAAGTTAATGTCATCATCACAAAATGGTTACAAATGTCCTATTAAATGTCATCACCATAATAAAAAAACAAAACAACATGTTGTCAGCTGACTGTTCTCTTATTACGTCACACTTTTGCTATGTTACAGTAGTCACATGAATAAACTCTGTAGAAAAGACTGTGGTCACATTAATAATTTCACTTACAAAATTGTAGCCTTTTGTCACATTATCAGACCTGCCTACCTTACGCATTACTGATCAGTAGTTTTCCCTGTGAATTTCAGTAATTTTGCATTTTCCTTCAGTAATTCTACAGACATGAGTAAACGCGGTGTTTCTGAATAACCAAGGCAGTGATGTCCCGAGGCCTCGGACATCGGTCATGGTCCGATTCGTTTGGAAAATGACCGAATGCAAACACCTGTGTCCCGTCAAATGTCCGATTCTATTGCGAAATTAGCGGTCATTGTCCGATTGTATTATGACTAGAGCGGTCACTGCAAGAAACATCTGTACATGTTAAAACGTGTTTGAATAGTGGACAATGTTAGACTATTATCACTCTTTAGTACATTCTGTCGAACAACAAAAGGGCCGCAACTCTCGACACTTTTGAAAGGGAAATAACCGACACCATACTTCCTCTGCAACGATCTTAAAGAAGCACCATTAATCGGTTCGCTTCACAATCTGAATGTCCTATTGCTTTTATGTAGTCAGGACATGATGTCCGATTAGTTTTATGATTTAGGACATTTTGTCCTATTGCCCTCTAATCCTAGGAACACCACTGCAAGGTATGAATAAATTCACGGCACGTTTACTACTTAAAAAGCATAAAAAAACAGTTTTTAAAAGGATAGCAAAAAGAAGGAAACAATATCAAACAGATTTTTAAAAAAAAATTACTTAGTATCGTGAGAGACCATGGCATGCAACAAAAGATAAACCTGCACATCACTGACCCGGTTGTGATGAAGGATAACTGTCCCACAGTTTTATTTACATTACAGGTGATTGACTCAAATGCCATTTTCATGATAAAGATGTAATTCACAGGAATAGGCACTACACATAAATTATTAATTCAAAGTTTGCCTTTAAAAAATTTTTTTTTTAATTTCATCAGCTGTCAAAATAAGGACTTGTAACTGTGAATACGTTTACCAATAACAATAGCACATTGTGAGGTTAATTTAATTACAGTTGAAATTGACCACACTGAACAGTGAAAAGACTGTACCCTGTACAAATTTTTTTTGGTCCTTATATTGTGCCAGCTGCCTGGAGTAGGCACATTTGAGATGGTCCAGCTCTTCTGGCCTGACATATCTGGTGTCTTCATGGCGAGATTTGAGGACCAGCCGCTTACAGACGTTTGCTCCTCCATGCCCAACTGAGAAGTCAGAATCGCACACAGAACAGTACACGTATAAACTATAATTCTGGGCCATTTTTTTTTAAGCCACAAGACAAGGCCAAGTCCGCATGTAATCCGAACGAAATACTTGCAACTGCAGCTTTTTCTTCTTCTTCTGCACTTGAGCAATCTCTACACACTCAGAGTCAGACTCTTCTGATTCGTAGTCTGTCTCATGTAAACGTGCAACTTTAGCCCGATTAGAACTTTCTCCACTAGCCATTTTCACTCAAGATCGGCGCGACAATCTAAGATCGTAACGATCGAGCATGTTCATTGGTTCACGACGTCCAATCACAACTCTCGAAACATTTGCTCTTATGCAAGGGCGGTTACTCTGTCGGCTTCTAGGCCTAGCAGACAACAATTTTTAACAAGTTTACACGGCTCTAAAAATTGCGTAGTTTTTCAATTGTTTTTTCCGTAATTTTGCATAAAATTTCGTATTCCCATACTAGAGGGTAAAATTCCGTAAAATTACGGAAGATTACGGAAGGGTAGGCAGGTCTGCATTATCATCATTTCAGCAATACAAGCACATACTGTCCAACCGATTAGTGATGAAATAATAATATTTACCTCCATAGTGTTTTTTGTACAGGGCCAGGCGATGACACTGAACTTGCAGAACTTTGTAGAGCTTTGACACTTGTTGGAAGACCTCAACTGCTCTCCTGAAATAGGATTCTGCTTTCTCAAACTCTGCTTGTTTGGCAACTGAGGCCTGAAAATGTCAAGCATATTAATAATTTCCCCATAATAAGTTACAAGAAATTTAGTCAATGAAATAGCTCACATTATCAATGAACTATCTACCCAAACAGCTTGCACTCTTTCTGCGGCATCCACAATTCTTAACCCTCTCTTGTATGAACTTCGAAAATTCAAAGAACTATAAAGCACTGTTTTCACATAAATAAAGTTTCACAACAGAAGGAAGTAACTGAATATTAAAAGGTGGATTGGGGGCAACACCAAAGCTATTTTTAGCTAAACCGGTGACCTAGTTCATGACAGGTTGCTGGCCAAAGCAGAAGTTCCAGGCTGCATGATCAATGGCAGACCACATCAGGCACTGGCTTTGAAGCAGTCAGTCAGCAGAAGCTTTCAAGAAAGCCTTAAAGACTTATTGAAATTTCATCTACATCATTCATTATCTGCCACACTGAACTATTCTGTATATAGTGTATCTATCCTTTCAGCATCTGATGGCTTTTAATTTTTTTTTACTTTGTGCATTCATTCTGTGACATCTACAATACTTACCCCACCCTTGTATGAACTTTATTTATGAGCGCAATGAATAAGAACTGTTTCTGTGGAGACTTGTGCTAAACAAGACTACATCATCATCATTCCAAGTGGAAAAAGGTTAACACAGTCATCTGGTGACCATCTAAATGGAGATTTTATTTCAGACTATGTTTGAGATCAATGCGTTATACCTGTATGGAGTGAACAGATTTGTGCAGGCAAGCACGATTGTACTCTACAGTTGCTATGCGATCTTTGACTGCAATCCAAAAATCGCTGCCTTCCTCTGCCTCTATCTGTTGGCATTTCTTGATGGCTTTATGATAATACGTGTCCACTTCCTGAAGAACCTGCATCAAGAAAAACCGCCTCCACTGATTAAACTTGAAGGGCAAAGCCCATATGACTCATATGCTCCTTATGGAACTCAATTAGGTAATCATATACTGTTAAATATTAAGTTAGTTTTTTTTTTAATAAGATCAATGTATGCGCCAATTGACTTCAGTGTTCCCTCCACACACACAAAATGAGAGTCCTTGGGACTCCCAGGTATAAAATTTTAAGAGTCCTTGTGCAAATTTTGAGAGTCCCCAAATCGGTGGATGAACGGGGTTTGGGCCCAGTCAACCAAGTCAGAAGTGACATGATTGTGTATGATAGAATCAAAGAATGGATTAACGAAGATTTTTGTTCAGTGAATGTATTGGTTGGAGGAAGTTTACAATGCGCGCGCATGCGATTTTTAAGGACGACAACTCCCGACACAATCTTTAATCGTCTGCAATGGCAGTCTCAGTTGGGTTCTGATTCTGATTATGCCATGAATTAGTTCGCCACTCGGTGGTCGTATTTATGACTTCAGCGATCCCAAAAAAATGTGTGCGTCCACAGGACGCACATATGGAAATTTTCCTGCGTCATTTTTCATATTTTGTGCGTAACTGACGCACTACTGTTCGTAATCGGGAACACTGGACTTAAAAAAAAAAATCATAAAAATACAAATGAAATTTTGTGTGCTTGTGTAGAATTGAATAAAGTACATAGTAAAGGTAAAGGTAAAGGTGATCCCATAGCCTTGTGGCCATAGGGGAGCATGAAGTTGGAGATCACACTTATCTTGGGCCAACGTAATGAGGGTGATGCCAATCTCTCTCCCTCGCTGCTTTACCTTCCCCACCCTTAAGAGAGTAGGTACTCAGTCACAGTTGAGTCAACTGGGGGCGTTGTTATTTGTCACTTCACGTTTAGCGGTCACCCATCCAAGTGTTAACCGCACTGGACGGTGCTTAACTTGCGACACAGTAGCGAGTGCTCCAACCACTGCGCTATCCGACACCCCATCAAAGTACATGGAAAGTTTAAAATAAAGTATCCAGTTTATTTTGGTGCTGGTAATGGTGGTGGTGGTGGATTTTTTCCATCACTTTGCCTACTTAAAGGGGGGTTTGGTAGCCTTTCCACAGTGTCAGGTTACTTAGTGAGTGATTGGCGACTTACAATGTGAATGGTTACTGAATTCTTTCAGTGGTAAGTGACCTATTATGTGACAGGTTACCCAATTGTGACGTCCTACTTAAATCTGTCCCACACCAGGACCACTTACTGTGTGACATGTGACAGGAGTTGATTATTATTTATTATTCTTATATAGAGCTTTTCCAGCTCAAAGAGCTGCCCAAGGCAATGGCTAATACAGGGTCTAACTCAAGCTGCCAGAGGCCCAGAGGTGCCTACCCCCCAGTCTGATCATTTGTGTACTGGCTGCATGAAAAATGTGTATTTTGTGTAATGTCAGATTTCGCGCAACTCGCAACATTTGATCAAAGAATTATTGTCATGAAAACTGCCACATTCACAAAACATCAATTCATACTAAATCCAGCTCACCATTTTAATCCTCATGAAACAAAATAATATAGAACTCAACAAGTTATGGTCACAAATGCACACTAATATATTATTTTTTGTGTTGTATTTTACTCCATACCACCCTCCCCCCCCCCCAAAAAAAAAAAAAAAAAAAAAAAGAAAAAACGATCATATTGTCCAACAATTAATTAATATGAATTATGAATATGAATATATATAAATGCATAATTATTTTCGTATATTCTGCTGAAACTGGCAACACTTTTTGTTTTCTGAGCATACTAGAGTGTTCTGCATTTTGTTGTGTAAATACAGTGCCTGTTAATGCACTTTGTATTTAATTTTAGACACCTGGGCCACTTTTGGGAAAAACGCGTTTTATTTTTATGTGAGGGTTACCCATTTTGAACAGTTAAATGAGTGCCTTAATATTGTAATATTGACTGATTTTAACAATTGAAATTATTTTAATCTTCTAAAGGTTTGTACTATGTAATAAAAACAAAATAAAACATCCTGAACCAAAATAAAATGTTCGTCCGTAATACCTAATCTAAGTGTCATATGCAGAGCAATGCTGAACTCTGTTTTGCAGTGAGCATAATGAACTCCTTTCGAAGATTCGATTATTCCTCAAAAACGTTCTTGGTATTCGTGTAAGAAATGTTGTCGCGCTTTTTGCTTACTTGCAACCTTACACAGCTTTTCTTCAGACTCGCTCTCATCGTCACTCACGTGTAAACGCTTCCGCGACACCATGTTTAGCACAATGGCGGATACAAAGTCTCGCACTACTTCTCACGCACGAGATTTCACTTTTGCGCATGCGCTCTAAGGTCAGCAAGTAAAGGATCGGAACATAATAAAAGCAGTGCGAAAAAAAATATTTTTTTTTGGTACACCACAAAAATGCGTATTTTTAAGGAATTGCTCGTATTGTCGTATTTTGTGTTGAAAATTCGTAAAAATACGCGCCAGCGCGTACGGTAGGCACCTCTGGAGGCCCCTACCTGCAGCCTTAGGTGTATGGTCTGACGCCTCACACAACTAAATACAACCCTTGGCGACCGTGGATGGGGGAGAAGGGACCTAGTGCATGTTGGGTATACATATTTGTGTGGCTTGAACTCAACCATATAGGACATGAGCGTCATGATCCTTAAAGTCCGTGCGACAGAATGCCCTCACAGCAGACCTACAATGAAGAATACAAAGCATGGAGATGAGGTGCTACAGAAGATTTCTGGGCATATCCTATACCCAGCACATCACCAACAACGAAGTCTGAAAGACCATCACACAAGCCATCGGAAAGCACGATGACATGCTCACAGTGGTGAAGAAATGGAAACTCCAATATGTTACCAGAGCATGGGGCCATGAAAAGACCATCCTGCAAGGCACAGTACAAGGAGGCAGAAGAAGAGGGAGACCGAAAAAGAGGTGGGAGGACAACATTCAAGAATGGACTGGCTTGACACTGAGCGAAGGCATGAGGATTGCTGAGGACAGAGAAAGATGGAATACGCTAGTTAAATGATCATCTGTGGTGCTCAAACGACCTTCGAGTTACGGGACAGGAAAGGATAGGATAGGCTGAGTCTGCTAAGAAGGTGATGGAGGTTCAACAATGGCTGCAGGAGCCTCTTTGCCAGTGTACAGCTTCCAATTGTAGACGTATGCAGAATTTGAATCGACAAGTGACCATACTTTTAAACCCCACTTGTGTGATTTGGATGGAAGGTACTGCAATAATTTAGTTCCACCTTTGAAAGGGACTAAAGTTTCATCAACACTAATTTCTCTGCTTGAGTAGTAGTGCTTCTGCCAGTTTGCAAGCAGCATTGATGATATTTTGTAAATCTTGTGAGCAGGGTTGTGCACAGCTTTTACTGTTAATGGCGTTACACCAGTATTAGCGCCGTTGGCATCAGAAGAGTTTACATTAAAAGGAATGCCCAGAAAGAAAAAAAAACTTAAAACAGTGGCACTACAATGCAAACACTGACTTTGATTTTTCAATGCTCTTCACCTTGAAATAACCAAGACCTCCAGCTCCAAATACACTCAGGTACTATCAAATAAACTACAGCAAAAGTTGTATTATGCAAACAAATGTGACCTTTGGATGACCATGACCTTCAGTGACCTTGACTTGGGGTGACCTTGAACTTCACGCGACCTTTCATGCATGTGTAATCAAATAACCCAATGTTGTTGCGTAGTGTGGGTTAAATATACCATTCCACTTTATTATGTGTATGTTTTTGCAAGACCTAAAATGACCTTGACCTTCAAGATCAACACAAAAAACAAAACATATTTTGTCTATCATCTCTAAATATAACAAGTTTGGACTTTATATCTCTTATAGTTTAGTGTTTAGGGTCAAGGTCACTTCTAAGTACCTATACTGACTTTGGACAGCTCCAGTGACCTTGACCTTGGAGGGAGGTTAATAAAATTTGCAAAGCATATGTGTCTTATTGAAAGCTATCATACATCCAAGAATCAGAGGTTCAATATTTTAAAAACTTAGAAAATAGGGAAATTTTGTTAATTTAAAAAAAAATTTTTTACTAACGTTTGTTGACTTTGTGACGACTTTAAGGTGAAGTCATTCATTCACTGATCATTTATAAGATCTAATGTACCATCTTACCAAGTTTAGTTGTGATAGCTGAAATAGATTCTGAGATATTACTCCACTTGCAAGTTTTGCACAGACAAATGGCGAATGGCGAACAGACAGACTGAGGGACAGACAAAAACATGTTTCTTAAAATATCATTTTTGGACTATTTAGGACTCATCTCGCACAGTTTGCACAAATCTGAAGAAAATATTTTATTGGGTGAATACATAGACTTACATTGCTATGCCTATCCTATCCTATCCCGTAACTCGGAGGTCGTAGGGGCACCACAGTTGACCGTTTGAGCAATGTACTCCATCTTTCTCTGTCCTCAGCAACCCTGATGGTTTCACTCAGCGTCAAACCAGTCCATTCTCGAATGTTGTCCTCTTACCTTGCTATGCATGGAAGTAAAAAAATTACACAGTTTGCAGATGTCAGAAAAATGTCACTGTACAAGACATTTTTTTGATGTTACTTGCACTGGCAGTGTAGGAACACACACAAAACAGACACATACAAAAAAAGATATATCAAAGTCATGTAGAGCCCCAGGTTCATAGACCATATACATGCTACAATCTACATTAAAAAGTTGGAAGAAAGAGTGGGAACATAAATATTTCTTCAAGCAAATAAACTCTGAAAGATAATGACCTTTGTCGTGCTCGATGAAGGCGGATAATTATGGAGACCAATGCCCAGGCCATTGTATGTGGCTGACAGGTCCCACAAAGTTTGGTTCTTCATTTCCTTAGAGCCAGGACCTTGGATGCATTCTAGTACTCTACTGTAACACTCCAATGCCTGCAAAATAAGCAAAATAACAAGAAAGCTGAGAAACAAATACTTTTGAAAACAAAAGCCATATTCTTCCTTTCTCCCTCTTCAATATCTTCTTCTACTTTACTAAGGAATGTTAGTTAATAAAATTTCGTGGACTTGAGTGTACCAGCGCTCAAAACAGGTGCTCAATGGAGGTAACATTAGTTAATTGATGAATCTGACCAGATATTAGGGAGAAAGGGGAAAGCTTTGCTAATCCCGAAAAATCAATCCTAAACTATATTGTCTTTTCCAGTTGCATCTCAACTTTTTTTTTTGGGTTTCTATTTTGTTTCTTGCTTGTTCTTTTTCTCTCAATGTCCATGATACTAGTGCAATACACAATCTTTCAAAGCTCTCAACCTTATGTAAACAAAAACTGAGGAGATCTGACTTACTGCATTCAAATGATGCCTCTCCTGTTCTCCGAACTCCTGCCTCTCTGTGCCAAGGTCACTCATGTGTGCCTTAGCAGCTATCTTGTGCAATCGTATGATGTTGAGCAACACACCTGCCTCGTTATGCCTGTCCTTGACCTTGATGAAACCTTCTTGGCTCTTTCTGAAGTAGTCCATGCTCTGTGACCACACCCTTTCAATACTGGCAAATTTGACAGACGAGTCTGAAAAAGATTGTCTGCTTAATATTTACAAAAAGGTTCTATCAAAACTTCGTCCTTTCTCCTCTTTTTACAGATATATAAAAAAAAAAAAAGTTAGATAATATGGAAGTCATTCATCATTATCCCTGTAGAGCTGGAAAATGGCCTATTTTTGGATAACCAGCCATGCGCACCCCAAAGTAGTGGACATTATTCGTCTTGACAGAGTGTAATACTAATACTAATACTACTAATAATAATATTAATAATAATAATAATAATAATAATAATAATAATAATAATAATAATAATAATAATAATAATAATAAAGGTATTTATATAGGGCTTTTTACCCCAAGGACATCAGTTCAAAGTGCAGTTCTCATGCATTTATATTTTACATTAACATCGAAACACCTATGAAAAGAAGTGAAACAAAAATGATACACCCATAAATTATGCCATGACATAATACAAACATGAAAAATAATATTTTCAAGTAAAATATAAAAGACGAGGGAGGGATTAGGAGGAGAGAGCAGCTAAGGAATGAGAGGCTTCCGGGCGTGCTGTGTGACGGTGGTTGTCTGAATCAGAAAAGAAGGAATGATGATGATGATGATGATGATGATGGGAGGCGAGATCAGACATTGAAGAGTTTTCAAGTTGGACTTAAAAGTGGCTATGTTCTGAAAGCTGCGAAGAGAGAGAGGAAGAGAGTTTCAAGTTGAAGGACCAAGCACTGAAAAGGATCGACAGCCTGCAAAGGAGAGTTCCCAGCAAACCAGCCCGATCGGGGCCCCACTCGCGCCGCGTATGGCACAGTACTTATCCCGACTTTTGTCTGGCTAGAGTAGGGGCCCGATATTGCCTTACAAAAACCCGATGCGTAGCGGAGTCCAGAAATGTGGATGCATAACGATTCGCGCTCCCGCCTGTCGCCCGATTCTGCCCACCACAAAGGCAAGCTAACATAGGCCTACTCTCGCTTCTCATTGGCTAAACTGTCTGTGGAATGTTTCGTCTGCTTCACATTTGCTGCGGCGTACGTATGTGAAAAATATTTATACAAAATCAATTCAGCAAGATATCATTATTTAATTGTGCTTATAATTCTTAATTTTTATCATACAATATGTAAAATATTGTTAAAGTGTTTCTTTTAACTATTGTATTTATTTATACATTATAAGCCTAGGGTAAACTTCCGTGCCCATTACTGCTGGTCTTTTCCGGTTGTCCTTGGACGCCAATTTTCTACAGTTTTTTTCTTCTACAGTTGCATGTGCTGATCGGATTTTGTGTTTGCCTGCGAAAACCTATTCCGCTGTGGTTGTTTTTTGAGGCTTTGCCTTTTGTTTATGTATTTACACATGATTTCGATAGCGATGAAGATCACGTTAATATATATCGTTATTGAAATGGTGTGTAAATACTTCAGTGGGGACACATCAACTTTGATCAAGGACTTCCGAAAACAAAAACGCCTGTGCCGACAGTCCCTATTAACACCAGACATCTCAATTCTTTCTTCATGCAATCACATATCATAAACAATATGTGGGATATGATTTTAGGGTAAATCAGCATTGGCCAGGGCTGGGGCATTATCGGGGTTGTTTCTGGTTTAAGTTGGGTTACAATAGGGTTGGTGTTGGGTATCCTGACGTATGTCCGATCTTTGCCGGAATCGGGTTACCGTTCAGCAAAGGTTGGGTTACGGTCGGGTAAATTTTGGGTACCCCGACGATCGGCCAATCTTAATCGAAAGTCGGGCTACTGTTCGGCGAAAGTGGGGTTACGATCGGGTAAGTTTCGGGTAGCCCGACGATCGCCCGATCTTTGCCCGAATCGGGCCGAGTCGGTTCCAATTTCCATTTGCCCGATCGGGCCGAAATTGTGGTTAACTGGGTTGGTAGCGGGGTCTTTATAGCATGAGGGTGTCAGAGGAAGAAAGAAGATTTCTAGATGGCTTGTAGAAGTGAATGTTCTTGGTGAGGTAGGAAGGGGCTAATCCATGGACGCACTGGTAACAGAAAGTACAGATTTTGTAGGTAATCTCTGAGATACAGGAAGCCAGTGGAGAGAATGTAGGAGAGGTGTGATATGATCACATTTTTTTTCATTTTGAGAATCAGGCGAGAAGCTGAGTTCTGAACACATTTATCCACATTATCCAGAAGAAGAACAACAACGGTATCCATTACAACAACAACAATAGACTTTTAAGGAATCTACCGTTTGCATTTTTTTTAAATAGCTTTTTCACATTATAAGTTTCCTAGTGTTTTCCATCTATACTGTTCTGTAGACAATCCTAACGAACCAAAACATGTAAACATGAAACACCAAAACCATTATAAAAACTGCTCGGCCAGCATACCTGAACTGTTGAATACAGCTTCAGCTTGGTGCATTGCCTCTTTGCCCAGTTCATTGCAGATGGCACTGGTTTTCTTAGTCACATCCTGTATGACCAGCTTGATTGCTGCAGTCTGAGACTGTGTCAGGCAAAGGTCTCGAACATTCTCCAGACAACGCAGGGCAACGCACAGATTTTCTACCCGTTTTGTTGTCCATTGGTACACCCATGACATGCCTTAAAGAAAAAGAAAGTTATTTAAACAAGCTTATGAGTAAACCAAGTCAAGTCACATCAAGACACTTTATAAACCAATGAATTTAAACCTCCAAACCAGACCATGATGCTGAAGCACAGGATACTCTCCATCATGATAGAAGTGCACAAGTATTGTCTGGTGAAGTCCGAGCCTCTTGACCGAACCATTCCATTAATAAAAAATATTGACCATCATGAATAAATCAAATCAAGTCAAAACAAGATTTTCTACCCCGCTTTGTTGTCCATTGGTACACCCATGACATGCCTTAAAGAAAAAGAAAGTTATTTAACTCTTTCCCTGCCAATCGACGATATATCGTCGATCTGAGCCGCCATGTTTGTGCCAATCGACGATATATCGTCGATTTCAGTATTCCGTTTCGTTCCGTTTTTTTGCGCAGTCCAATCCAAGTTTTATTTTAACCAAAGAGAGATAACTCTTCCTACTTTCGTTCCCGATCGACACGCGCGTGGTTTCTTCAAATTGATTCGTTTTTAGAGTGTTTTTTGTGCATTTTACTAAGCATATGTGATGGGCACAATCGACAGTGTGTTAAACTCTGCTAATCCTATCCTATCCTATCCTGTCCCATAACCCGAAGGTCGTAGGGGCACCACAGATGATCGTTTAACCAGCATACTCCATCTTTCTCTGTCCTCAGCAGCCCTCATGGCTTCGCTCAGTGTCAAACCAGTCCATTCTCGAATGTTGTCCTCCCACCTCTTTTTCGGTCTCCCCCTTCTTCTACCTCCTTGCACTGTGCCTTGCAGAATGGTCTTTGCAAGGCCTGATGATCTGGTGACGTGGCCATACCATCGGAGTTTCCGTTTCTTCACCACTGTGAGCAGGTCATCGTGTTGTCCAATGGCTTGTGTGATGGTCTGTCGGACTTCGTCGTTGGTGATGTGTTGGGTATAGGAAATGCACAGAAGTCTTCTGTAGCACCTCATCTCCATGCTTTGTATTCTTCGTTGGAGATCTGCTGTGAGGGTCCATGCTTCGCAAGCATATAGGAAGATGGAGATGACCAGAGAGCGCAGCAGTCTTACTTTGGAATGTAGACTGATGGTTCTGTCTTTCCAAATGGGCTTCAACCTTGTCAGGGCAGCAGTTGTTTGTGCGATCCTGGAGAGGACTTCCTGCCGAGACCCATTGTCTGACACAATGGCTCCTAAATATTTGAAGCTGTGCACTGTGTTGAGGGATTGGCCTTGTACTTTGATGTCCGTGTTGATGCCATTGGTGTTGTTGGTCATCATTTTGGTCTTCTCTGCACTTATTTCCATTCCATAAGCTCTGGAGGTGGTGTCAAGCCTTTGTACAAGCTGTTCAAGTTCTTGTTCCTCTCCAGCCAATCCATCAATATCATCCGCAAAACGAAGATTGGAGATTGCTCTGCCCCCTATGCTGACTGTGCCTTCATGATCTGCAAGAGCATCTGACATGATGCGCTCTAGGAAGAGGTTGAAGAGTGTTGGAGAGAGTAGGCATCCTTGACGCACACCGATTGTTGTTCTGAACCAGTTCCCGATGACGCTGTTATGGAGGACTGCACTGGTAGCCTTGTCATACAGGCTTTTGATGACTTCTATAATTTTAGGGCTGATGTTGTACACTTTCATGGTTGCCCATAGAGCTGCATGCCAGACTCGGTCAAATGCCTTCTTGAAGTCTATGAACACATGATATAGATGTTGTTGGTGCTGTAGGTATTTCTCACAGATTATTCTGAGGTTGAAAATCTGTTCAGTGGTACTTCGCCCTGCCATGAATCCTGCTTGTTCTTCAGCTATGATTTGTTCAGCTTGTGGTTTCAACCTGTTGAGTATTATTTTCAGGAGGACTTTGCTGGGATGGCTGATGAGGCTGATGGTGCGGTAATTTTCACACTCCTGAAGGTTACCTTTTTTGGGAAGAGTGATGACAAGCGACTGGGTCCATGGTGTAGGCCATTCCCCACTCTGCCAGATCTTGTTACAGATAATGGTGAGAGCATCAGTCATCGCTTCTCCTCCTGCTTGTAGCAGTTCCGCTGGTATGTTGTCCACTCCCGCTGACTTCCCTTTCTTCAGCGATTGCACTGCTGCCTCAACTTCTTCCCGGAGAATTGGGAGGATTTCTTCTTCTTCTTTGCTCTCGGAACATGCTAGAACTGATGGGTCTCCATTTGGTGTATGGTTGTAAAGGTCAGAGCAGTACTCTGTCCATCTGTCCAAGACTTCTTGTTCTTCTGTAAGGCATATGCCAGACTTGCTTTGGATAGTGGAGACTTTGGGCTGTTTAACACTTGTCAGCCGCTTCACAGTCTGGTAGGCCTTCTTGCTGTTGTTCTTGTTCAGATTGTTCTCTATTTCCTGGCATTGATCTTCAATCCAGTTCTCCTTTGCTGTGCGCATGCCTTTTCGGATGTCATTGTTGATTTTTCGGTAGACATCAGCTCCTTGTGAGGTGTTCTTTTTCTTTTTTAACTCTCTTCGTTTATCACACAGATCCAAAAGTTCAGGTGTGATCCACGGCTTCTTCTTTGGTCGATGCTTGCCAAGGATCTCAGTGGCGGCATCTGTTACAGCTGAATTGAAGGTATTGGTCATGGTGTTGACATCTACTTCGCCTGCCCCCAAAATAAGCAGTGGTGCAAATTTCCCTCCAATTGTGGCCTGAAATATTTTTGCCACCTCCGGGTCTTGCAGTTTGTCCAGGTCGAACTTCAGCCTAGTGCACTTTGCTGTATTTGCTCTCTTCAAATGGAGCCGGAAAGACATCATCACGAGATCGTGGTCACTTCCAATGTCTGCTCCTGGAAAAGTGCGTGTCCTGCCAATGTTGATGCTTGATCTGAAGCGTTTCTTGACCATGATGTAGTCGATCTGGTTGTGATGTTCCCCGCCGGGACTGTGCCATGTCCATCGTCTGGATTTTTTGTGGAGACCAAGCGTGTTTGCCAGTACCAGATTGTTGTATCTGGCAAACTCCAATAGCCTTAGACCCCTGTCATTTGTCTCGTTGTTGCAGTGGGGTCCACATGTGTCTCCCCAGTTGTGGTGCGCATCTTGGCCAACCTTGGCATTCCAGTCGCCTTGCACTATGACTATGTCCTTCTTCGGCACTTGGTCAAGGACCGCCTGTATATTTTCATAAAAATCCTCCACTTCGCTGTCTTCATAGTCTGATGTTGGGGCATAGGCCTGGATGATGGTAATGTTGAAAGGGGTTGCTCTTAGACGGATGGTAATGAGTCTACTGGAGACTGGGCGGCAACCCATGACAGTGGCTAGAATGTTCTTGTGGACCAAGAATCCAACGCCGTGTTCGTGCCTGTCATCTCTACCGCTGAAATAGAGCTTGTGGCCTTTGTCAGTCGTTGTTTCACCTAGGCCTTTCCAGCGCAGTTCGCTGATACCTAGAACGTTCCATCGATAGTGGTCCAGCTCGTGGGCCAGTTCTTCTAATTTTCTTTCCGCAGTTAGGGTCCTGACATTCCAGGTTCCTATGACGATGTTGTTTCTCGTGCGGATCTTGCTAATATGTCCATCAGTAGCATACTTAACACCTCCGTCCTGGTGGCCAACGGAAGGCGCGGTCCTTGTGTAGCCGGGCGACGACCGATCCGGCATGGAATTAGTGGATAGCCTCATCATGTGTTGTGTCTTGGGCAAAAAAGACCTGGCAGGGCCCAATCCTCTCCAGGCTGTTGGCCACAGCCGAAATCCACGAATACAGTGTGGCTCGCCTTGGCCCTGAGCACGTGGTCGTTGAACCTGTAGTAACGTGAGGTTCCTCCGCCCTGGCCGGTGACTTCTGTGTAGAAGACTTTCGCCCAGTGATGCCGTGCTAACATCACCCCTGTTAGTCGCCTCTTACGACACGCCGGGAAACGTTGGGTCTATTCTATTTGCCCGAACCCACAGAGCACAAACTCTGCTAATAATCAATATAATTTCAAACTGTAAAGTGTATTTTGATCCTAAATAAATTTTCTTTCTGGTGTGTGAAGCTGATTCAGTGATTGGAATTATTCCTCCAGATTTTGTTTATCACTGTGATATGTAGAAATATTTTTATTTTATTTTATAATTTCAAAAAGATCAACATGCTTTCAAAACACATATTTCAATAACATAATCAAATTAACATGTGTGGTTTTTTTTCTTATTCTTCACTCTTTTACCTTTAATTTGATATGAAATATGTCTATTTAACAACTATTATTGAAAGAACAGTAGCTTAAATGCCTAAGGTACTGAACTTTCTTTCCGGTGCCAGAGAAATGTCTGGCACAAACGTGGAAACATGCCTGGCAGGGAAAGAGTTAAACAAGCTTATGAGTAAACCAAGTCAAGTCACATCAAGACACTTTATAAACCAATGAATTTAAACCTCCAAACCAGACCATGATGCCGAAGCACAGGATACTCTCCATCATGATAGAAGTGCACAAGTATTGTCTGGTGAAGTCCGAGCCTCTTGACCGAACCATTCCATTAATAAAAAATATTGACCAACAGTTTGCCCACTGGTATCTTGGAAAGATGTAATTAGGTTCTCTCTCCAAGCAAATGATAATCACTAGTCCACTCATATTTAAAAATAATTTGTTTTTGATTTGACAGATATCTGCCATATTTATAGCTAGACAAGGATGAAAAAAGTTAACACAGAAGCAACCCAGCAAGACAGTTTGCTAAATAAAATAATAATATTAACTCTACACTCACCACACTATTCCCAGTTTAATTGTCAGCCCCAAATCAATGCTTACCTGGTTTAGGAACAATGATCTGTGCACAGTCTAAAATGGCGGCATCCTCTTCACTCATGTCATCAAAACCCCTCAAGTGCTCCTCGTGGTTGCTGACCTGTGACAAATGATGCCGCACTTCTGCTGCAATCAACAGGATCTGTGACTCCAGAGCTGCATTTTCTGCCCTCTTGCAGGGTTTTAGGCACACCATAGCCTCTGAAAAGAACAATAAACAGCTTTACATCTGGCATCTTAGGAGTAAAATGTATGCAACAAGTGAAGATCCAGCGGCAAACTTTTATGTAGTTTTTCATGGAAACAAATAAATGTCTGAACTGAGAATGACATTACTGTAATTCACTGAGGATCCTACTTTTGTCTCTCAGTCCTCTAAAGCATCCGAAATTGGTAACCCAGACTCCACTGTATTACATTATACTTGGATTTTTGCTATGTCAACTAGATGCTAGTGGGCTGCTGCAGGCTAATTATAGATGACCGCTCCTCTTTCTTGGAGGCCGAACAGAAAGACGATATAGCGCTCTATGTAGGTCAGCTTTGGAATCAGTCTTTGTGAGAAGAACCGTCTGAAAAACATGTTTCTTGATGTGAAAAGTTATCGTTTATGGGATCAGAACTGGTGATTATGTTCATCTTGTCTATTTTGTAACTTTAATATACAGGCTTTGTGTTAGTGTAGAGTTTTGTTTAAGACTAGTTTTGTTTGATTTTGTTGTGCTAATACTGATATTACTGATACGGACACATGCTTCTTTGTTCCTATTGAAAGAAGCTGAATTTGCGCTGTGTGTATTATTTTCGAATCATGCTCAGTATTGATAGATGCCACCAACTGTTTTTATTTTGCTGTCAGTAAGTACTTAGTCTAAACTTTGTGATAGAGTGAGAAAAGGTTTCATCCTTCGTGTTTGTGTTTGATTGCTGGGGCAGTATTGTGCCATTAATTTTTTTTTTTATCCATGCACTCAGAACAGGCTCTTGCTAGCTACAACAAACTTTTATATGCAGTATGACGATCACTGTATTGTGGCTGCCATGTTCACTCTAGTGCACTTCAACTTTTTGTTTGTTTTATTATTGCTTGTTTTGATTGGCATTTTACCCCTTCTTTTTTGTTCTTAAGCATGGGACATATTTATACCTAAATTAATTTTGTGACTGTAATTGCGCTTATGTTCATGCCTGTTTGTGTGTACTTGGATTTGCTTGTTTACTGGTGTCATTTTCTATCAATTTGTAGTATGTGATCCGGAAAGAGTGTGGTTTAACACACATTTGAACCTTTTAGTTGAAATTATGGTCACTCTGTTCCATTACAGCGCACGTCATATTTTCTGTTTGTAAGCATTTCAGAAAAATAACAACTCCAACTGTTGTGCTGTGTTGTGTTGTTTTGTTTTGTCTGTTCTGTTTGTGATGATGAAACAAAGGTGAAGTTGTGGTCGTATCGACTAAGTTTTGTTTCTTGCAGTACGTAAACATTGTAAGAACAATAGTAAAAACAGAGTCTGTGTTGAAAGCCTTTCAAATTGATTTTAATGCTTGTAAAGTGTTGTACTTCGGGATTACCTTGGTATTTTTCTTTCATTATTTTGTGTTCTTTTATTGTGACACAGCAGGATATTTTGTTCACCGTGTTGTCTTCTGCTGTCTTATGGATTGTGCTGCGCTTTGAGATGTTGGGTTTCCTATGTTTATTTAAATGCAGCATGCATTTTTTTTTCACATCTGTAAAGCATGGTATAATTATATACTTGGAGAGCAAACACTTGCTCTGTGGGTTCGGGCAAATAGAATAGACCCAACGTTTCCCGGCGTGTCGTAAGAGGCGACTAACAGGGGTGATGTTAGCACGGCATCACTGGGCGAAAGTCTTCTACACAGAAGTCACCGGCCAGGGCGGAGGAACCTCACGTTACTACAGGTTCAACGACCACGAGCTCAGGGCCAAGGCGAGCCACACTGTATTCGTGGATTTCGGCTGTGGCCAACAGCCTGGAGAGGATTGGGCCCTGCCAGGTCTTTTTTGCCCAAGACACAACACATGATGAGGCTATCCACTAATTCCATGCCGGATCGGTCGTCGCCCGGAACAAGGACCGCGCCTTCCGTTGGCCACCAGGACGGAGGTGAAAAGTATGCTACTGATGGACAAATTAGCAAGATCCGCACGAGAAACAACATCGTCATAGGAACCTGGAATGTCAGGACCCTAACTGCGGAAGGAAAATTAGAAGAACTGGCCCATGAGCTGGACCACTATCGATGGAACGTTCTAGGTATCAGCGAACTGCGCTGGAAAGACCTAGGTGAAACAACGACTGACAAAGGCCACAAGCTCTATTTCAGCGGTAGAGATGACAGGCACGAACACGGCGTTGGATTCTTGGTCCACAAGAACATTTTAGCCACTGTCATGGGTTGCCGCCCAGTCTCCAGTAGACTCATTACCATCCGTCTGAGAGCAACCCCTTTCAACATTACCATCATCCAGGCCTATGCCCCAACATCAGACTATGAAGACAGCGAAGTGGAGGATTTTTATGAAAATATACAGGCGGTCCTTGACCAAGTGCCGAAGAAGGACATAGTCATAGTGCAAGGCGACTGGACTGCCAAGGTTGGCCAAGATGCGCACCACAACTGGGGAGACACATGTGGACCCCACTGCAACAACGAGACAAATGACAGGGGTCTGAGGCTATTGGAGTTTGCCAGATACAACAATCTGGTACTGGCAAACACGCTTGGTCTCCACAAAAAATCCAGACGATGGACATGGCACAGTCCCGGCGGGGAACATCACAACCAGATCGACTACATCATGGTCAAGAAACGCTTCAGATCAAGCATCAACATTGGCAGGACACGCACTTTTCCAGGAGCAGACATTGGAAGTGACCACGATCTCGTGATGATGTCTTTCCGGCTCCATTTGAAGAGAGTAAATACAGCAAAGTGCACTAGGCTGAAGTTCGACCTGGACAAACTGCAAGACCCGGAGGTGGCAAAAATATTTCAGGCCACAATTGGAGGGAAATTTGCACCACTGCTTATTTTGGGGGCAGGCGAAGTAGATGTCAACACCATGACCAATACCTTCAACTCAGCTGTAACAGATGCCGCCACTGAGATCCTTGGCAAGCACCGACCAAAGAAGAAGCCGTGGATCACACCTGAACTTTTGGATCTGTGTGATAAACGAAGAGAGTTAAAAAAGAAAAAGAACACCTCACAGGGAGCTGATGTCTACCGAAAAATCAACAATGACATCCGAAAAGGCATGCGCACAGCAAAGGAGAACTGGATAGAAGATCAATGCCAGGAAATAGAGAACAATCTGAACAAGAACAACAGCAAGAAGGCCTACCAGACTGTGAAGCGGCTGACAAGTGTTAAACAGCCCAAAGTCTCCACTATCCAAAGCAAGTCTGGCATATGCCTTACAGAAGAACAAGAAGTCTTGGACAGATGGACAGAGTACTGCTCTGACCTTTACAACCATACACCAAATGGAGACCCATCAGTTCTAGCATGTCCCGAGAGCAGAGAAGAAGAAGAAATCCTCCCAATTCTCCGGGAAGAAGTTGAGGCAGCAGTGCAATCGCTGAAGAAAGGGAAGTCAGCAGGAGTGGACAACATACCAGCGGAACTGCTACAAGCAGGAGGAGAAGCGATGACTGATGCTCTCACCATTATCTGTAACAAGATCTGGCAGAGTGGGGAATGGCCTACACCATGGACCCAGTCGCTTGTCATCACTCTTCCCAAAAAAGGTAACCTTCAGGAGTGTGAAAATTACCGCACCATCAGCCTCATCAGCCATCCCAGCAAGGTCCTCCTGAAAATAATACTCAACAGGTTGAAACCACAAGCTGAACAAATCATAGCTGAAGAACAAGCAGGATTCATGGCAGGGCGAAGTACCACTGAACAGATTTTCAACCTCAGAATAATCTGTGAGAAATACCTACAGCACCAACAACATCTATATCATGTGTTCATAGACTTCAAGAAGGCATTTGACCGAGTCTGGCATGCAGCTCTATGGGCAACCATGAAAGTGTACAACATCAGCCCTAAAATTATAGAAGTCATCAAAAGCCTGTATGACAAAGCTACCAGTGCAGTCCTCCATAACAGCGTCATCGGGAACTGGTTCAGAACAACAATCGGTGTGCGTCAAGGATGCCTACTCTCTCCAACACTCTTCAACATTTTCCTAGAGCGCATCATGTCAGATGCTCTTGCAGATCACGAAGGCACAGTCAGCATAGGGGGCAGAGCAATCTCCAATCTTCGTTTTGCGGATGATATTGATGGATTGGCTGGAGAGGAACAAGAACTTGAACAGCTTGTACAGAGGCTTGACACCACCTCCAGAGCTTATGGAATGGAAATAAGTGCAGAGAAGACCAAAATGATGACCAACAACACCAATGGCATCAACACGGACATCAAAGTACAAGGCCAATCCCTCAACACAGTGCACAGCTTCAAATATTTAGGAGCCATTGTGTCAGACAATGGGTCTCGGCAGGAAGTCCTCTCCAGGATCGCACAAACAACTGCTGCCCTGACAAGGTTGAAGCCCATTTGGAAAGACAGAACCATCAGTCTACATTCCAAAGTAAGACTGCTGCGCTCTCTGGTCATCTCCATCTTCCTATATGCTTGCGAAGCATGGACCCTCACAGCAGATCTCCAACGAAGAATACAAAGCATGGAGATGAGGTGCTACAGAAGACTTCTGTGCATTTCCTATACCCAACACATCACCAACGACGAAGTCCGACAGACCATCACACAAGCCATTGGACAACACGATGACCTGCTCACAGTGGTGAAGAAACGGAAACTCCGATGGTATGGCCACGTCACCAGATCATCAGGCCTTGCAAAGACCATTCTGCAAGGCACAGTGCAAGGAGGTAGAAGAAGGGGGAGACCGAAAAAGAGGTGGGAGGACAACATTCGAGAATGGACTGGTTTGACACTGAGCGAAGCCATGAGGGCTGCTGAGGACAGAGAAAGATGGAGTATGCTGGTTAAACGATCATCTGTGGTGCCCCTACGACCTTCGGGTTATGGGACAGGATAGGATAGGATAGCAAACACATTTCTTTTTTTTTTTGGTTCTCTCATTTATCTTTTCTTCTGTCTTGTAAATTGTTTCATATTACTGACATGTATTATCTGTAGTGTCTGCTGCTAAACGTTGTGAGTGGGAATTCAGGATGTTCACCAACTGATTACACAGCGAGTGAGCCAGCTTTCAGCTTATCGCTGTGTGTCCTAGACCTACAGCTAGTATAGCCTGTAGCATGTATCAGTTCAAGCACCAGTGTTTAGGGAAGAAAGGAAGGGAGAAAGAGAATGAGGATGGGTGAGCGTGATGGTGGTAGCTCTGGCAAGTTATTGTTAGCTCCAGCTGACCGCATTTGGAAAGGAATACAGTGGACCCTCCCCCCAAAAATTTCAAAAAAGACTAAACACTTCTGACTAAAGTTACATAAATAATTACAGACAAAAAAAACATCTAGATGAGAAAGGGAATATTGCACTCTTTGCTCAATCACACAATGATTTGTGAATACATGTCTGCTTTGACATCAATGGAAAAATACATACAACATGTCTGCCTCAATGCACCATGAAAGGAATCTCACCAAAACAGTGTGAGGCATAGCGCAAGTGCTTCAAAGAGCATCCATACTGTCTGTTGGCCAGAAATTCGTTGGCTAGAACACAGTGAGCCATGCTGGCCTTCCGCAGCAACAGAGCCTTGCTCAATCGATGCCAGCTTCCCTCTGCATCATCGTTCTGCCAAGCGCTTCGTAGGACCAGTGAACCTGACTCTGCTGCTTGCTGCATCTCCTTCAAAGACTCGTATTTCAGAGGGATTGCCTCACTGGAGTTGCAGGTGCGTTGTTCCTCAACGATACTGCTGCTGTGCTGCTCTTTCTGCAGCTTGGCCTGCAGGTTCCGCTCCAAACAGGCTAGCCCCTGCAATGGAACAGTACGAAAAATTTCATGCACAAAAAAGGCGAACATGAGACTTTTTAATAATCTTAGCAATTGAAAAAAAAAGGTTTTATTTTCTTTAAACTGTGGACTTTTTTGGTAATTGAATTTCAAGTTTATTTGTAGTCATCACCTGCCACAGCAATAAATAAGTAAGAAACAATATCAGAAGTGCTGATTTCAGAACATTTTTATAGCCCATCTTTCCAACTAACAGCATGATGTTGCGCTCGCTCACAAAGTGACAAAGCAAACTTACTTTGCGAATGCACTGCAGACCATCCTTGCATCGTTCGTCAGGAGTACCAGTAATACCCTCAAGATGCGTATGTTTGACTGTGTGCAAATCTTGCTTGGGTGGGTTAATCAGGTCTTTAACTAACACTGAAACCTCCGCATTCTGTGGTTCTTCCTCTTCTTGTTCTCCATCCTCTTCTTCTTTCTTCGTTCCTTCCATCTTACCATCTTCTTTTTTCTCCATATCATCCTCATCATCTGTGCACTGTGAAAAATAACAGTAATTAGAAGCTAAAGTGCTGACCACAAAAGATTGTATACCTGTCACATTTTTATCTCTTCAAACACCCACCCAAAATTCACTACTTTTATACTCTGTGTCTGACCAAAGCAAGTTGTGATCAGCTGTGCACAGCTAATATGGATTTTTTTTGGAATTTAAATTGTTAGATTTGGTTATATGTTTGTGTCCATGTGTGAGAATGACTGGTCTAAAATCACATGAATGTGAACAAACATTAAAGTAAAATACTGAAATTGAATTGGTATTACGAACGAGTTCAAGTAGTTGTGGTTTATACCAATTCACAGGGAAAGGTGTCGGAAGAAAGATTCCGGTCTTTGAAGCCAGAGCAGTCTTGAGGGGAGTCACCAGGAGAAGTGGGAACCCACTCATTGTCCAAGCAGCCATCAGGTACATACAGATCAGACAGAAGATACTGGGCAGATGTGAACACCTGCAAAATACAGTAAATTAAAATTTTATCTCTAAATTTATTATTAATAAGCATACTTACCATGACTCAACAAGTGCAATGTTTTGGCGTTGCTAGGTGATAGTGCCCTTTTAGCGGAAGCTGGCAAAATCAAATCAAACATAGAGTTGCTTCCCCTGCACCAAACCGTCACGCGCCCCACGTGCCACAATACGCGTCTAAGCGCTCACGGCAAAGGACAGCACACCTCATTTCTTATTTGGAACTGCGGGGAGGTGGGAGGGATATTAAATTGAGTCATGGTAAGTATGCTTATTAATAATAAATTTAGAGATAAAATTTTAATATTAATTTCACATACTGTACCATGACTCAACAAGTGCAGATTAGCACGAAAAGGACGGAGGGAAGCAACTTTATCTGAAACAAACTTACCGTGAACAGGCTGGAGAAGAGGACCGGGACTGTAGGGCCATGACCACAGAACCGACTCCAAGAAGCCATCCTCTCGAGTATGGCAGGACAGAAACAGGAAGCAAGCTGGAACCGGCCGAGGTCTCCTGAAGCCCAGAAAGCCCCTATAGAAGGCCGGACAACAGCCAAGCGTGAAGACGGAGAACGCTTGGATTACCGTGTGGAATCCCAGATCGAGGCTGCAGAAGCGATCGCTCCCCGAGAGCGAGAGGAATGCACCGCCCCTGGGAAAGACGAAGGAGATCGGGGAACCAGGGCTGAGCTGGCCAAAAGGGAGCCACGAGAATGAGAGAAGGGGACTCCTCTTCAGCTTTCCTGAGAACCCGCGGAAGGAGGGGGAATGGCGGGAAGGCATAAGCCTCCAACCCCTCCCAAGAAATGGACAACGCGTCCACCGCCCAAGCCAGGCAATCTGTGACCGGCGACACAAACAGGGGTAGCCTGGAAGAGTAACGAGTGGCAAAAAGATCAATCAGAGGTTTAAACCACTCCGCCCAAACTGGTTGAAGAACAGAGTGGGACAGCGTCCATTCCGTGTGGACCACACAATGAGGGCGACTCAGAAGATCGGCCAAGACATTGACAGAGCCGCTGACATGCTTGGCCACAAGCGTACAACCGAAATCAGCTAACCACAAAAGGAGGCTCTCCACCATCATGGAGAGAGCAGGGGAATGGGTACCCCCGAAGTGGTTGATGAGAGAAACCACAGTGGTACTGTCGGAGCGAACAAGCAAGAGGCCCCGAGGCAGGGGGGAAGAAAACGATGAAGAGCCAGGCAAACGGCTTCCATCTCCAGGCGACTGATATGCCAAGACAGCTGGTCCTGAGACCAAAAACCGTGGGCTGAAAGGCTGCCAGTATGCGCACCCCAACCGACCAAAGACGCATCCGTGAAAATTTCGGCCACCGGAAGCGGAGGGGAGATAGGCACCCCCGAAGAAAGCCACTCAACATTCCGCCAAGGAAGCAGAGAAGCGCGAAGGTCCGCCGTGACCGGAAAAAGAGCGTCCCAGGAATCGCTGGACTGACTCCAACGGGAAGAAAGCCAACGTTGAATCGGCCGCTTGCCAACTCCCGCGAGGGGAACCAGAGGAACCATAGACTCAAACGACCCCAAAAGAGAGGCCATAAATCTGGCTGACACGAAATCCTGACTCTCTAAAAGTAGCAGAAGGGACTGAAGCTTCTGCACCCGACGAGCCAAAGGGCGGACCGACCAATCGCGAGTGTCGAACGACATTCCCAGGTAGTTGAAAACCTGAGATGGAGACAACTCAGACTTGAGAGGGTTCATAGAGAACCCCAAGCGCCGAGCCCAAAGGAGAACGAGCCTGGTGTGCACAAGACAGAGATCGTGAGAACTAGCCTTGACCAACCAGTCATCAAGATAAGCAGAGAACCGCACCCCGAGTCCGCGGACTACGGCAGCGAGCTCTTAGACAATCCTTGTGAAAACCCAAGGACTGAGAGACAAACCAAAGGGAAGGGCTTTGAAAAGAAAAACCCGATCTCTCCAGACGAAACGCATCCAACGCCTGTGAAGAGGATGAATAGACACATGGAAATAGGCGACAGAAAGATCAATAGAGGTAGCCCAATCCCCCGGGCGCAGAGACATACGCACCGCAGCGGGAGTTTCCATGCGGAAACGAATGCGGCGAAGAAACTTGTTCAACGAGGAAAGATCGAGCACCGGGCGCCAACCGCCGGATGCCTTCGGGACAACGAAGAGGCGGCCGTAAAACCCCGGGGAGTGAGGGCAAAGGACCTCCTCTATAGCGCCCTTCTGGAGAAGGGCTATGACCTCCGCATCGAGAATCGCCTGCGCCTCAGGAGGAGACAGGGGGCGAAACAAAGGCGGGGAGCGACGAAGAGGGGGCCGAGAGGAACCCCACTGAAGTTTGAACCCCGACCGAATCACCTCTAGAACCCAACTGCTAGCAGAGGGGAGGCCGAGCCAAGCATGAAACTGACGAGCCAAGCCACCTGCCCGGAGGGGTAGAACACCTAGGGGTGTACAGGCAGGGATAGGACTGGTGGAAAACGCGCCACTGCGTAAACGCCTACGGCCTACCTCAACCCTGCCACGGGAAGAGGAAGTACCACACGGCCCACCCCGAGGAGAGAGACCACGGACCGAGCGACCTCGACACCTGTCAGGAAAGAAAGGCGGGGCCGAAGGGGTGTCCCGAGCCCAGAAGGCGAAACCAACTGACTGGGACCGGTCCGACTCCTCGCGAACAGCTGTGCGAACATAAGGACCAAACAGAGAGTCGGGTACCAAGGGTCCCACCCGAAGCGAGGAGGACAAGAGCGGAGGCAACGGAGACGCTGACTGAAGAAAAGCGTCACGACGCGCAAGAAGCAGGCTGACATAGGTAATAGCCTGCGATTCGCAACCCAGAACGATGGAGGTACAGAGGGCCTGCAACAAGGACCTCACCGAAATCAACGAACCCTCGTCACAGAAAACGTGCCCAGAAAGAAAAGCAGAAGACAGCGCAGCAGAAAGTGCGTCAGCGAGAGAAGTATACTCAAGGGACCTAACAATAGCCTCCTCTATCTGTGCCAGACCACCGACTGGAACAGGGATCGACGAAGGAGGCAAAGGCTTGAGGCCCCCCAAAAGAGCAAGATCATCCTGGGAAACCGGGAGCGAAGACTTCGAAGAAACGACCGAGAGAGGAACTTGCCGGGAACACCGGTCAATGAAGACAAACTCAAAAAAGAGCCCACAGCGGAAGCTCTAGGGAACCGAGGGACTTCCTCAAATGAAGAGGAAGGGGCCTCGCCCTCTTTAAGTCCTCTAGCCACAGAAAAGGCCCAATCCACAAAACGTTTAACACTAGGAGACTCCCTGAATACAAGGCAAGCCTCATCAGACTCGGCAGAAGCAAGAGTCCCGCCTAGGAAGGAATGGAGGTGTGGTAGGGGCACCGAAACCTCCTCCACCACCTGAGGACAAAAAGCCGCAGCGTGTTGAACCGCCTCTCTAAAAAGAGCCTCAGGGTTAAGGGCTGGATAGAACGCCCCAGCACCCGAGAAATCAGGAACTAGGGTAGGAGGAACCAAGAGTGCCCCACCCCCACCAGAAGGCGGCGCGCACAAAGGCAAAGCGGCGTTCGCATGTAATCCGGAGGAAGGTAACGAAAAAATCGAACCAACAGCACCGGAAACCAGTACCCCCGACCCACAACCGAAACCGGAAGTGACAGAGGTCGAAGGGTGAACAGGGAAAGCTTGACTTAAACCGGAAACGGAAGGGGGCCACGGGCAAACCGTACCCCCCGATCCGGAAACCGGAGCCCCCGCCCCACGACCGCAAGCGGAAGTGGAGTACAAAGGAGGATGAGAGGGAGAATCCAAACCGGAAAAGGAAGAGGGTGACGGGTGTACCGTACCCCCAGTACCGGAAACCAGAGCCCCCGCCCCACGACCGCAAGCGGAAGTGGAGTACAAAGGAGGATGAGGGGGGGAATCCAAACCGGAAAAGGAAGAGGGTGACGGGTGTACCGTACCCCCCGTACCGGAAACCAGAGCCCCCGCCCCACGACCGCAAGCGGAAGTGGAGTGCAATGGGGCTGGACTGGGGAGAGGAGGGACAAACCGGACGAACCGGAAGCCACACCCCTTGTCGCAGCTGGACGTAACACTGCGTACAGTGCTTTACGTGACCCAAGCTTGACATTAGCCCGAAGGCCCGACCCGGTCTGAATCCCGCAGGAAACAGAAGGGAAGGCTTCGGCAGGGAGCTTATCCGGCCGTGCCGGGGCGTCCCTGTCGGACATTTAATGTGGTCCTAAACTAGGGCGACCACTTATATAAGCCAGAAGTCCCGACCCGGTCTGAATCCCGTAGGAAACAGAAGGGAACGGCTTCAGCAAGTAGCTGGCCCGGCCGTGCCGGAGCGTCCCTGCTGGAAATATTATGTGGTCCTAAACTAGGGCGACCACTTATATGTTTCTGGTCGAAACCTTGACCAGAAACGGCCCCAAGGTCACTTCTGGCAAGACCAAGGAGCCACCCCTCACCTCACTACCACCACTCCCCACCTCTTCACCACAACTTCTACTGACCTGAAAGGCAGAAGACAACAAAGAAGGGGGCGTAGGAGCGGACAAACAGCAAAGCCAACGAAGCAAAGCGGTAGTGAAGACGGCAGAAGAGGGGACGAAGAAATCCCGGACGTAGCGGGAGCTGCGCTAACAGCAACAGAAGGACCGTAAACCGACCTATCTAGCGTGAACGGTCGACGAAGCAGAGACACGCAGCGACGGGGTGGAACACGACGAACCGCTGCGGTAATAGGATAACAGGATAATAAACCAGACAAAATGGAGAAAACCTACAACTCCGCCGGCAGCAACAACGAACTACCGGGCGAACGCAGTAAGCCAGCAAAAGAGAGCTACAGTAGGCACAACCACTCTAACCAAGTGCCAAATAAGAATTGAGGTGTGCTGTCCTTTGCCGTGAGCGCTTAGACGCGTATTGTGGCACGTGGGGCGCGTGACGGTTTGGTGCAGGGGAAGCAACTCTATGTTTGATTTGATTTTGCCAGCTTCCGCTAAAAGGGCACTATCACCTAGCAACGCCAAAACATTGCACTTGTTGAGTCATGGTACAGTATGTGAAATTAATCATTGCATTTAAAATTAAATAAAAGAACATTTATTATTAATCAAATAAACGCAAGTATATTGAGGTAACCAAGCAAATCATGAGAACTTATAGTGGCCAGGTATGACAATAAGCAGAACCAAAGACCTAAGAAATATAACCTTGCTGTGATTACAATAATCATACCCAAGTGATCTGGTATAACAAAAGTACAGTGGAACCTCCGGTATACGACCATCCAAAATCTGATAAAAACCGGTCTTATAATAGAGGTGGTCTTATACCAAAAACAAGGGAGGGGGGGGGAGGGTCAGGCTCGGAGGGGTATGTAGTCATAAGTTTGACACTCACCAGCATGTATTCTCTGAAAAAGAAAACTGTAAAACATATTTCATTTTTAGCTTTGTCTTTTATTCACAACTTCAAAAATAGAAAACAGTCGTGTCTTCAGACATTTTGAACAGGGAAAAACTTTTTCTCTGCCAAAATCAAAACTTTCCTTTTGCGCGACGCCATTTTGACAAGCCAGTGTAGGAGAGTAATGCCCCTTGCTTGCGAACCAGAAATAGCAGACCACAGTAGGCGTACACTAACATGAGAGAAAAAACGAAAGGTACAGACAATAAATTAACTGATATCTCTTTTAAATTGCCTAAGACGGTCGTATAAAGGGCTTAAGACACGGTCGCTGGTCGCATAAACGAGGCTGTCGCATACCAGAGGTCATTTATCATTGGAAGTGAATCCGTCAGAAGTTTTCAGGTCACATAACAGAGGGAGTCGTATACCAGAGAGACGGATACCGGAGGTTCCACTGTATTATGTGTCAAAGATGCTAAAAGCTAGATTTTTCAACTCACTGATCAGACAAGTGATCCAGCCAAAGTGAAAAGTCCTACAGAATTCAAACTAGTAACATTCATACAAAATCAATTTGAGACAGTGCAGTGTCTGCTTCAGTCAAAATTACAAAGTATCATTATTTTATCCTATCCAGTAACCCGAAAGTCGTTGGGACACCACAGATGATCCTTTAACCAGCGTACACCATCTTTCTGTGTCCTCAGCAGCCCTCATGGCTTCACCTAGTGTCAAGCCAGTCCATTCTCGAATGCTGTCTTCTCACCTCTTTTTGTCTCCATCTTCTTCTGCCCCCTTGCACCGTGCCTTTCAGGATGGTCCTTGCAAGTATCATTACTGATCTTAAAACCATCATCAATGATTTGATCTGAAAAAGTGCTTACTGAGCTATACATTCAAAAAACTATTGTACAGCAGAAGAAGCAAAGCATCCAGATCACCTCAGCATGTTCAGTTTCAATCAGCAGTTGTAGTGATGTCTGCAGCATGGCTTTAATATGTGGGATGTGTCGTGCGTGGTTTCCTTTAAGCCTCAGCTTGCGTGCCACACGATACAGCAGCATGGCCACAGGGATGGTGAAAGGAGTGACACCACTTTCAGGTACAGAGTCACCGCACAAGGTGGTGAGATCATAGAGTTTCACCAAATCTGAATGCTTGCCTGAAAAGCACAACAAATTTCCATTACCACACCAAAACAATCTAGCTGGCCAAATATTCAGTTAACACAAAGAATGATCATTCTGGAAGACTTCAATATAAATAATGATGACACTCTGCGCGAGGCTCTCCAAGCGGTCATCATGACAGAAAACTCAGGGGAGGCAATCTGATGCATAGCGACAAGTAAACAAACCTCGAATGTCCAATGCTGCTAATTGATTGCTTTTTAAATTAAATGACCCAGAATGTGCAGTACATACCCACAGATGATTGTAAAACATTAAGCAAATGATCCTTTTGGGTAATAAAATAATGTACAAGAATATAAATGCAAAAAATGGTTTGCATATAGATCAGATGTATGTAGGTGTGTTTTTTAAGAGCGGCGAAACGCGAGACCAAACTTCGTGACCAAAAATTGATAAGTCTAGCACTCTAAAAAGTTCATCCAGATGGCATAAAAATTCCAGCGTAAAACTAGATCTGCTTGAACAAGAAAGAACACAATGGTTTTGATTTTTTTTCTTTTAGTAAACAGATTGATAACAAACACCAAGTGTTTCAGAATGACGAAGCACGAGACCAAATTTGGTGACCAAAAACAGATAGTCTAGAACTACATAACGTTCATCCCTATGGAAAAAAATTAACAACGTAAAAAAGCTAATTGATAACCAAAATCATGCCAAATTCATCGATGTGAAGTCTGCATATGCAGATTTGCGTTGAATGCTGTTTTCTGTCAATGGTTGCATGACAGCATACTGCATAGGCATAGACCCCACACGCCGTTGGTACTCATTTCCTATCCCTAATAGCCCTAGCTCAAGCCGGCGATGAACATGCTATCTTTGTTATTCCAGAAAGGCTATACAAGACAAAATTAGACCTGACCAGAGATTCAACAAGATGCAAAGCAGCAGTGCAGTAGATGTAGACCTATTTTATGGTTGAGTTCAAAAAAAGTATGGATCTAGCTTTAATGTTATCAACATTATCGTGTACATTGGTTTCCAGACAAAAAAGGTATACAAATACAGTATTATTATTATTATTATTATTGTTCTTCCTAACATTATAATCATTGATAAAGATTTATGTCACGTAGGTCTAAACAGTTTGCTGGCATTTAGCTTTAATATTATCGACATTATTGTGTACATTGATTTCCAAACAAAAAGCGAATACAAAAACAGTATTATTATTATTATTATTATTATTGTTCTTTCTAACAGTATACTCATTATTGAGAAAGATTTATGTCACATAGGCCTATATAGTTAGCTGGCAAATCGGCCGGATCATCTACAAATAAGCGTATTTTTCCATCATTTGTGATACTCAACTTGTTTCATCCTTCGGAAATCTGAAGAATGAAAGTCCAGTGCACTTGTAACGACCATTTGTGCAGTTAATAGCATGGCAGTGATCGCTCCCACATGTATTTTCGTAAAATTTCCGCTAAGTACAGTGTCTCATTCCATGCCGTAGGCTATTTTTTATCCGATGACCGCTTGGTGGCGCTGGCAAGTTTCGGTTTCGCGTGTCTGGGAGTTATGCCCCTTCTTTGTGAAACTAAACTTTCTTTGAGCTCACAGATTAGTATCCAATTCGAGTCCATGGCAACTCAGAGGCTGCGGTTTAGGATGGAGATAAAAATAGACTGCCTGACCATTACCACCCCCAACAATCATTCCCATTCCCCTTTCTCTCTAGCTGCTACTTGCATTCCAGGCAGCATAAGCCATGCTATCAGACCTCTTTCAATACCATCACAGCATAGCGTTCAGAGCATGTAGCGTTAGAAAGTGGAGTCCAAGTTTGTATAAAATTAAAATAAAATGTTCTATAAGATTCAGTCCAACAATACTTGCCAAATGGCACGTTGGCACTTCAAAGATTTGATACTAATATGAATTAAGCCTCACAGAATTCTAGAACCTTCTAAACCGGTTAAAAAAAAAAAAAAAAAAAGGAAGGGATCCAGCACACGCAAAATACTATGGAACAAAGAGGAGAATCTCAAACAAACACTGTCTCGTTCAACATAATACTTTTTTTTTTAAAACGTATTCATTCAGAATCACCCAAAAATCACAACATAAAGATTGATTATTTAGCTAACTTAAACTAAATGCACAAACTGAATCAAGCAAAATTTAGAAATGCTGCTACACAAACCAAAAATGATGAGATAAATGCACATTTTCTTCTCTGTTGTCATTAAACCATAGAAGCAAGATGAAACCAATGGCCTAACGTGCTGGCTATCTGAGGTCAAAGCAGGCTATTTTTAGGAATAAGGCGGCATGCTAAACTGCCTCAAATTAAATAAAATCTGTATGGTGTTAATCCTCTACAGAGGATTCTAAAGATTACTAACAATCATCAATTATTATTATAGTGAACATCATATATGTACTGCCATAATAAAATATCACAAATACCAACATTTATATAGCCAGTACGTGTGTCCTTCTTTAGTTGCACTGTTACGCAGAAAGGCCAGAATATTGGAGGCTACATCTTTGACAGTCTGAGGGTTGAACTTCCATGACTCTTGCTTGGGGATGTCCTCAGTCTTGATCAGCTCATATTTCTGTTCAACAGACAATTGTATTCTTTTATCTCTGATCTATTCTCTGGAAGTGAGAGGGAATAAGAGTGGGTGGTTGAGTGGTGGTGTTGTTGGAAATTGTAATCATGTATTGCAACCAGCTGTTTTGTGATTTTGTTCCCATTCCACAAACACGCACCTGTCAATGATTATTGTCGGTGAAATAACAGATAGACATTACTGGAAGATTATATCTTTTTTTTTTTAAAACATGTAAAATGGCCCCATTTAATATTGATTGATTGATTGATTTATTATTGCTTTAGGTCCAGCGGACTCTTCCGAGCCAAATCAGGACCGGACAACCCCCGATCCGCATAAAAGATCTGTTAAAACAACCCCAGTGGGAAAATTGAATGCCCTCCACCGGCCAGTCACTTTACAATAAAGACATCCCACGCGAGGGACGGCTGAGGGTTGACCTCAACTACGCGAACTCCCCGATTACAAAAACAAAATAGAATACAAACATCATTATAAATCATCAACAAAAAAACATACATATAAAATGCCTATAGTGCTAAATAGTACATTCATAGGAAGCCCTAGTGACCACCCGGCAGAAAGCGTCCAACATTCCCCATTTAATAATAATAATAATAATAATAATAATAATAATAATAATAATAATAATAATTTATAAGCACTGACTGAGATAATTTAAATCCAGATAATGATGATGCTATTGCATGCAGTCAATCTAAAATTTACAAAAATAAAAAATAGATTTCCTTTCCATCCTCTAATAGGATTTTCCTGCCTTTACACCACAGGGTTAAGTGATAGATGTGTGTTTGCAATGTTTATGAGGGTGGGTGAAACATGTGTGCGTGTATGTTGGTATAGATATTCTCTCTTTGAGCCTGAATGGTAATTTGAGGAAAAGAGAACATATAGTATGCGGTATTATTATTATTATTATTATTATTTTTTTAATTATTATTATTATTATTATTATTTCAGATTTACCTATGTAGCGCAAGTTCTGTTAGGGAAAGGTACAAAATATTATTTCATTATCAGCAGAATAATTAGATGAACAAATATGTTGCTTACTGAGGCCCAACCCATACTTTTATCACTGACATATTCAATTCTGGCAATTAAACTACTCACACATTATCTGAATACCTAAGCCACCAATGCCTCTGGATTTCAGCATAAGTAAAAATGAAAGTAAGTGTAACTAGAAGGGCAAAGCCCATATGACTCACATGCTCCTTGCGAACTTGCAATATTTAACATGAAATTGAGTCCCCAGAAAAGGAAAAAAAGAAGGAAAAGATGGCATTAAAATGCAAAGTAATACCAACTTTGAATGTGATATTTCTATGCTTTTGACCTTGAGATAACTTTGACCTCTTGTTCCAAATACACTCATGTACTATATATATTATTAAAAAAAATTAAAAACACAAAAAACCAGCAAAAGTTGTATTATGCACAAAAAACTGCAACCTTGGGATGACCTTCAGTGACCTTGACCTTGGGATGACCTTGACCTAATGTGATCTCTCATGCATGTCTGATCAAATAACTCAATGTTGTTGCATACTATCGGTAAATTAACAGCCATTCCACTGTACAATGATCTATTTTTAAAAACGTTTTTTGCAAGGCCTAAAATGACGACCTTCAATATATATTGTTTAGTATGTGTGTCTCATTGATATCTGTCAGGCATAAAAGAATCATAAGTTCAATATTAAAAACCTAGAGAAAAAAAATTGACATTTTGTTAGGAACATTTGATGAACCTGTGACATTGACCTTGAAGTGAAGTCATTCATTCACTTATCATTTATGAGTTCTCATGGGTATACACCATCTTACCAAGTTTGGTGGTGATAATTCAAATAGACTCTGAGTACTTAGACACTTTATAGTTTTTGCACAAAAAGATGGCGGACGGACATTTTTTTTCTATATCATTTTTGGACTATTTAGGTCTCATCTCGCACTGATTTGCAAAAATCTGGACAATTTGTTTTAGATGGGGAATAGGGGTGGGAGTGGTAGATGGAGTATGGTAAGTATATAAACTCACATTGCTATGCATGCAAGTCAAAAAAGTTAAAATTTTTTGAAAAATTCTCATTTTTGTAACTAACATTCGTTGACCCTGTGACCTTGACCTTGAAGTGAGGTCATTCACTGATCATTTATGAGGTCTCGTTGGTATTCACCATCTTACCACGTTTGGTTGTAATAGTTGAAATAGGTTTTGAGATATTAATCCACTTGCATGTTTTGCAGAGATAGATGGCGGCTGCAGAAAGACTGATGGATGGACAGAAACATTTTTAATGTCATTTTTGGACTATTTAGGACTTATCTCGCGCAGATTTGAACAAATCTGGAAACTTTTTTGGGGAGGGGAAAGAGGGTGGGGGGTGTGAGTAAATAGACTGCATGTGAGTCAAAATTGAAAGTAAGTGACGCAGTCTCCAGCATGAAACATGCAATGATCAAGGCATATAAGTGCCAGCGCAATGCATCAGGCTTTCTATGCAGCAATGGTCCAAGACAAAATAGCTGTATGATTTTACCTGAACAAAGCCATTGTCATGATAACACATGGCCACTTCAGGTACATTGCACATCAAGTTGTCTAGCCAGTAATCCAAGCCTGTCACCACATTGATCGGCTGCTTCATATCCCTGTTAAAAGCAACAGTATAAAAACACGAAATGACTATTGAGAAACACCAGTGGACCAAATCTGATGCTATTTAAAAATACACCATCACCATCAGCAGCAGAGGCCACAACAGAATCGCCAACACGTACTTAATTCAAACCAAATTCAGCTTTCATCTTATCCTGTTTCTTAACTATCACAGCCGAAAGTGTTGGCACGGAAATGTTGATGCTGGCAAATTTCACAAGCCAGACCCATAATCAGCTCATAAATTCATTTCTAAATTTGCTTAAGAAAGCAAATTCTACAGAATTTAGTCACGCTACTTCCTCATGTCACATTGCCCTAGTAGAATAAAGCTCTTACTTCCCGGCTAAACTGCATAATAAAATGTTTACCCAACATTCACTTATTTTAGTCAGAAATGCACATGGCTCAGCAGGTGAAATTAATGGTTGCAATTCAACTACAATACAACTTTATTCATCTCAAACTGAGCAATTACAATGGCAGCATCAGCACAATTACCAAAAAGAATTAAAAATATTATTACATACACATGAGAAGTAGTCCAATCAAAAAATAGTAAATAAAACAAATAAATAACAAAACATACGGTTAAATACATTATACAATAAACTAGAGGTGAATGTCATAAAAAGTCATAAAAGGTAAACTGCCCCGATATATCACAGATAATAGTTTCTCCGCAAAAGCTACAGTACAAGATGTACATCCCAGCAATACAAACCAATACCATACAATACAACACAATACAACACAACACAATACAGCACAAAACAATGCCACACAACTTCATTCCTCTCAAGCTGGGCAATATGATTACAAAGGCAGCGTTGGCGCAGAAATAACCAGTAAGAATAAGAATAAAAATTAAAAATGACCTTACATGCACACGGAGAGTACTCCCAATCAATAAGTAAATGTGCTGTTAAATGTATAAGTAAACTATAAAATAAAATATAACCTATAAAACTGTAAAACAAATATCACAGATAATAATTTCTAACAGCAAAAATCTCCTCGCTCTCTCTGGAATTATACCCACACTCAACCACTCACACTGCAGCTTATATGCATTATCTATAAAGACACAAAATCAATAAAATCAATAATAAATTAAAAAAAAAAAAAAAAAAAAAAAAAAAAACTTTTATTACATTGTATAGGCGTTAAGAAGGCGGACAGCAGAGGGTACAAATGAGTTTGAATATCTTTTAGTTTTTGAAATGGGTTGAGCAAAACGACGTTTTGAGGGCAGAAGTACAAACTCATCGGCCAAAATATGTTCCGGTTTACTGACAATCTGTTTAGCTTTCATCACACCAACTAGCAACTGGTTGATTTAAAAAAATAAAATAAATAAATAAAACAGCAAAAATAAAACAATATATATCTATGGGTTTGTGAACCGATTGCTTATTCCGTCAAACGTTTGTCTGCTTACCTCAGCCTGAGACTGACACAAGGGTGGTCCCCTACACTGAAGACAGGCAAGTCAGCGCCTATCAACATGCGCAGGTTTTCAAAATTCCAAAACATCTGTCGGTGAAACTCTGCATGCCCATCGAACTGCAGAGTTGACAACAAAAATTCTAAGTCACACCATCACACTGCACGACCCCAGCCCTCTCACTCCTTAGCTGCTCTTCTCCTCCCCCTCCCTCCCTCGTCTTTTATATTTTACTTGTAAATATTATGTTTCATGTTTGTATTATATCTTTGCATAATTTATTAGTGTCTTGTTTTGTTTCACTTCTTTTCGTATGTTTCGATGTTCATGTTAAGTATAATTGCTTGAGAACTACGCTTTAAATGCCTTTAGGAAAAAGTGCTATATAAATATCCTTATTATTATTATTGAAGTCGGAGATAATTACTTAATTTCTAGCACAAAGCTAACAAACTAAAAACAGTACTTCTCATTACTACAATATATGTTCCAATACAACGATGCCTGAATGGAAATTTATCAAGTGCATACACATTTCCACACAAAAAGAATGAACAATTAATTGAGTCAAACAGACAAAACAATTACAATTTTAAAAAGTCCATTACTGTACTGAATGAAACAGATTATATCATACAGCTTCAATTTTAGCAAACATAATGATCTTAGTTCCATAACATTATTATATCTGTTTTCAAAATGTGCATATAATTTCTGGCTTTGACCATAAAACTGATTCTGCAAAAATGTGTTCTACACAAGGAATGGTTCCTCTATGCCTACTTACCATATCAATAGCAGGCAGACGATCGGCTACAAAATGGTGAGGGACAACCGGAGAGGGTGAAGGAGTTGGAGAGACTTGATGAAGACTTTCCAGTTCTTGAGAGTTCTGCACCTTCCGTTCACCATTTTCCATCAAGCTGAAAGCACAAAAAAGCAAACTATGACTAATGATGATTTCTTTTTCCTTCAGAAATCAAAGCAACTCTTTTTCTGTGAGTTACTGAATATTCATATATTCCTAACTTAGATGACAGTTGACCTATTGGTCAAAATTCCAAGTGGAACATACATCATATGTAAATAATTTGAAACATTATTCTTCTCATTTTTATTTATCATAAGAGATTGTCCAGTGACCCTGACCTTCACAATAAAGCATATGTCATGGCACAGGAGGCTGGCCTCTAACCCAGATTATGTCCTTCTGAAGGTTGGTTAGAATATGTTCAGTGGCTCTTGAGGTATGACATGCAACTGACCAATCAGACAGACCAAGAGATTTTATGCAAAAAGATTATGTGATGTCCATACCTTTGGTATAAAAACTTTGAGAACATCAGCTTCCCCTGCAAGACTTCCTGTGTCTTGGCTGGTCTGGGAACATATTTCTGTACACAAAAAACACAATTATTCAAGGCAAAATGCTTGAACTTTGGGGAAATTTGTAAATTCGTTGAGTTGTTTAAAGAGAGGTTCAAAAGAGTCAAACTTAGCAGTGTGCCGATTCTTAGATTCTACAAAGGTCAAATGACAAATGGAAGATTTTTGAAGATTGGTGCAAACTAGATGGATTTTGTTTAGCATTAGATAACTTGCAGAAATTGTAATAACAGATATGTGAAAGTTTACAAATTAGATTTACCACTGAAGCGTGAGAGCTAACAGGCAAAGTTATCTTAATTGTCTGTGCATGATATGAATAATTCTGTCAACCAAATGAAATTAACGGTAAATTTGTTATGTATGTATGTGCATTAGTAGTTAGAAAGAACTGGAAGGATTGTGTGTGATAATGATTTTAAGTATTATTCTATTTGTTTTAATAGTTGTTGTTTTTTTTTCTTAATTTTCTGTTCTTCTTTTCTTATTTGCTGAGATGCAATGTGCTGTATGAATTCTCCATTGTGGATAATAAAGATCTGTTGACTTGACTTGACTTAAAGAATTGGAGAGCGGGGAGAAAGGGAAGGAAGTATAACCATAAGAATGAGGAAGGGCAAAATACGGTAGTGTTGGTGGGGTAGTAGAGTGGGCATGTGTGGAAAGACGACTGGCAAGAAGGTGGGTTTGTTAGTTAAGGTGGGCTACTTTCTCATGTTTAATTCAAGTGGCTGAAGACATCCCAGGCGACCATCCTACCACACAAGGCAAACCCAGTTGTCAACTACTTTTAACAGGACACCACTCAACCTATCAGTAGTCAGTAGTGGAGATGGAAATGGATGTTACACAGAAAATTTATGGAATCCCAAATCATTGGTCATGTTACTCTGTACTGGCTTTTAAAAAATTTAGCATGTATGAATGACGAGTAACTGGTAAATGTATGGGTTTTGTCAGACAATAAATTGTCTTGGATTGCAGGTAATACAGATTTGTTTTCTTTCTTTCTAAGTATACCACTTTACTGGACTAAAACATTGCCAGGTAAAAGTTGTGGTATAATGTGGCTGTTAAAGTCCAAGCTACCGAGCTGCTGATAGGGATAAAAAACGTAATAATATTTGTACCTACCACTTCATCTTCTCTTTTCTTGAAAAACTGGTGCAGCCACTGCCAATTTTCCTGTGGACAAAATAAACCAGTGAAAAATTAGTACGTTAGTGCATTTCCCCCACATCCTACCACACCCCAAAACAACAAGAAATTTCCTAATGGAATTTTCTTGTCCTCTTCCTCATATTATATGTAAGTGAGTTTAAATCTAAAGGTTGCCGTATGAGCAGCCCTGAAAATGAAGAAAAGGTCCCACTAGCCTTTGGCTAGTAACTTAAAAATTTTACTAGCCAAACTAAAACTTTTACTAGCCAAACTACAAAAAATTTCATTTTAGCGCACTCGCATTTGGCGACTAAAGTTTTTTTTTTTTAGTCGCCAATTTTTTTTTTCACTAGCCATGGCGACTAAATTAGTTGCCATTTTCAGGCCTGATGAGCATTCTCAAAACCATTTGCAAAAACCACTACGTGGCTTATCTCGCTTAAAAGACCTGAGTAGGTACACAAAACTAAAAATCATCAAAGCGTAACCAAAATGATTTGTTAACAGTTAGGGACAGATAGATAATTACTGTTTATATGGTCCATCGTGTTAAGAGCCGACTCAGGACCACACAAAATTATTCACAAACAGATTAGATCTCTAACACTTTAAAATATGTACATAAAACTAGTTTTACTGATGAAATTGAACCAAGCACACAAACAAGATGACATGACCTATACGAGATAAAACAAACCAATATCATGTGAAAATGTAAACAACTTAACAATTGCAGACTTTTAAAATCTCATGAAAAGGTATCGAACTAAAATATCTTTCTCGCTCATCAACAAGATCAGCACATTCAGACATTAAATGGCGGATGGAAAATGACTTGTTACATGCAAAGTACCCCGGTGGTTCTTTGCCTTTCCAAAGGAAATTATGGGTGGCATAAGTATGTCCCATATGCAGGCATGTCAAAACAATTTCCTCTTTGCAAGCGGACACACAGTTAGGCAAAGAAGTAGACAGTTCAGACAAAATTTGGAAAAGTTTGTTATTGATCTGATTAAACCATTTAGTCTGCCAGCCGTTTACAATAAGATCCAGTCATACAACCCAGGTCCGAGTGCGGAACAAACTGGAAAATCTCTTAAGGGAAATCAAGATGGAGAGCTTCTTTTGCAGCTTTGTCCACTGCAATATTGCTGTGGATGCCCATGTGACTAGGTACCCACATAAAAACTACCTTTTTTTCTTCATATACAAGTTGCATGTGAAGATCATGGATCTCTGCAAGAAAAGTGTGCGATACCTTTCTCGTGGAAAGAGCCTGATGCTAATGGTGAAATCGAAATCAAAAACGAGTTCGTTTGAACTGATAAACCTTTAAAAGCTAGATGAGTAGACTTGAGATCAGCTGTTTGAACAGGACAAAAATCAGGTGTACGCTGTTGCAAAGGTCGGTCGAGATGTATACCAGAGATCAACGCAGCAGCAACTGCGTCTCTTTTTCTTTGACCCGTCCGTAAAAAGTTTTTGTATCCTTTATACAATGAAAATTGTTCTAAGTAAAGTTGCTTATAAACAGCTTCAGAAGTGTCGTTCTTTCTAAAGGAGGTGAAATTGAAGTTGATAATGGGGTTTATCAGTTTCAAAGGTGGGAGCATGGTTAGGTCATGATTGACAGAGTCAATATCTATGCCTGCTGCGCCTTTTTTTTGTTTAAAAAGATACCTAGCTTGGGCTCACAGCTTCTGGTGATGAAGTTTATTTTCAGCAGTAGGATTTTGGAAAAAAATGTCTCTGGGCTTGTTTTCTTTGGTGATGAAGAGTCTTGCATTCCTCATCAAACCAAGGGGTCTTCGAAGAACTGCTGTTAATAAATGCTTGGGGAATATTTTCGGAAGCACATTCTGTCACAACTCAGTTTTCTAAACCTTTGATAATAGGGTTTCTAAGCCTGTTACAGATGGTGGAAGGTGAGAGAGAAAAAAATAAATTAAAATTTATTGCCAAGTTTGCAAATAATGTAATTCAAACCCGTGCATTGTTTTGGTTAGTTTTGCTTCGTCACCCTAAACTAATCAAGACTGCCGTTATAAGGGTATGAGTGCAGGCGTATATTTTCAAGTGCCATGCAAGTTTTTGCACGGAGCGATATGCGCACTAAATTTGAGAGTGAGAGCAAATAAAACTGCTGTACATAGCTAAATCTAGGAGTTGTGGAGAGGAATTTTGGAAACAGAAGTACTCTAGTGCCAGCGATGTTTTTCAAGGGGGGATTGTGCGGGCCATAGTTGTGTACTATTTGCCGCCATCTCAAACAGTGTGTCGTCCTGCTGTGATTGTCCTGCAAGGCAGTGTCCAGTTGTCCTGGAACCTGATGTCCTGTTGAAAGAAGAGAGCTGCATGCACATCGGTGATCCACTCAGGCTTGTGTCATCTTGTGTTGTGTTTTGTCATTGTGCCTGTTCGTAGTTGGCTCTAAGGCCTCTAATGTTCCATTGTATTAGAATAGACATGACAGAAAGAAATACAAATAATATAAACCTACACTTAATGTCTGTTTACCTTTTTGAAGAATGAGGAATAAATTATTGTAGTCATTTTTTACACACCTCTGCTTCCATCAGGCTATCAAAGATGAATCATTTCGATATCCTATCACCTTTGGATGAAAGTGGTCCTGGCTTACCTGGACCCATCTTCCTGACCTGATCTGCCAGGTGGCCTCTCCCCTCCCCCGCCACCGCCGCCCTTGGTAGGAGATTTAGAGAGCAACCTGTTAAACGTATGTCCTGCTCCATCTCTCCTCATCTCCCTGTCCCCTCTATTCCAGACTCTTCCCTGCTGGAAAGAAGATGGCATGGTCGCTCCACGATCTTACGGCCGCCTCTTTCACCACCAGAGGTCCTAGAAGGGGTATGGTTTTAGACAAAGCCGTCTGCATGTTATAGAAAATGGCTTTTGATACGGCCGTCTGTGGGTTAGGGTAGATGGCATTAGACACAGCTGTCTGCGTGTTTGAGTTGGTGGCATTTGACGTGGCTGCCTGCACGTTAACAGAAGAGTCGGACGGGATAGGAGAACCATCCATCTGACCAAGATTTAACATTTTCTCAAGGCTTTCCATTCCCTAGCACAAAGAATCCAAAATCTGATTCATCTTATTCATGAAGGCTTCCATTGTTGGGTGTGCTTATAAAGTGGAGAGGACTGTATGCCTGACCTATTGATCTACACTCGCAAGGTAATATTAACGTGGAACCAAATGTCTTTTAAGCTGTTAACATACTTTTTATGTTTTTATGGAATTCGAGGGCCAGTGTGAGGGAGAGTTTTCACCTTAGTAATGTGTACTTTTATTAATTCATCTATGAGCAAACAAGATTTTGTATAAAAGTGTGAAAGAAAAAATTGTGAAAGAAAAAATGACATCAGGCTCACTTTATGATAGTCAGCTGAACAACAGTGATTTTTAATAAACACTTTTAAATAATATGAATTTGTAACAGTTCTTCAATTACTTACTGATTCACGTCGCAGAAGATGCTGATGAATATCAAAGTTGTCCAGAAGCAATGTACGACCAACTCGATGAACCATTAGGCTAGCGTGAGTGTTCTCAAAAGGGATCTTCAACAGCCGCTTTATATTCTGAAAAATGAGATGTATACAAGGCAATGTAAGAAATCTTCCATTTGATGTGATTTAAAACCCCAAAAGACACATGCTCATTTGTAATGAACAAAGAATGTATAATAAGATCCTAAATGTAATTACGTTTTAACGTGAAGTAAACAGATCTTGTTATAAAACAAAAACAACACATACCTCTGCATCGGAAATAACATCGACCTCTCCAGCATAATCCGGAAAGCAGTTTGCCATCACAAAGCTGGAGAGAAAGATAAAAGAAAAGTCAAAGAATATATTATCAGGCACTGCTATAACAGTCTCGCCTACTTTAGAATTTATTGAACTGATCATGTAAAAGTTTGCCTTGGGTATCCACAGCATATAAATTACCCAAGACTTGAAATAATTTAGATAAACACAGCCTTTGCGAGCACAATGAACAACGGTAGTAATAGTAATAGTGATAATAATAATAATCATAATAATAATAATAATAATAATAATAATAATAATAATAATAATAATAAAGTATTATTATTATTATTATTATTATTATTATTATTATTATTATTATTATTATTATTATTATAACAATCATCATCATCATCATCATCATCAAAATAATAATAATCATCATCATCAAAATAATAATAGCAATAGTAATAATAATAAAAGTAATAATAATAATAATAATAATAATAATAATAATAATAATAATAATAATAATAATAATAATAATAATAATATTATTATTATTATTATTATTATTATTATTATTATTATTATTATTATTATAATAATAATAATAAAATAATAATAATAATAATAATAATAATAATATTATAATGATAATAAAATAATAATAATAATAATAATAATAATAATAATAATAATAATAATAATAATAATAATAATAATAATAATAATACAGGATGCTATCACTCGTTTTTTCTTCTAAGTTCTATCAAATTCCAACTAGTCAAAGTGCGGCACTAAGAAGATGTTGCTATTAGAATTATATTAGATATATTATTTCATAAAGTTAAATTGACTGCATCAAATACTATTAATGAAGGAAGTGAGGAATCAAGAATACCTTTAGAAAAACTTTGCTGACCTAAAAAGTCTTGTACCTAAGTCACACCCCCCTGCGAGGTTTCAAACCTGTAGCTTTATTACCTCAAATGAGTGATTAATGTTAAACCCTACTCTGATTTTTCCCCATTCTATTGTAGAAAGTAGTCATAAATTACATCTATCTAGCACTCCTTTACAGGCTTTACTTCAAATTCTAAAAATAACAAAATAGCAAGCCATTCCAATGTATATCCAAATATTTACACACATCTACCGAAAAATAAGCATTTTCAAAAGTTTTATTTTTTTGTGACACTGTTGTGACTTATAGGCCATTATCTGATCTATTAACAAACCAAAAATTGTCAAAATTGGCACAACCAATTTTTAGATTCACCGCAAAAAGCGATTTAGAAAATTGTACAGTACAATTACCTTGACCTTGATTTTTGAGAACGTATACTATAAATAAAAATTATGTACATAACATGCTTAGCAGCAGTTAAAGTATCTGCAAAGTAAAATTAATAAATTTAGGTTCAGTGATATCGATAAGGAAAAAAAATGTTTTGAACAAAAAAGTGAAATTAGGAGTGACAGATAGACTTACAATGGATTGCAGTTGGAGGAGGCAAAAAAAAAAAATTAAAATAAAATAAAAAAGAAGTTATATGATTTGAAGTACCTGTATACCAAAACTCAACAAAGTCACGTCAGCCATTATTGACATATTGAACAAAATACGTTCATCAACAAAACGACTTCAGTGCCCTTGACTTTTGCGGTAGAGGAAATATGATAGCAATAGCATAACCTAGGATTTGTTCTTGACAAGTTTGGTCAAAATTCTTGAGATATGGCTTCCAATGGACCAACATACACACAGGTAGACTGACTGACAAAAGGACAGACCAACAGACCGACTGACAGACCAACATTTGGCTCATTCTAAATCTGATTCCCTCCCCTGAGTATTTCATTTAAAAAAATCATAATTTAAACAATTTCATTAATACTTTAATTTTTCACTCAAAAAGAACAAACTGTTAATAGCAAAGAAATCTTGTCACAAACAAAGGCTTATTCAAGGTCAATATTTAACTTACAACAAAAATAATAAATAAGTAAATAAAAAGGGAAGAAAGAAGAAAAAAGAAAAAGAAGAACTCTACCTTGAGCATTCTGAGTGCCGTTTCCAAGGCAGGTCCTTCAGATGCTCTTCCTCTCGTGATCTGCTTCTCAACCAGTTGGGTGGGGTATAGTTCAGGTCTGTGTCTCTTCTTAGCTGTGACAATGCTACTGGAAATTGTGTTGCTGACCATTTGACCACAGCAGTTGATTTCACATCCTTCTTGGGGGATGCAAATGCCACTTGCTTCTGGTTTTGATTCACAGGAACCATTTCTGAACTTGGTGGCTCCTGAAATTAAATCCAGATACATTCAATTTCAACCTAACTTTTTTTTTAAATTTATGTATTTTTTCCTGTCTCCTACTCCTAGGATGTAACCCTTTCCCGTACCTGTAAAAAGTTCCGGATTGAAACAAAAAGAACAGTCACATTTTGCCCAATCTAAAAATGACGTTGTCGTTTTATGCAAAGATTTGTAAATTTACTTAATATAATACTGTACTCTACCTCTAAGGCCAATGCAATGGCAAAGGCAAAGAGTTAAAAATGCTTGAAAGGAACACAAGTTTGTGAATCCGCATTCGAAATAACATACCTGGAAGTCTTCATAGCTTGTTTCCCTTTGATCCATATCAATGCATTCACTTAAATCTCTAAAATCCAGCCACCATTTAGTCTTCGTGTCTGGAATCAACAGTTTGAGAAGAGTCTCGAACTTTCACATTCGTTCTGTCAACACCGTGGGAAAGGGACAGCACAAATGACTCCTTTTTTCCCCTGCTGAGAGTAGCCTCCCGTGCAATGTACAGTAGGCCTGCCCTTGGTAGCAACAAAGAGTATATAAATTTATTTAATTTAACGTCTATTCACATCTGTGATATTAAACAACATATTAAATTAGAAACAGATTAACTTAAAATTAAAATAAAGGAGTTAATATGAACAGCAATTAATATAACGACATAATTATATAAAAGAAATCTATTGTTATTGCTTGTTTATGATGTACGAATGAATAAGAAAGCAATATGACAACATAATGATAATGCTTATTGCAATCATCACGGAGAATGCATTTTAAAATATATTAATTGCGAAATACTTACAGATTAATCTGTGAATAAAACATAAGTAATGAAAAATATAACTATTTAACCTAATTCTTTGAGCATAAGCTGTTTTGATGAAACCTCTGTTAAAACTTAAATTTGAACTCCACGGATCGTTTTAAATAATCAGTATATTTTATAAATTTAATTTCAATGATAAATGGAAAACATGTGAATGATTACCATCTTGAAAATGACATCTTCATTGTAACTTATGCCTTTTTTTAATTGGGTATAAGTTGTCCTTTGTAATCAAATCTTTTTTTTTTACGTCATACTTTGCATACAATGGACAATCATGCCTTATTATTATTATTATTATTATTATTATTATTATTATTATTATTATTATTATTATTATTATTATTATTATTATTATTATAATTGACCAGTTGGAGAATATATTAGTGCTTTAGATATATTTGAGCTCTGTGGGTTCGGGCAAATAGAATAGACCCAACGTTTCCCGGCGTGTCGTAAGAGGCGACTAACAGGGGTGATGTTAGCACGGCATCACTGGGCGAAAGTCTTCTACACAGAAGTCACCGGCCAGGGCGGAGGAACCTCACGTTACTACAGGTTCAACGACCACGTGCTCAGGGCCAAGGCGAGCCACACTGTATTCGTGGATTTCGGCTGTGGCCAACAGCCTGGAGAGGATTGGGCCCTGCCAGGTCTTTTTTGCCCAAGACACAACACATGATGAGGCTATCCACTAATTCCATGCCGGATCGGTCGTCGCCCGGAACAAGGACCGCGCCTTCCGTTGGCCACCAGGACGGAGGTGAAAAGTATGCTACTGATGGACAAATTAGCAAGATCCGCACGAGAAACAACATCGTCATAGGAACCTGGAATGTCAGGACCCTAACTGCGGAAGGAAAATTAGAAGAACTGGCCCACGAGCTGGACCACTATCGATGGAACGTTCTAGGTATCAGCGAACTGCGCTGGAAAGGCCTAGGTGAAACAACGACTGACAAAGGCCACAAGCTCTATTTCAGCGGTAGAGATGCCAGGCACGAACACGGCGTTGGATTCTTGGTCCACAAGAACATTCTAGCCACTGTCATGGGTTGCCGCCCAGTCTCCAGTAGACTCATTACCATCCGTCTGAGAGCAACCCCTTTCAACATTACCATCATCCAGGCCTATGCCCCAACATCAGACTATGAAGACAGCGAAGTGGAGGATTTTTATGAAATTATACAGGCGGTCCTTGACCAAGTGCCGAAGAAGGACATAGTCATAGTGCAAGGCGACTGGAATGCCAAGGTTGGCCAAGATGCGCACCACAACTGAGGAGACACATGCGGACCCCACTGCAACAACGAGACAAATGACAGGGGTCTGAGGCTATTGGAGTTTGCCAGATACAACAATCTGGTACTGGCAAACACGCTTGGTCTCCACAAAAAATCCAGACGATGGACATGGCACAGTCCCGGCGGGGAACATCACAACCAGATCGACTACATCATGGTCAAGAAACGCTTCAGATCAAGCATCAACATTGGCAGGACACGCACTTTTCCAGGAGCAGACATTGGAAGTGACCACGATCTCGTGATGATGTCTTTCCGGCTCCATTTGAAGAGAGTAAATACAGCAAAGTGCACTAGGCTGAAGTTCGACCTGGACAAACTGCAAGACCCGGAGGTGGCAAAAATATTTCAGGCCACAATTGGAGGGAAATTTGCACCACTGCTTATTTTGGGGGCAGGCGAAGTAGATGTCAACACCATGACCAATACCTTCAACTCAGCTGTAACAGATGCCGCCACTGAGATCCTTGGCAAGCACCGACCAAAGAAGAAGCCGTGGATCACACCTGAACTTTTGGATCTGTGTGATAAACGAAGAGAGTTGAAAAAGAACACCTCACAGGGAGCTGATGTCTACCGAAAAATCAACAATGACATCCGAAAAGGCATGCGCACAACAAAGGAGAACTGGATAGAAGATCAATGCCAGGAAATAGAGAACAATCTGAACAAGAACAACAGCAAGAAGGCCTACCAGACTGTGAAGCGGCTGACAAGTGTTAAACAGCCCAAAGTCTCCACTATCCAAAGCAAGTCTGGCATTTGCCTTACAGAAGAACAAGAAGTCTTGGACAGATGGACAGAGTACTGCTCTGACCTTTACAACCATACACCAAATGGAGACCCATCAGTTCTAGCATGTCCCGAGAGCAGAGAAGAAGAAGAAATCCTCCCAATTCTCCGGGAAGAAGTTGAGGCAGCAGTGCAATCGCTGAAGAAAGGGAGGTCAGCGGGAGTGGACAACATACCAGCGGAACTGCTACAAGCAGGAGGAGAAGCGATGACTGATGCTCTCACCATTATCTGTAACAATATCTGGCAGAGTGGGGAATGGCCTACACCATGGACCCAGTCGCTTGTCATCACTCTTCCCAAAAAAGGTAACCTTCAGGAGTGTGAAAATTACCGCACCATCAGCCTCATCAGCCATCCCAGCAAGGTCCTCCTGAAAATAATACTCAACAGGTTGAAACCACAAGCTGAACAAATCATAGCTGAAGAACAAGCAGGATTCATGGCAGGGCGAAGTACCACTGAACAGATTTTCAACCTCAGAATAATCTGTGAGAAATACCTACAGCACCAACAACATCTATATCATGTGTTCATAGACTTCAAGAAGGCATTTGACCGAGTCTGGCATGCAGCTCTATGGGCAACCATGAAAGTGTTCAACATCAGCCCTAAAATTATAGAAGTCATCAAAAGCCTGTATGACAAGGCTACCAGTGCAGTCCTCCATAACAGCGTCATCCGGAACTGGTTCAGAACAACAATCGGTGTGCGTCAAGGATGCCTACTCTCTCCAACACTCTTCAACATCTTCCTAGAGCGCATCATGTCAGATGCTCTTGCAGATCACGAAGGCACAGTCAGCATAGGGGGCAGAGCAATCTCCAATCTTCGTTTTGCGGATGATATTGATGGATTGGCTGGAGAGGAACAAGAACTTGAACAGATTGTACAGAGGCTTGACACCACCTCCAGAGCTTATGGAATGGAAATAAGTGCAGAGAAGACCAAAATGATGACCAACAACACCAATGGCATCAACACGGACATCAAAGTACAAGGCCAATCCCTCAACACAGTGCACAGCTTCAAATATTTAGGAGCCATTGTGTCAGACAATGGGTCTCGACAGGAAGTCCTCTCCAGGATCGCACAAACAACTGCTGCCCTGACAAGGTTGAAGCCCATTTGGAAAGACAGAACCATCAGTCTACATTCCAAAGTAAGACTGCTGCGCTCTCTGGTCATCTCCATCTTCCTATATGCTTGCGAAGCATGGACCCTCACAGCAGATCTCCAACGAAGAATACAAAGCATGGAGATGAGGTGCTACAGAAGACTTCTGTGCATTTCCTATACCCAACACATCACCAACGACGAAGTCCGACAGACCATCACACAAGCCATTGGACAACACGATGACCTGCTCACAGTGGTGAAGAAACGGAAACTCCGATGGTATGGCCACGTCACCAGATCATCAGGCCTTGCAAAGACCATTCTGCAAGGCACAGTGCAAGGAGGTAGAAGAAGGGGGAGACCGAAAAAGAGGTGGGAGGACAACATTCGAGAATGGACTGGTTTGACACTGAGCGAAGCCATGAGGGCTGCTGAGGACAGAGAAAGATGGAGTATGCTGGTTAAACGATCATCTGTGGTGCCCCTACGACCTTCGGGTTATGGGACAGGATAGGATAGATATATTTACATATGATTTTAAGTCTAAGTCTTGAGTGCTATTTAATTTATCATAACTGCTAGGTAAATATTTCTTTATATCTTTACAATGTAATATTAAGTGTGGGGTGGTTATATTTTCATTACAAATGCAAGTAAAATTTTTACAAAATTTTGTTTTCCAAGAATTTAAGTATAATTTAAATGGACCCTTTGGAGCTTAGAAATAAGATTGTTAGGACAGCCTGAAAGAATAGCATTGCAGTAATCTAATCGAGACAGTACGAAGGCACAGAGAAGAGTCTTAGTTAAATCTTCAGTAAGTAAATGACGGATGGATGAGATTCTACGAATTTCGTAGAATCACGTTTTACAAATATTAGCTACATGCGTCTGAAAAGAGAGGGTTTGATCAATGGTGACACCGAGATTGCGGACAGAGGTTGATAGAGAAATGTCGGTGTCGCAGAGTGTAACAGAATAAGGTAAGGAAGAAGATGAAAAGATTTTTTGAGGAGCAATGATGATAAGTTCAGTTTTATCTTCGTTAAGTTTGAGCTTGTTCTGCGTCATCCAAACCTTAAGCTCAGAGACGCAGGTCTGAGTGGAAGAAATAAGAACAGGAAGATTGGTGAGGGGTCCAGAAGCATACAGCTGGTTGTCATCCGAGAAACTGTGATGGGAGAGAGAATGACGTTGTACAATAGAAGCAATGGGTTGAGTATAGAGAACGAAAAGGATCGGCCCAAGGACAGAGCCTTGGGGCACACCAAAACGTAGTGGAGATGGATCGGAAGACAGGCCACAGACCGAAACGGAGCAAGAGCGATCAAAGAGATAGGAGTGAAACCATGAGAGGGTAGAGTCAGAGATACCAAAAGAAATTTTAAGTCTGTTCAAAAGAATTTCGTGATCGATGGTATCAAAGGCGGCCGAAAGATCCAAAAGAGAAAGAAGAGAAATGTCATTATTGTCCAGAGTAAGGAGAAGGTCATTAATGATTTTGAGTAGAGCCGTCTCAGTGCTGTGACCAGACTTATAGGCAGACTGAAAAATGTAAGTAAGATTGTTGGCTGAAAGGTGGTCAAGAAGCTGAGAGGGCACAACTTTTTCAATTAATTTAGAAAAGAAGGAGAGATTGGAAATAGGTCTGTAGTTTTTTAGCAGTTTAGGATCAAGAGTTGGGTTTTTTAACAGGGGACGGACTATGGCAGACTTGCAAACATAAGGAAAAGAACCAGAGAGAAGAGAGTTGTTGATGACAGACGAGAGGTAAGGAAGAAGGGTGTCGAGACAGTGGACAAAGAAGGATGATGGAAGGGGATCGAGTTCACAGGTTTAATAGGGGATTTTCCAATGATTTCCTTGAGATCAGCAGCAGAGATAGGTTGAAAGGAGGTGAAGGGGAGTCCAGAGAAAGGGGGGTCGGGAAACTGGGGCGGGGTGGTGGACTGGGCATCAAGCGTCTGGCGGAGGTTACAAATCTTATTTGAAAAAAAGTAAGAAAACGCTTGGGGAAGGCGGGAGGGAGGAATGATGGAGGGGAGTGGAGATGGGTCAGATTTTCCAAGTTTGTTAGTCACATCATACAGTTGTTTGGTGGTGGCGCATGCAACGATTTTAGCATTGTAATATGCAGTCCTGGCAGCGTGTACTAAATTGTTAACAACTTTGTTGGCGGCCTGAAATATTTGTTTGTTTTTGTTTGTTTGTAGATTATAGTCACACGACACTTTCGCATATAGGTGACTACTGGACCGATTTATACTGACACCAGCGGGCCAGTTGTTGGTAAAGGGGAAAATAATATGATCACACGTTGACTTTGTGTACGGTGAGGCTAGACTTAAGCCACTGTCTCTCGGCTCTGCGGCGCTCGCGCTTAGCCTCCAATAACTGGGGGCCAATATCGGCGTACCAGGATGATAACGGGCGCTGAGTAACCCTACGTCTGGTGGCGGGGGCGTGAGTGTCCAGCAAGTTACAGGAGCTGGTTGAGGTCACCAACAGAAGAAGGAGAACAAGCAGCAAGACTGTCGCTCAGCTGGGAGTCAAAGGCGGCCATGTCGACGTCGGCAAAATTTCTTGCTTCAACGAAGACTTGGCGTGGTGGGGGGCTCGACAGGCGCAAACTGCACATGAGGCACAAGTGGTCGGGAAGAAAAACAAAAATATATATAAATTGATATAGGCTCTTAGATCCGACTAATACGATCATAGTGCCCCTTTTCAGTCAATTTACACTGGTTGAAAACTATTTACCACGTATACTGATTACCTTGTCTTTGAGATGTGCAAATTGCATTGGCTATGCAACTATTTATGTATATAAGATTTGCCTTATATAGCGCACTTACAAGCTCAGAGAGCTTCTCAAGGGATAGCCCGTAATATCCAGCAATCACACAATAGTTTGCTGAAGTCAGGATTCGAACCCACGTCGCCCAAGATGCATTCACACAAGTCGTGCGCTCTGACCACTGAGCTATCCCTGCCGCCGAGACCGACGTTGACTATCTAGGGTCAAAAACGTTTGTTGGCATGATCAAAGTGGTGCGAATGTAATAGTTCGGAATAACAAACTGGCTTTTGTATCTGAATCTCAATGACTGTGCATTTATTATTTTTGATAGTTACCGTTATTTAAATTTGTTAATATGTTTATTTTTAATTTTTAAATCACTTCGGTGAATATAGACAATAAATGAGTAATACACTCAGTATCTTCGGGCAGACCGTTAAGTAGCCGAAGTGGGTTCAGGTAGGCCTACTCATGCAATGGGATGTAAATTATGACTAAATTCGATGACGAAAGTAATCTGAAGACAATGTTCGTGGTTGTATAAAAAGTACAGAGAGGAGGGATGTGATGTCGGGGGACGGAAGTGATGGTGGGAGGAGAGGGGAAAGGGGAGGGAGAGGTGTTTGATGATAGTGACGAAAATGTAAAAAAAAATAAAAAAAAAGTTCTTACATAGTGCATTTCTAATTTGAAGCGTATATAGAGCGGCTCAAGACGCAGCTTATGGAAGTAAGATTATTACGCCCAAAGGGCTTCTTCTTCTAAGGAAAGTAATATGTAGAGTAAGCAGCATAGTGTTAAAGTGATAGTTTCACCTGCATGTGTTTCCGGAAAGCTATCACAGGCATATAGAACTACCTACTCGGAACTGATCCGTTTCATTCATGTGGGTGTTAATGGACCTACATAGGCCTGGCCCAGTTCGGGAGGGGTACAATACGAGCGTTAACCACTGGCAAGAAGAAAAAAAAGGGAGGAAAAAATACCATAAGCACAACCAAAAAAAAAAACCACCCGCTGTCATCATAACAAAATCTAATGTTGAACCGTGTAGATGGGCGTGAGGTTAGTCTTGACACGAATATTTTCACTGTGGTGGTAGACTGTACGGTATATGTCGGTCTTGATTAGGATAACTTTCATCTAATATTAAAATGGCGTTAAATGAAACCGGCGATATTTAATGTTTAACAACAGACAATAGTATTTTTAGGACTCTTTAAACAAAAGTTATTTATTAGTTTGTTTGTTTGGTTTGTTTTTTTAATTAAAAGTCATCCCTCTTTCCTAATTTCGTCTTTCATTCTTCTTTGGTTTAACCATATGTTTATTAATACAAGAAAACAAATTAATAGAGCATTACAGAGAATACATAAAGGGCAAAAGAGCAGGGCTTTGGTAAATGCTACGCTTGAAAATAAATATAACAATTGCAGGGTCAAAAACGAACAACTGAACTCAAACAGTACAAATACAAGGAAAACATACAATAGTTAATTTTGCACAAGCTTACAAAAGAATTGAGCAAATAATGAAAAAGTACATATACACTATTTTTTTCTTTAAAATGACATAAATAAATAAACAAATAAATAAATAAATAAATTAGTTATGATAAAAACGTTTGTCCGATATTTTTTTTCAAATTACTGGCTATTTAATTATTTTCTTTAAGTTTTACTTTGTTAATTAGTTAGTTATTTAATTAGTTAGTTTGTTACTTTTAGTCTACTTTATTAATAACTATTTATAAAAGTTATCATTGTTCTTTAAGAACTTACAAACGCAGAAAAATATATTGATGTAATAAAAAGTCCATTCTTTTTGAGTTAGTTTGTGCAAGAATTTATTGGAGTGTCATCATAATTAAATAATCTAGTTTATGTTTAAATTAAGGGTACATTTCGTATTCAAAGCTCGGTGCCATTTTTTGAAATCATGCCGGCTAGAAGCTAGAATAGTTGTTTAAAAACGTTTGTATTTAATAACTGCTAAAATATCTGTTGAGCGTTCCGTTTTGTATTAGAGTAGTTGCCAAAACCACAGGGGCACTAACCAAGTAGAATGAATCCGCGATACCAAAAAGAAAATGGATTCTGGATAGCATAGCGGTAGCAGTAGTAGCGTGCGGCCCATGTATCAAGGATTGAAGGTTAGGATCAAAACTGCGTCTTTGGCAAAACGAATCGGCCGCTCAAACGATTTTATTCCCAAACCGTGCACCAACGAACCTATAATATCTTCATTTACATCGAGAAATACAACCCTATAACTGGAAAAACATTGATACAGGCCTGTTTTATTATATGCGGAACTTTCACCTCCTATACCGTTTTGATTTGAGGGAAGATGTCGCGTGGTTTTACGAGGTTTGAGAATAAACCGTTTGAGCGGCCGAACCGCTTCGTCAAAGACGCAATCTTATCTTACCCTTCTTATTTATAATACAAATGGATGTGCAGCAATCTTATCTTACCCTTCTTATTTATAATACAAATGGAGGTGCAGCAATCTTATCTTACCCTTCTTATTTATAATACAAATGGAGGTGCAGAAATCTTATCTTACCTTTCTTATTTATAATACAAATGGATGTGCATCAATCTTATCTTACCTTTCTTATTTATAATACAAATGGAGGTGCATCAATCTTATCTTACCCTTCTTATTTATAATACAAATGGATGTGCAGCAATCTTATCTTACCCTTCTTATTTGTAATACAAATGGAGGTGCAGCAATCTTATCTTACCCTTCTTATTTGTAATACAAATGGAGGTGCAGCAATCTTATCTTACCCTTCTCATTTGTAATACAAATGGAGGTGCAGCAATCTTATCTTACCCTTCTCATTTATAATACAAATGGAGGTGCAGCAATCTTATCTTACCCTTCTTATTTGTAATACAAATGGAGGTGCAGCAATCTTATCTTACCCTTCTCATTTGTAATACAAATGGAGGTGCAGCAATCTTATCTTACCATTCTCATTTATAATACAAATAGAGGTGCAGCAATCTTATCTTACCCTTCTCATTTATAATACAAATGGAGGTGCAGCAGTCTTATCTTACCCTTCTTATTTATAATACAAATGGATGTGCAGCAATCTTATCTTACCCTTCTTATATATAATACAAATGGAGGTGCAGCAATCTTATCTTACCCTTTTCCTTTATAATACCAATGGATGTGCGGTAATCTTATCTTACCCTTCTCATTTATAATACAAATGGATGTGCAGCAATTTTATCTTACCCTTCTTATTTATAATACAAATGGATGTGTGTTATCTACCGCTGCGAGATCGAAGATCCATTTTCTTTTTGCTATCGCCCCTGTGCCAAAAAAGAGAAGAAATGTAAGCTTATTGTAAAACAATGTTTCACACACAGTTGTAATTCGCTGCATTGAACGTATAATCATATCGACATTGCATGGTGTAGTCTACCTACACACCTTTCGTCCATTGTCATTTGGACTCGTTCAGGCAAATAAATAGTTCATTGTTACAACAACAACAACAACAAAACAACAGCAACCCAAAAAAATGGAGAAGAAGAGGAGTTTAGATTAGGACCTGACCAAGCAATCTGTACCAATAATTTGTGTCATGGATTCTGCTTCGGTCTAGTTATCAGAAATGCTGATTCCGACCTAAAATAAGTCACAAAAGTTCAGTCTGAACATTGAATCGCTTAATAGGCTCTAAAACCCAGTCTTATAACCTGTCCTAAACGACACTCAAATAACACATAAAGAATTTAACATATCAAAACAGGTTTAAACGAGACGCACCTTTAGATGTTTTTCATTTAAATGGTTTAACCTACTTGCATTGTAAATGGTAATAATAATAATAATAATAATGACGAGACGCACCTTTAGATGTTTTTCATTTAAATGGTTTAACCTACTTGCATTGTAAATGGTAATAATAATAATAATAATAATAATAATAATAATAATAATAATAATAATAATAATAATAATAATAATAATAATAATAATAATAAATAAAAACAACAATAATAATAATAAGTATTATTTGAATGCAAGCTTGAACAGATACGTTTTCAGTTGCGATTTGAATGTCACCAAGTCAGGTGCGCCTTTCATGTTTGCCGGCAGCGAATTCCAGAGAGTAGGCGCAGCAAAAGAAAATGCACGTTCTCCGAAAGTTTTCATATTTTGGCGTGGCGCTGTCAAAAGACTTTCAGACGAAGAACGTAGTGCCCGAGTTGGTTTATAGGCTACAAGTGCATTGGCTAGGTAGGATGGTAGTGTGCCTTCAAAGAACCGAAAAGCCAAAACGCAGACCTTGAATTGAATGCGAAACTTCACCGGCAGCCAGTGAAGCTTGCATAGTAAGGGAGTGGTGTGATCCCTTTTCTTCCGTTTCAAAATAAGACGCGCTGCGTTGTTTTGCACGCGTTGAAGGCGATTTATCTGTTCAGCTGGAAGACCAACCAGAACACAATTGCAGAAGTCAAGCCGTGATGTCACAAAAGCATTGACAAGAGCTGCACACGCTGACTCGGTTAAAAACGGTCGAATAGAGGCAATGCGCCTCATCTCGAGAAAAGTAGCACGACAAATAGTACCAATTTGATCTTGCATTGACAAAGTTTGGTCGATTTTGACTCCAAGATAGCGCACGGAGTCTTGGTACGGAATGCTGCTGTCATTTACAATTAGGGAGTCGCTGCCGACCTGCCTGAGACACGAGGCTTTGCCTACAGGCATGATTTCAGTTTTTCAGTGTTCAATTTGAGCTTATTGCTATCCATCCAGGAAAGAACATCATGGATGCAAGTTTGAATGTCTGACTGCACAGTCTTAAAGTCTGATGGCTGAGATCTCTTGGACAGTTCAGTCTGCATATTTATGGAAATTACATTCATGGTCTGTGATGACCTCTGAAAGTGGCTGAGAATATAATGTACAACATAAGTACAAGGGTACAAGCCTATACTAGTCGCCCAAGGGGAAAAAAAATTAAGTTTGGTCATTCAAGTGTGAACGAAAAATGTTAGTGCGATGGCCAATAAAATGTAGATGGAAAATCTGCCCGAAATCGATGACACAGGGGCACTAACCCAGTAGAACTGATCCTCGATGGAGAAAAGAAGGTGGATCCTCGTTCGCGCAGAGGTAGATAACACACAAATAGGAAGGGTGGGATCAGACAACGTCTTTGACGAAACAAATGTGTAATCATCCCTTTAATCGAAACGATATAGGCCAATGATAGACGAAGTTTTGCATAACTATAATAAAATAGGCCTATATCAATGTCTTCCCAGTAGAGCTGGGTACCGTGGGTCAAAGTCGTACCGGTATTACCGCGGTAACAGGATAACAGGAATTTATTTCGCCAATTGACATGTAATAGATACAACAATCGGAATATTATTTGGTGTTGGACAATGGCAGAATGTTTTAGATTTAACATCTCTCTCTCTTTCTCTCTCTCACTTTCTCTCTCTCTCTCTTACACACACGCACACATACCTACATACACAAATACACACATGTATGCACAACCACACACACTCGCACAAGCATACCCAACAATAACAGATAAACAGAAAAATATAGTAAAACACAAATGACTAGTCTAAAGTGATCACAAAAACATTCTAAATTATAGTAGTCGCTGTAGTATATAGATATAGATGTACGAGCATGTAGGGAGAAGCAGGGCGTGCGCCCGGCAGGGGGATCAACGGTTGGAGGAGGATGCGGCGTTTAGAGATCTTACAGTTTGAGGGTAAAAGGAATCTTTAAAGCGGGAAGTGTGGGATCTGAAGGATCGAAAGCGGCGGCCAGAGGGGAGAAGTTCGAACAGGGGGTGGGCAGGGTGGGAAGGGTCAGAGAGGATCTTATCGGCTCTGTTGAGAGAGCGGGTCGAGTAGATGGAGGCCAGAGAGGGGAGCTCACAGCCGACAATCCTGCCTGCCGTGCGCACAACCCGCTCCAGCCGGTCTTTGTCGAGCTGCGTTGCTGTTCCGAACCAGACCGTGATGGAAAATGTTAGGACGCTCTCCACCACGGCCCGGTAGAACTGGAGGAGAATGTCTTTGGAAAGGCCAAACTTCCTTAGCTGTCTGAGGAAGTACAGTCGTTGATGGGCCGGCTTCACGATGGTGTTAATGTTGGCACCCCAGCTGAGGTCGTCGGAGATGAGGGAACCCAGGAACTTGAACGAGTCTACTGTCTCGATGGCTTGTCCATTGATGAGCAGTGGATCTTTGGGGTCCTGGTTCCTGTGGTAGTCCACAATCATCTTTCGGTCATCATATTTCATTCATCATATTTCATTCATCACAATCATATTTCGGTCGTATCGGTATTTCGTACCGGTTTACCGCAATTTTAAGTGTTACAATCAAATGAGATATGGCACTGACAGTAGTGACCGACGCAAAAGAAAGATTGTCGTACACTTCAAAACAGTTTCAAAGAACCACATTTCCATAGAAACTAAAACTTTATTTTTGCTTGAACGCCTTCGTAACAAATTATGATAAATCACAGCAAACTTTAAACCACAAAATCAAAATAAACCAAAAATATTCAACGGGAAAGGTCTTTGAGCACTTTAAGAGTTCAGAAGGATTGGCGACTGGTAGATACCATGCTCAAACACGTGGATATCGATACGATGCTGTTCTTAGAAGTTCTTCTTCAAACTGCCTATCCACGTATGTAGGTTTTAGGCTCGCTCTCTGGGCGGACAAGATGTCGCCCACTGTCGGGTTATGTGTTGTCGAGATTTCCCAGTAAACCGGACATTGGACACCCGCACGGGTATACCGTACCGTCGCGTTTTCGAAACTGAATACAGTTACGTATCGGTAAAACCGTCCAGCCCTGCTTCCCAGTTACAGGACTGAATTTTTCGATGTAAATGCAGATATAACAGGTTCGTTGGTACGCGTTTTGGGAATAAACTCTTTGAGTGGCCGATTCCTTTCGCCAAAGAGGCAGTCTGATTCTACTATAGGCTACATGGGCTGTACGCTACTACTGCTATCGCTATGCCATCGAAGATCCGCTTTCATTTTTCTATCGCGGATCCATTCTACTTGGTTAGTTTTCTTGTGCCCAATGACCTTCGCATAAGGAAAAAATCAAGTAAACAAATTTGATTTCAAATGATTCTTATAATTATGTAATATTAATAACTAACACACTGGCATTTAAACGAATTGTTTATTGCTCTTTTAATTTTTTTTTTTTCAAAAGAAGAGAAGGAGGGTAGAAGGATGGTTAACCAAATGCGCTTAATTTACATATTCTATTAATTCATTCACCATGTGCGACGAATACATGTTAATCGATATGGTCAGTCCAAACTTATTGTGAGGAAAACTTAACCTTGTTTCGTTACAATTTCTTTTTTAATTCTTGTGAAAGGTTGCAGATATGTCATGATATATATGGTGTCCATTCCTGAATCTTATGGAACAGAATTAAATACGTGAAAGTTCAGTCTAATAAAATAATAATTTAGTATTTGTGTAGCTAAACCAAGAACAACAATGACAACAACATCAGGATTTAGTGCTATAGTTTGGGTTAAGCGGAATTATTTGGGGATTTTCGAAGAAAACGCTTGTTGAATTAGATTGTTTAATTTAAAAAAAAATAAATCTGTCAATTTAATTGAATTGCAGTAATTATCGGTGAATATTATCAATTCAACAATATACAAACTAAATACAACAGCAAAATCAATTCACAAAAATTTTAAAAATGTCGCTGAAACATTTAAGTTTAAAAGAGCCCCAAGATCACACATTTCAGCGTCAAAGATCCTTTTCAAATTCACAGCGAGTGTTGTCCCACCAGAAAAAATAAGATTAAGCCCCACCATAACCCACCCCACCTCCACCCTAAAATAACCTCTTTCAAATTATGGTTTTGACAAAAATCAATACATTAATTTGTTTATGTGCATATTTATAGCAACGAGGTTGTCTCTCAAAATAACACCACCGCTGCTAAATTGTGTATATTGTGTATTCCCACAAAAAGAAAGAGAAATGTAAAGGCCCGGTCTCAGTGGCCGATGGACACAAAACGTATGCAAAGAGGACAAAGCGGACGAGTAAAATTTCGGGGGTAGCTCCATCCGGTTTCATCCGCTCCAAAAATGGACAAAAATTGGCGAACATTTGCGAAAACAGAACGGAAAATAACGGAAGTGGGTAGTATGTGGCGGGAATGCTAAACGGATGTTCATAGGATGCCTAGAGGATGAAAGTGGATGTCAGCTCCGAAGGGGTAACCGGGGATAATGGCGAAGCAGACGCATAGCGGAAAGCGCAGATGCATAGCGGATGAAGCGGATGCATCACGGAAACAAAGGGGATGCCGCGCGGATGAATATCAGATACAAACCGTTCACTGCGCATGCGGGGGGTATGAACTGCGTCAGCTCCGTGGTTATAAAAGAATGCAACACGCACGCGTTGTAGGTTGTCCCCTATACGCTCTGTGTCCGGGGACGTTAATTTAAATAATCGCAAAAAAAATCGCGTTGTAGGGGCCGGGTAGCTCAGTTGGTAAGAGCGTCTTGCTAGTAACCGAAAGGTCGCTGGTTCGAATCCCGGATTGGTCAACGTGTGATCATATTATTTTCCCCTTTACCAACAACTGGCCCCCTGGTGTCAGTATAAATCGGTCCAGTAGTCACCTATATGCGAAAGTGTCGTGTGACTATAATCTACAAACAACAACAGCAGTCAGCATATGTGGGGCCGGGTAGCTCAGTTGGTAAGAGCGTCTTGCTAGTAACCGAAAGGTCCCTGGTTCGAATCCCGGATTGGTCAACGTGTGATCATATTATTTTCCCCTTTACCAACAACTGGCCCGCTGGTGTCAGTATAAATCGGTCCAGTAGTCACCTATATGCGAAAGTGTCGTGTGACTATAATCTACAAACAACAGCAGTCAGCAAAGTGGGGCCGGGTAGCTCAGTTGGTAAGAGCGTCTTGCTAGTAACCGAAAGGTCGCTGGTTCGAATCCCGGATTGGTCAACGTGTGATCATATTATTTTCCCCTTTACCAACAACTGGCCCGCTGGTGTCAGTATACATCGGTCCAGTAGTCACCTATATGCGAAAGTGTCGTGTGACTATAATCTACATACAAGCAATCAGCACGAGGGGCCGGGTAGCTCAGTTGGTAAGAGAGCGTCTCGCTAGTAACCGAAAGGTCGCTGGTTCGAATCCCGGATTGGTCAACGTGTGATCATATTATTTTCCCCTTTACCAACAACTGGCCCGCTGGTGTCAGTATAAATCGGTCCAGTAGTCACCTATATGCGAAAGTGTCGTGTGACTATAAATATAATCTACATACAAACAAACAAACAGTCAGCACAAGGGGCCGGGTAGCTCAGTTGGTAAGAGCGTCTTGCTAGTAACCGAAAGGTCGCTGGTTCTAATCCCTGATTGGTCAACGTGTGATCATATTATTTTCCCCTTTACCAACACTGGCCCGCTGGTGTCAGTATAAATCGGTCCAGTAGTCACCTATATGCGAAAGTGTCGTGTGACTATAATCTACAAAACAACAACAGCAGTCAGCATACAGCGGAAAGACGTGCTGGCGGCTACATCGATATATTTTATCAAAACCATTTTGCGTCAGTCAGGCAAGAAACAGAAGTCCCTGCCTACTCGTTCAAGCCCTGGCAAGGTGGAAAGGGCCAGAACCAGAACCCCACCCCCTGCACCAGTGCCTCAGGAGGTTGCGCTGCTTCTTCCCTTCACGTGAAGCTCTGTTGGGGCCTCTGTTGGGGCCACAGTGTCCAGGTTACGTCCTTGCCTCCATTCACCAGGCTCCATGTCCCTGTTCCCTTGTTGACGGTCGACAAGTCTGTTCTGCAACACTGGGTATCGGGTGCGCATGAGATTGTGCAGGATGCAGCAAGCTTCCACGATTCTCCTCACAGTCTCTGGGTCATGCTGCATAGTGGTGAGAAGTATCTGGAACTTGTTGGCCAGGATGCCGAAGGCGTTCTCCACCACCCGTCTTGCCCTGGACAGCCTGTAGTTGAAGATCCTCTCTTCAGGGGTGAGGTGTCTTGAACTGTACGGCTTCATGAGGTAGGTTCTGAGGGCGAACGCGTCATCACCAACTATGAAGTAGGGCACATCTTGTTTGTCATTGGGAAGGGGGTCTGGGCCTGGAAACCTCATGATGAGGTTGCGTTCCAGCCCATCCTTGAGGTCACTTGCGTTGTATATCTGGGCACCTGAAGCTGACCCGTTGCCTGAAGCATCGATGTAGATGAACTTGTAGTCAGCATCAACCATGGCAAAGAGGATGATGCTAAAGAAGCCCTTGTAGTTGTAATAGGTGGACCCAGAGTTGGCTGGTGCTTTGCAGGCCACGTGCTTCCCATCTATGGCTCCAACGGTGTGGGGAAAATTCCACCTCAGATACCAATCTTCTGCAAGTTGTCTCCAGCCTTGTTCATTGGTGGGGCACCCGAGGAGCTCGTCCGCGTATTCTTCAATGATGGCCTGTACAACTTCTCTCACGACATTGCTGATGCTGTTGTGTGGCACCCTCCATGCATACTGCATGTTTCTGTATGTGGTTCCAGAGGCTAGGTGCCGCAGAGTCAGTGCCACCTTCAGTCCAGGGTCCAGGTTGGGACGGAAGTTGATGCTTGGCTTGGTCAACCTGGGTCTCAGACGCTCTACAAGTTCGTCAAACATGGCTGGTGGCATCCTCATGAAGTGATGGAATGCACGAGGGTCTTCATTCCTCAACTCCACCATCAACTGGTAATACAGTCCAAACTCTATTCTTCTCTTGATCCATCCTCGGACCCACACAGCTTTTTGACGTCTTCAGGGTTCATACAGACTTCTGAACGCAAAATTCCAGGACATTTCAAGGGCTTTCAAGGGCCTTTTTGTGAAAATTCCTGAGGCATGAAATACATAAGTCAAGATATTTACAAATTTAATCTTCGCACTGATTAAAATTTTAACTTAGAAATACGAATTTTCTCGAACGCAAAGTGATTTCCGGTGCTACACAATAACTATCACAACTTCCTGCAGTGATTATGTCCCTTTATGAGCAGACGCCGTTTTCATCAAGGTACATAGCTTCTACTTTACGACCTTTCATAATAAAAATTCTGTCTTTCCATTTTTAGTGTCTTAACTTCATTATCATTTCTACTTTTAGCCTAGGCTTGGTCTTCAAGGGGTTTTCAAGGGATTGATTAAATTTCAAGGGTTTTCAAGGTCTTGAAAAGGCATATCAGAATTCAAGGGTTTTCAAGGTTTTCAAGGGCGCGTATGAACCCTGCGTCTTCTTCTTCTCCTTCTCCTTCTGTCTAAAACTTGAGACAGTCTGAACAGGTTGTGGTTCTGCTGTTGAATGAGCGCAGCTATCAGATGGACTCTTTGATCATCCATGGTGGAGAACAATTGATGATGCTGAAGACCAAGACCGAGGGTGATGAGGTCTGTACACCACAGCTGCTCGACCCATACTGAGATCCAGATGTTGTTGTTGTTTGTAGATTATAGTCACACGACACTTTCGCATATAGGTGACTACTGGACCGATTTATACTGACACCAGCGGGCCAGTTGTTGGTAAAGGGGAAAATAATATGATCACACGTTGACCAATCCGGGATTCGAACCAGCGACCTTTCTGTTACTAGCAAGACGCTCTTACCAACTGAGCTACCCGGCCCCACCGAGATCCAGATGATTTTCTCCTCCATTTTATACAAAATATCGGGAGTCCGCAAATTGTCCTTCTACATACTCTGGACATCCTAAATATACGAGATTCCCAGATATAAACGTTGTGTCTGTTTAGAATACTTTATATACGAGATGCATACGCTTACATCCTTTCTATTTCCGTGCTACTAACAATGTATAAACGTTCCATGTACCTTATCTTTCCTTTCCCTTTCCGTTTTCACCTGCAGCGGATGCGAGTCGCGAGGATCCCCAGAGGATGCAGAGAGGATACAGCGGACGTTTAACGGATGTTTACGAACATAGTACGTTTGCTGCTCGTATGTGTCGCGGATTTACATCGTACGTTCATCCATTCTAAAAGTTTTGTGCAGTTCAAAACATTTTGCGCGGATGAAATCACAGTGGACGGATGCTCAATGGATTGATTGATTGATTGATTGATTGATTATTGCTTTAGGTCCAGCGGACTCTTCCGAGCCAAATCAGGACCGGACAACCCCCGATCCGCATAAAAGATCTGTTGAAACAACCCCAGTGGGAAAATTGAATGCCCTCCACCGGCCAGTCACTTTACAATAAAGACATCCCACGCGAGGGACGGCTGAGGGTTGACCTCAACTACGCGAACTCCCCGATTACAAAAACAAAATAGAATACAAACATCATTATAAATCATCAACAAAAAAACATACATATAAAATGCCTATAGTGCTAAATAGTACATTCATAGGAAGCCCTAGTGACCACCCGGCAGAAAGCGTCCAACATTCCCAAGCTGATCCAACAGACCTCATACACAAACAAGGAGTCTTGTCCAGGAAGAGTTTTCAAGAAAAAAGGTAGGTCATTGATCTAGCGAAGAAGAATATAGTATAGCAGAGTGGTAGGACAGATCGGGAATGGGAAAGAGCAAATGAGGAAGACAGCGACAGTGGGAATTTAAAGCACTAAATTTCCAGAAAGTGGGGATACTATTTATACTGAAACCCCCGGCACTCCAACGGGGGGAACTGTTGCCGCAGTTAATTTGTCATGCCTACAAATGCAAGACAGGTTTTCAACTGGGGCTTTCACTGTACCCTTTATAGGTTAGAACAATCTACAGTGGCAAGATTGCTCATGACCCCAAGGGGTTGCTCAATGGATAGAGCGTATGAAACACGAATGCAATGAGTACACAACGGATGCGTAGCGGTTTCCAACGGATGGCAAGATTATTTTTACGTTTTACATCCTCTCTGCATCCGCAAGTGCACTGTGACCGGGGCTTAATATTTAAAGCTTTGTGGTCGGTTTGCGCAATGACTGCCCATCATAAAGTAATATGAGAACAATGCAGTTTTCCGAAGTAAACTCCATATGCGAATAAAGTCATGAAAAATAAAACATCCGTGGCGATTAAAACGAGATGAGGAACCGTTTTGTATTTCCCGCGGTCGATTGCTTAGACAGGCGTATTGAACATTAATTATATACTGTGCCTACTTTAATCTGCGTGTCATATCTGCATTCCTGAGGACTCTCCCCGCGTTTCCTCCACGCCTGTCAGACATTTTTTTTAACCGTGATGACGACATAAGTACGCCAACGCTCGCTTTCAACGTCACGTCACGCCCTTTGATTCTAATGAAAACAGTAACATAAAACCTATGACGGCCTACTAGCGCCAAAACCTGATAATTACAAATATTATGACATAATTACAAATATCATGGGTTAATTACAATTATCACGGGATAATTACAATTATCATTATTATCATTTAAAATTTTTAAATATCTTCGCATGATCATGTTTAATTTTCAGTTTGGCTCTAGCAATCCGCCTGGAAATACGCCAAAACCGAAAATTGTAATGATCACATAATAATTAAAAATTTTCATTTCATAATTACAATTTTTACGTGATCATGCTTAATTCTGACTGAGGCGGCTTACTAGCGCCAAAACGTGCATTAACCGGTTTCGACTGCCTACTAGTGTCAAAATTACAAATATCAACGACATACTAATTGCAATTTTCGGTTTGGGCCCAATTCCAGACGTATTGCTAGATACATGATCACACGAAGATATTTGTAATTTTTAATGATAATTGTAATTATCCCTTGATAATTGTACTTTTCCTAAGATATTTGTAATTATCTCATTATATTTGCAATTATCAGGTTTTGGCGCTAGGAAAGCGTGGCAAATACTAATAATTATTATACCTAACACTGTAGATTACCGGTATTTCTGTAAATTACACAGAACACGTGTTAATTTCAATTATCTCGTGAAAATGGTCTGTCTCAGTTTTGGCGCTAGTAGGCCGTCATACTAAACACCAGCATGGACCTTTCGTTCCACCACCTTGCCCTTCTCCGTCCCCAACCCACCCACCCACCCTTTTTTTGTTTTGTTTCAACTTTACTTAGCGATGAGATTGTTGGAGTGAAAATAGCTCCGGGAGGTGGCCGACAGCTAGCGTTTGTTAATAATTCACTTGTTCTTGCGATTTTAATCTTACTTCGCATTATAGTCTCCTCTCTGACAGTTATAAATTATAAGGCATTTAGGATCTTACATACAGACAATGCATAGCCTAGTAAAACAAGCCTATATTAGTTAATTCCTAAAATCACGATGTAGTTTTTAAAACTATTTGTAAGTCTTTCTCGTTTCTTGAAATTTAAATGATTGTGAATACTGATTTTGGATTATTTATATGTAAACTTATAATTTGTCAAACAACTCATTTCGCAGGAACATGCCACTATGAAAGAGGTTTTGCGCATGGATTCTAGTCTCGTTCGACTGGCATACCGATGACCCAGGTTCGAATCCCGTGGTGGGCTAAATAAAAAGTGGCAATTCTCACTGTCCATGTGAGCAGTATGATTGCTCTGGTGGTTTAGTGTTGATTTAGGTCCCTACCCCTTGTTCCCTGGGATGGTTATCCCCATCTGCCATATCGCCAATGGTGGGTGTAGACGTTAAACCTCAATGTTCAGTTCAGTTCAGATTCTAGTCTGCACTTCCGTGGTTTTGAATGAAAGGTAGTGAGAGCGGATTGTGGAAAAGGAGAGAGAGAGAGAGAGGGAGGGGGAGAGAGAGAGAGAGAGAGAGAGAGAGAGAGAGAGAGAGAGAGAGAGAGAGAGAGAGACAGAGAGACAGAGAGACAGAGAAAGAGAGAGACAGAGAGACAGAGAGAGAGAGAGAGAGAGAGAGAGAGAGAGAGAGAGAGAGAGAGAGAGAGAGAGAGAGAGAGAGAGAGAGAGAGAGAGAGAGAGAGAGAGAGAGAGAGAGATGAAGCACGGAGAGAGAGGTGAGGCACGGAGAGAGAGGTGAAGCACGGAGGTAGGAATAGACTGGTCTGCGGAGCGTGAGACACGGGTTAGACAAACCCCCCTTCTCCCGTCTATTGTCTAAAGCTTCACTCCCTGTGTGGGTGGGGGTGGGGGGTGGGGGCTATACCTTGTGCACGATACACTAATAGATTATTAACACAGGTTTACCCGTCTATAAAAAGCAATGCCGGGAGTTAAAACGGTCAGAACAT